>BROE01000007.1:14196713-14254998 GCA_036571765.1 Plecoglossus altivelis
AAACTAAGCTGACATACTCCAAACTAAGCTGACATACTCCAAACCAACCTGGCATACTCCGAATCAAGCTGGCATACTCCAAACCAAGCTGACATACTCTAAACCAAGCTGACATACTCCAAACTAAGCTGACATACTCTAAACCAGGCTGGCATACTCCAAACCGCAGAAAGCATGAGGTGAACAGTATTTTGAAGGCAGCTGGAATCTGGTCATGTAGAAGAAAGACAAGGGCAATAAAAAGTTGATGTGACTCAATCATGCATTCTGAAGTACCAAACAGGCATGTATTATGCAATCTGTAAGATAAAGTAAAATAAATGTTCTAAAAATTTTACCTTCACAAACTTAGTGCATGAAGCCAAAGAACAAGTATTGGAAATCACTTCACAAGTAAGAAATCCGGATAGTGTTTTCTGAAGGTTTGTGATAGTTTCTTTCGCCTGTTAATCCACTGACTATTATTTAACATCTGAAATGGATTTAGGAAACTAAACGATGGGTGAACTTGGATTTGACATATTTCAGCTCCCAGAGAAGCAACTACAACATAAGACGTTTTTTTTTTTAAGTATTTTATTTTTATTTTTTACAAACGTCTGTTTCTGCGATGAAAGCTGAAAAAAGTCAACGGTGTTCCTTTTTTTTGTTGTCTTTCTTTTTTTGGTCTTTCGAGTTTATGATTGTTGAACCACACACCAAAGTACAAACGCTTTTCTCAAAAGGCATTCCTCGTTTCTGTTCCGTTTCATGGCAAAGGTGAAAGAGAGAGGCAAGGACAGAGGGCCTGTAATGTCTCACATATGAAAGAAGCTGTTGACCTCCATTGAACCTTCAGTCTTGTCACACAGTGCTAACCTGGACCCACAAGGATCTTTATTGGTTGTTTGCTTGTTTGTGGCAATTAGAAAGAGGGGAACTTTCTGAATCATTACACACCAAATACCTTCAAACACACACGCAACCGCACACACTCACACACACACACACACACACACACTCACACACTCACACACACACTCACACACTCACACACACACACACACACACACACACACACACACACTCACACACACACTCACACACACACACACACTCATGCATGCGTACATGGCTGCAGGACAGTGCGATGTTGCAGATCGTGTAATCAACATAATAGGCCTGAATGATTTTTGAGTGCACACATTGTAAAGTTAGTGAGAGAGCAGTTGTTTGACCTTAATGTTCAATTTAAAAGATCCCATCATGGAGGATAATTCAGTTAGAATAACAAGACCCGCATTATGAAAGCTTCCTACATAGCAAGTGACGAAACCTTAAATGCCATGCCAAGTGTGGTATGAGTCAAACGGCAAGTAGGAGATCTGCTCTCATTCTAATTAAATTGAGTTACATTGAAAGCATGTGCAAAGGGATTTCTTCAGTGACAAATTATGCGGCGGCAGTGCTAGAACAGAAGGGTGGACTGACACGCAAACACAGTTTCTGTGATGTTCCGTCACCAAAACAGATATGCTGTGTGATTTAAGGTTGAGATGGAAAAAGGTCAACGGCACGCAACGCACACACTCAACACACACACCACAACCACACACTCTACCACTCACACACCCACTCACACCACTCACACACTTCAACAACACAACACACACACACACACCACACAAACCACAACACAAACAACACCTCACACACACCTCAAACACCAACACTCCATGCATGCGTACATGGCTGCAGGACAGTGCGATGTTGCAGATCGTGTAATCAACATAATAGGCCTGAATGATTTTTGAGTGCACACATTGTAAAGTTAGTGAGAGAGCAGTTGTTTGACCTTAATGTTCAATTTAAAAGATCCCATCATGGAGGATAATTCAGTTAGAATAACAAGACCCGCATTATGAAAGCTTCCTACATAGCAAGTGACGAAACCTTAAATGCCATGCCAAGTGTGGTATGAGTCAAACGGCAAGTAGGAGATCTGCTCTCATTCTAATTAAATTGAGTTACATTGAAAGCATGTGCAAAGGGATTTCTTCAGTGACAAATTATGCGGCGGCAGTGCTAGAACAGAAGGGTGGACTGACACGCAAACACAGTTTCTGTGATGTTCCGTCACCAAAACAGATATGCTGTGTGATTTAAGGTTGAGATGGAAAAAGGTCAACGGCCCCTCTTCTTGGGCTCTCTCTCTCTCTCTCTCTCTCTCTCTCTCTCTCTCTCTCTCTCTCTCTCTCTTCTTTTTGTCTGTCTGTTTGCTTTCTGTGTTATACATTTGTTTACTTCTATTCTTCTATGTTCTGGTTTATTCTGGTTCTGGTTTCCTTTTGCGTTTACTTCTACGTTCTTGTGTTCTGGTGTTTTTTACGTTCTGTGTTTACTCCTCATTTGGTTTCTACCGTCTAGTTCTTGGGTTCTGTGTTTCCTTCTGCGTGTTCTGTGTTCTGTGTTCTATTGTTCCGTGTTCTGTGTTTATATTGCATTTTGTGTTTTATGCTTGCATTTACGTTCTGTGTTTACCTTCTGCGTTCTACCTTCTGCGTTCTACCTTCTGCGTTCTACGTTCTGTGCATTCCGGTTCTTCTAACTTCACTCCTCTCTGTAGGATCTGGAGTCAGAGCACATTGTTTAGCTGTATGTGTTGGCATTTTACATGGATCTGTTTTATTAGGAACAAATACTTTCTCTTTTCCTGGAAATGAGGTGATTATGTTACTGGTTCACTATGTTGAGACCCCCCATAAACTCACTGCACACACATACGCACACATACACATCAACACACACATGCACACACAGGCGCACACACACACACACATCAACACATGCGCACACAGGCACACGTACATATGCACACACATCAACACACACGCACACACAGGCGCACACACACACACATCAACACATGCACACATCAACACACGCGCACACAGGCACACGTACACATGCACACACATCAACACACACGCGCACACAGGCACACGTACATATGCACACCCTGACTTTGCTAAACCTAAATATGCTCCCGTGTTCCCATGCAAACATTTGTACAATGAATTCAACACAAACGCAAACACAAAGAAATGAGGGCTTTCCATTGTGAAACAGTAAAAGAAACCCATCTATTTTCTGCGGAGTAAGGTGATATGCTTTCATTTCATATTCTCAAATTTCAGATTCCTTTTCGTTTCCTTCTTTTAAAACATACCTGACCTTCGAATCCCTTTTCTGTTCGTAGTACGCTTCACAGTCTATCATGCTTGTTCATTTCCAGCTCAGTTGTCTTTGACAAAAGGTGCAATCGGTAAACATGTCCATAGTGACAGGTAGGCTTGGTTCTCTTGTAGGGGGTCATGGTGTAAGAAAAACACACAGTGGTAACAAGAAAAGAATGATATATTGGCTCTGTAGAATATAATATACATAATACGATATAATACAGTTTTGTCAAGATACTCACGTGTTGATTAATCATTTATTGCAACAGAAATAGGTTGTTTTTATGAGAGTGCGTTTAATCTAAGGGGGGGTTCACGTACAGCGACAGTCTGGCCTAGTGTTGTGTTGCGTTGCGTTGTGTGTGTGTGTGTGTGTGGTGTGTGAATCTTTTATTCAGATAGGGAAGATAGGTTCAGTGTGTTCGGTGGAATCTCAAGTGTGAAACCCGAATCATATCTTGCTTTTAATCATTACTAGATATGAAGACACACACACAGAGAGAGAGAGAGAGAGAGGGAGAGAGAGAGGGAGAGAGATCCTCTTGGGAGTATCAGAGGAGAAGTAACGAGGTTTCTGAAGGGTCGAGGCACAGAGGGAGAGAAACTTTCAATGGGGTACGACTGAAAGCTATCGTGCTCTAAATTTCATCTATTGTTAGGCTTCTCCAACAGCCACACAAAGATGAGTTCATGTCCGGAGACGAGGGAAGCTAAAGTTTCTTATCTTTGTTGTTTGGCCTCTGCGAGCATCCGGTCACACCATGTACGTCCATCGCTGACCTACCGATACACAGCCCAGATATACTCTGTATGACGTTACATCCTTATGCAGGTGTTGTCGTGTAAATACTAAGTGTTTATAGGTATGCGCAGATTCAATGCAGTTGTGAATGTATGGAGACAGCATGTAATGTGGGATTGGGATCGGGTGAGTGAGGCGAAGAAGTGGGCATGTGTTTACTGTGACTACATACCACTGATTTATATTTCCAAGCACAGGTTAACATGCCGTCATGATAACACAAACACATACGCATACACAAAGCAACAAATGCAGAAATGCATGTGTGCCCACGCATACACACAAATGCACGTAAGCACTCAAGCGCACACACACGAACGATGCACATGTGCACACACAAACACACGCAAACATTTCACGCATGCACTCACACACGTACACACACACACACACACACATACATACATACCCACACACACACACACACTTCATGGACGCACTCACACAAAAACTCACACACTTCACGGACGCACTCACACCCACTCATACCCCGCGCGCGCGCACGCACACACGCGCACACACACACGTGCGCGGGCACACACGCACGCACGCAGGCACACACACACGAGCATGCACACACACACACACGCACTTCACGGACGCGCGCGCACACACACACACACACACACACACACACACTGCCCTGTGATCTCCACCTGCCCTGGGGGAGGTGTTAATCTTTAGTTTGTGTTGCTACAGGTGAGTCGATTCATTCTGGCAGGTACAACTGTTGTTGATGCGTGCACCCAGCTGAGGAACAGCTGAACACCCAGGCGTTCTCTCCCACTGCTGCTACTGCTACACTCAGTAAAAGGTACCAAGCTATCATCATTTTCTTTCTTTTTCTTCCCTTTCTTTTTTTTCCTCTTTCATTTGATTATTTCTAGGAGAGAAGCACTCTCCACCTGACGGTGGAAAGCTAATGAAGTAGCTGTGTAGGCATCTGTCTGCGTTGTTTAGTCAAATGTAAGGTGTGCACTTAACTTAGCAGAAACTATATTTTAACGCTTCACAACAACAAACTCCTGCGTAATGTTGCGCCCTCCGCACAGCGGGTTACTTTAGTGAGATGGAGGGAAAAGTGGCACTGAGAAGTCACGGTGGGTGAGAGTTGTGGTCTAGAATAACAAGTACTCAACGTAACGGTAAGGAAATTCAGCCGCCTTCAGGGCTCCAAAGCGAAGCGCCAAGTCTAAACACAGATCAACACAACGCCGTGGGTGACAGAAACCCAGGGAAAGTTTGCGGATTATGATCGTGAGACGACAACAACAGAGGATTATCTAACTAAAGAAGAGAAGACAGTGTAGTATCGGTTGTTTGGTCATTATTAACATAAAGCCTGATTAGTGTTAAGACTAATTTGGCCTGGAGGTTGAGATGGTTATTGAATAAGGCGTATGAAAGTGGAGTATAGTGAGAGCACTTCGACAATATGAGACAGATGCGGTTGCCAAAACAATAAAGGAAGCATTTTAAGTAATGATCAACTGGATACGGTAGCCATGGCAGACGCAATAACCTACTGAAACTTATCTTTCATCTAAATCTCAAGAATTGTAAAATCACTTTCACAGAACTGAAATTCCAGACTCTCTAGATGAAGGTTAGTTATTCATTTAGAATATTAAATTTATTCCTCTTTCCACTACCTCAGAATGAATCTAACCAAGCGTGGTGACAACACATTTGTTTGTTGTGTGGGTGAGCATTGACGAGTGTGTGTGTGTGTGCGTGTAGGTGTGTGTGTACTGCCTTGTAAGGTATTGTAAAGGAGAGAGCAGGGAAAACATTTTTTTTTACAACAGTATACTGTCAGTTTCTATAGATCTCTGTAACAGTGGTGTGTAAAACAGCATGGGTAGATCACCCTTGAAGGTCAAGATGTTTCTAACCCCGCTAAGCAAAGTAAACCATGCGTCACTTTTGATAAACCCTTGCTGTGAAATGTGGAATCCACCAACCTGGAGTCGAACAACCAACACATTTGGGAGCTATATTCGGTTATATCTTACATAAACTGTTAGAAAATAGACTAGCATGTACAATAAACATATAATTTCGCTTTGAGGTAATCACCGATGTAGCATTGCCCCACAAAGGCTAACATCTTGACGCAAGTAGCATGGACAATAACGTTACGCAATCTTTGATTAGGCAAAACGACAGTGTTTGGGGCAAAACCTGCTCTTTGATGTGGTGTTAAAAACCATTACCCTGGTAGAAAGGACTCCTGAGCAACATGGAGAAGGTGAAGGGCATCGGGGGTGACAGTGAGCCCAGGGCAGTGGTCAAATCAAGCCACCAGTTTGGTTTTCTACCGCCAAATCCTGAGGTGAATGGAACTGTTGAATGTTGTTTCCACTAAGTGAGCACGTAATGGGGTTGTAAGAGCCCGAAGCGGTACAGGAAATATGCAGATCGCCCTTGTTGGTTCCATAGTTCATCTCCTTTACAGTCACCCAGAGTACAGAAGGTGATATGGAGCTAAACTTGTGCAGGAGACACAGCGCTGAGGAGAGAGAGAGAGAGCGTCTGCCAGTGTGTTGACCGGCTACAGGGCATAGCACAGTCTGGTCTGTAGGTAAACAGGGTGTTTCGTGGTGAGACGGTGTTTTGTACACAGCAGAGCCTGCGTCAAGGCACAATAAAGTCTGGCAGCAGGGAGTGAAGAGTCATCTGTCAGGATAGAGATCACACACTGCAGTGTAGGGAGGGAGACGTTCTCGCCCTGGTGTTGTTGGTTTGTCAAAGTCTCGCTGTTTGACAAAGTTTGTCTTTTTACCTTTGACTGTGACACAAAGAATTCCAGCTTCTGTGTGTCTTATATCCCCAGCTGAGACAGTCGCAAGACACATGCGACAGATGGTCCTGTATGAAAGACCTAAAGTTCTATACAGGTTCACAAGTTGACTTATGCTAACTGTAAGTACCCTACACATACAATTAACAAACATCTTAATGATATTTATGATTAACAACAAATGAACACACATCAATACAGTCCGATTTTCCTGTATAGATTTCTTGAAACATCCATTAGATTTCCAATGACCTTGTTCGAAGTCACAACAGCTTAATCTTTATAGAGACACTACGGCTCATTCTGTGTCCTGATCAGATAATCAACAGCAGCAACAGACTATCTCAGTTTAATTTGGCTGCAGTATTTTGGTTTGGCTCAAACAAAAATTCAGCGAGATCAAATTTAATTAGCTCCCTGGAAATGTTCTTGTAGACATTAATATCTAGCATTGTTGATTGTGTTTGGTGGGAATACCCTATCATGAGACTGTAATACAAGGACCAGTATATCTGACAGAAAGTGTAATGCTTCAAATCGAGTCACATTTCACTTTGCTTGCAGAGAGACCCAGTGAAGTTTTGTCTTTGAACTGTGAATCTTTGACAGATTCCTTGCCCAAAGAAATATATCAAAAGTTATACTCAATCTAACTGCTTTTTTACTGATTTGATTAACTGGCATCTCACTAGTTGTGAAGTTATACGTGTGATCCATAATAAGATGGTATCAAACCTCCAATGCACAGAACATCCCCTGGCAGGACAGACTTTTGAAGCTCTTATGAGAGAAAGCAGCCACATAAGAAGAGATATAGTTAACCTTATTAGACGACCCTGTATGTTGCCTAGGAGCAGTGAAGAGTAACCAGATAGCCTGGCCTTCTTAACAGAATACAAGGGGTTGCTATATTAAAAGGCTCATTGTCAGTGGAGACGTATGTCTTCATTAAATATATTGAGCCTGACATTGCCATGCAGGAAAAAAATATGATTAGTCGTTCTACATAATGAAAGAGATGTAGGGCTATAGGCTCCATTCAGAACACTCTTGTTCTCTGGGAAACATGTACGGCAATGACATCCTACAGTAATGAAATAAACAGTAATATGTTACGACCCTCTAAATCATGCCTCTTGTGTAGATGTGTTGGGATTTGTGGTTTCGAAGACCTGATTGAACATCCTGAACGAGGCTTGTGTAAAGACAAATTTCGTTTTATATGAACAGTCTGGACGGAGTAAAATGTGGTCTTGTAGCAGAGTTAACTTTTCATTGTTACTTCCACTCTGTTATGCTCCATTATTCATTTCCTGTCTGTGTCACCTACGTGGTAGCCAATCATAGCGCACCGCCCCCTCCCCCACCCCACCACCACCACCACCACCATCTGACTCATCAGGGGTTGTGGTAAATCACACCTCCACTACAGCTCTATAACAAGGGACCAGTTCACTCTCAACTAGCAATGGGGATGTCGAAAAGGTTTTCAATGTCTAACCTGGCCTGTCTTGCTTTTATTCAAGACATTTGAATTTAATCAGCTTCTAAACTCTGGCAACAGCCTGCAGTGTTTCCAGCCAAGAGGAAGCACTCTATGACCAGAGTCCAGTTTACTCTGTCAGACAGCGAGGACTCGAACCCATTCGTTTTGGGCGTGGGGGTGTCTGTTGCTGCCGAGGATGCTCTCAGTGGTTTGGCTCTGATGGATCCGTTCCTTTTCCCAAGATCACACTGCGAGATTGTTCCAGTTTCCACATTCGTTTTTTCCCCCCTTCTAACCCCGAGACCAATTGAGTCCTGTGGCTGTTCCTGTTGTTGCCTCCAGACAAAAGCCTCTAAATGCTGGTCTGCGCCCTTTGCTTTAGACTGCTTCAACCTTCCGCTCTGAGCTCCTGGCGTAACACATCGCTGACGCTCAGCGAGATAGGCTCCTCCCCACGCCCTCACATGACCTTTGCCGGACAGGATCATGGATGTAGGATCAAAGCCGGAGAGATATTTTGGAGACGGCGCAGGGGCAAATGCACCTCTGCATCATAATAGGATCGTGCTACTTCCAAGCAGTGCGCACGAGCACACCACAGAAACCAGAGCCGAGCTTGGTCTGTTACGTTGAGTTTTGCATCTCCAAGCAACTGCCTCGTTACGGTAAACTATATTGACACAGTGCACGGAAGCAGGAAAAATCGTTGATGGTAAACATTCCCAGATTGATATCTTAAAATAGATGTTCCGAGAAAGAAAACTACTTCACAATAACCAAATAGGGGTCAAAATATGATCGAATACGAGAACAAAATGATCCCGCAGTGGAAAAAATGGCCACGGTACGATGCCACTGTTTCCTTTGAGAGTTTGTGTCAACAAATGAATCCTTTTTTCCACTTAATGATGCTACCGGGGGTGAAGACAGAGTATGCATCTCTCAGAAAGAATCTGACCCTCCTTGATAGGTAGCAGACATCGTTGGTAACGATTTCAGACAGTAACTATAGGAAAAGTAGGCGGAAAATGGGCAAGCATTTGTAATGAGGGCCATGTGGCTGATCTTTGAAAACAAAACATATAAAGCATTTCAGAGACGGCTTTCGGGTAGCAGTAGCAGGTCAAATATGAAAGCAACTATAAACTCGCAAAGGTATAAGGGCTATCAATAGAACGCCAATGTTTTTCCCATAATAAACTTCTTTTTTCATCCATTCCCGTCAGTGACCCCTCTTTTCCTATTGCATCACAGAGGCAGGTCACAGAAAATTGACTGCAAACATTGGAAGGGAGTATGTGTATGTGTGTCAGTGTGTTTGTGTATCAAACCTAATTCACAAATGCTGCCATGTGGTTGTATACTGTGGTTCCTCGTGTGTTGTCAAACCATTGTTTAGCTTGGTAGTAAACAATTAAATCTCAAACACAATTTCTTTTTCTTGCGTCTCCTTGTGCAGACTTGGCAGGATGAAGAAACAGTATTCGTCTGTGAGTCCCACAGACAACGCGGTCCTGAGCGTGATCACAGAACCAGAATACAAACCCAAGAAGCGACGATACGTACGCAAAGATGGCAGCTGCAATATCCTCTTCCGTCACGTTCCGGAAGAGTGGCTGCTCTACGTGACGGACATCTTCACGACCTTGGTGGAAATCCGATGGAGGGTGATGTTTCTCACGTTCACCCTCTCCTACATCCTTTCCTGGCTGTTCTTTGGGATCCTGTACTGGATCATAGCGCTGGCCAACGGAGACATTAAAGACCCTACCAATGATCCTTGTGTGTACGAGGTTCGCAGTTTCACCGGTGCCTTCCTGTTCTCTCTGGAGACCCAGACCACCATCGGTTACGGGTTCAGAGGCATGTCTGAGAACTGCATGGTGGCCATTATCGTGGTCACCGTACAAGACGTCATCAGCTGCTTCATCGACACCTTCGTCATCGGCATCGCCGTCGCCAAGATGGCGTCCGCTCGCAAGAGGGCCCAGACGGTGGGTTTCAGCAACACCGCCGTGATCAACCTCCGAGACGGATACCTGTGCCTGTGCTGGCGGATCGGAGACTTCCGCAGACACCATGTGGTGGAAGGGACGGCACGCGCTCAGATCATCCGTACCACCATGCACACCACAGGAAAGGTGGACATGACCTACAGAGACCTGAAGATCAATCAGAGCGAAATGATCCTGACCACGCCCACCACCGTGCTCCACAGGATAGAGGCCGGAAGCCCCCTGTACAGCATGGGTCTGGAGGATCTTCGAAAGGAGGATTTCGAGCTGGTCATGTCCTTCACCTACACGGACGACTCCTCTGGCATCCTGCATCAGACCCGCACCTCCTACATGCCTGACGAAATCCACTGGGGCCAGCTGTTCCAGGACATGCTTCTGGTCAACAGGAAGTACTACAAAGTGGATTATTTCATGTTCCACCACACCGCTAAAGTCCTAGTTCCGGAGATTAGCGCTGAGGAGTACGATCGCAAGAAACTGTTGAAGCCTTCTCCACGGGGAACTCCAATGCACACCCCGCGACACTCACCCAGACCTTCACCCAGACCTTCCCCCAGGCCGTCCCCCAGACCGTCCCCCAGACCTTCCCCCAGACCTTCACCAAAGTCCAGCCGGTCGAACTTCCAGGATCAGCATTTGAAACTCCCCACGGTCACGGTGGAACTTGTGAACGGCAGCGTGGCTGAAGCGGAGGAAGTTTCATCCATGACGGCGTCTAACGAGGAACAACAGCAACACAACACGCTTTCTCCGACTATAACCTTCACTGAAGACAGTTTGTAGGTTCTCTGCAAAGCGGCGCCAATTATGGCTAACATCGACGGTTCACAGACCTGGTCAATGCATGCTCTCTACCAACGGACACTTCCCAACAGAACTGTACATGCTGAAGTCACAATAACGTCAGTTGAAATGCTGGCATTCAATTAGAGTAAGTTCAAATGCTGTTCTTTTACATATAAAATTGACTCCGTCAGGGAATTCAATTGTGCATAACTGAACAGTTTGAATTACATTTCAAAAAACTTTCCGGGATTTGAGGTATGAGGAAAATGTCATTTTTGTACATTGGTCTCATGTGTTTAGCCTAACAAAACTGTACAGTGACGACTTGTTACGACTATTTTCTGTGTGTTGGTTTTAGCACGTTCAATTATTGTATTATACAACATTAGCTGAAAAAATGTTTATCATATTAAAATATCCTTCTCCTGAATATTACTGATTGAGTTGGTGATTCAGAGGTGGGAGTTAACCTCAGATTAACTCAGATTTCCTCTTCTACAGGATGCTGTCCAACAAGCATTATCTTGTTTACAGTGTGTGACTCTAGCACACTGTCTAGCGTAGATGAGCAAGGCTTCATTCCAGGTTGTATAAATGGTTAATGTTAACAGCTAGTCACCTTCAATTTACAAACACGAAGAACGGTCTTATTTGAGCAAATAAACATACTCAGGTTTATAATCTCAGATTTATCCTTGGTTGAATAATAGTCCTCGCGCCTGTGTAAATACAGTTCAAAAACTCAGAAACTCATCATCTTGTGTGGATAACACCACACACTATCAGGCAACTCGTTTGAATAACTTCCAACAAATGGATGTAATTGTACAAAATACCACTAAAACCGGTCGTAAATGTAAAATACGTTTAGGATTTGCTTATTTGAAGAGTAGAGGGACGTCGGGCCCTAGCCATGCCACACTAGTAAAGAGGAAAGTGAAGGGTTAAAACCTGTTTTGGCTGAAACACCTGCTGTTCTGGGATGTCTCTTATTGGATCCCGGTCGTCGACGGATACGCCTGGTTTCCTTGCCCACCCTGGCATTGCTCTATCATGTCTGACAACAAAGATCTGCTTCTGTACCTGCGTAACTTTGATGTGTGGTGGACAGAGCTCATGCCATACCTCACCTGTCGCTCTGCAGCTTTGATCTACCGCGATGGTCACTGTCATTAAGACAACAAAGTCGCTCCCGACGAACTTATCAGAAATCTACAATGCTGGTCACATGGCAAGGAGGGCGTATACCGACACTACACTTTCCGTCGTCGCTTCACATGTGACACGGAGACTGTCGACAGCCGTCCTCTAAACGGTCGTTTTTTTTCCTCAGTTGGTGCACAGAACAGGAAATGGAATCTAATGAGGACGCAGCTGGTGATTCTCTGCTGAGGCTGGAGTTAGTGGCTCATCACAGCGCTCTGCGTAGGGGGCCAATGAACGCGGAACCGTCTGAGACTCCACGTCGCCCCCTTGTGGTTCGTGGAAGTACTGACTAGAAAATTGAAAGAAACGATGTATTGTGATTGCTGACAGCCAGCTCACGCGGCTAGTTTGGGCTAAATATACGTGCTGCTATTTTTAGAGCTTTTGAAATTGGAAAAAAAGGGAAAGAAAAAGGAGTCTAGGTTCAACGGCGGGTTGAGTGGGATGTCATGGTGAATCTACAGCTACTTCTTATTAGTAAGCATGCCGATATGACACATGGCTAAAACAGCTCTCTGACATGACAGTCTGAACTAAAACCACTGCCTTGGACTGATGTGTACCATATGGTGTCATGTGATGTACAGTATTGGTGTGTTTACAGACATCCTCATCATCCAATGGGAGCTTAACTGTTATGGCAAGACTGTATCTTAAAGTCTGTCACATGGGAGTGAATTATTCTGGAGAGATTAGGTGTTGAAGTCTGCCAGTGAAAACTGGAATGCTGTTTAAGGGTGGGTGAATAAGCTCTTCGCCTGCTACAGTTAGTGACTTACAACTACACAACTATTGTAAAGCATTCAGATGATCTGTTCTAAAGTTTTTTTTTAAACAGACCCATAACCTTGACCATCATTCAAATACTAACAATGAGGCAAAGTTTCAAAATTGTTGATTCCATCGGAGTTTTAAGCCGTTGTCGAAACAGTCAGTTTGCAAACACAAACGTAGAAAGACTTTATAGTCTACTAAACGTAAAATAAATTATTTCCTCAACTAAAAGGAGCACTATTCCAGTGTTTTGTGCGTGCTGTTCTTCGTACTTCACGGGGCAACTCGTCTGTTACACCGGAGGTCTGTGTAACGATACCTCTGGTTTTATTCAGTAGGGTTTATCAGTTGACTTTGTCAGACAGTTTGGCTCTCTCTTCCTGATTGGCTAGTAGGCGAGCCGGAGGCGGGGCACCCGGTCTACTATTTAAATTGCTTGGGGAACTATTTGCTAAGCACATTATCAAGACCGGTCAATTTGGTGACATGAGGTAATTTCAGTTCTCGCTGAAATAAAATACAAAAAACATCATCCTTCTTCGAGTAACAAGTAGAAAACGATTAAGAACGAGTGGATAGCGGAGGCCTTGTCTTCTGGAATATATAATATATCAACAAACTACCGGTCTACAAATGAGTAACAGGTAAATATTAGACACTTTATACTTCCTCAAATGAAAAAGTGTATACTTTCAACAATTGAAGATAGGCTTTGAAATACAGTGGCATCTGTTACAAGTATCTTGTTCAAAAATGACGTTGGGTATGCATGAACAGAAGTTTAGCATTGTTTATTTGGCATGATACGTGGAACACGATGACACGAGAGCGATGCGCGCACTGAATGGATGTTGAACAGTTGAAAAACAGATGCCAACGACCATGGCACGAAATGACTGTCTTACATCACTGTATTATTGTTTTCACACCATAGTCATAAATAAACATGCTAAAAGCTACACTACGCGTCCATTTAATTACCTATTTTCACTTTTAAATCGTGAACATTTGCAATGAGCGATTGCATCAGTGACCCGCTCGCACCTGTTCGCGTTTGTCGCTGGCATTTGGTGCGTATTTGATTGCATTTTAAAAACTGGCAATTACTTTTATTTTGTTAACATACACCTATAGATAACATACACCTATAGAAAATACGAAAATATTTTAACATTAATTTTCCCTATCACGCTACACAACAAGACAACAATCTCGTAGGCTAGTTACATGAGGTATTTTACGCTCTAAACTTTTATTGTATATCCAAGAGAGAAATAACTGATTTGAAATAGCGTCACTGAATGGCGTGACAAACACTGGTGTAACGGCAGGGACCAATAAACTGTAACTGACTCTTTCCCTCCATTTCTTCCTCTAACTAAAGTCTTGATCCTAAAATGAAATGTACTAAATTAATTCATATTGAGATAAATATTTTATCTGTAGTGTTGTATTCATGTAATAATTTCCATCAATAACCTCTTCGCAAAATAACTAAATGAACAAAAGTACATTACTGCAAGTATTCATAAATAACAGGAACAGAATCAGAAGTGTGATTGCATAGTCATTATACCTCACTCCCAGTAAACACACCATCTACCATGCCATACCACTACACGTTTGACCAAAAAGGAGCAATCTCTCCAAACTTCAAATAAATATCAAGTAATAGCTGATTTGAATGAACCCTGCTGTGCACTACAAACCAAGCACAATGAATGGTCCATGTAAAACACGTTTAGCGAGAGGACTGCTTTAACACATTGACATATTTCAAGAAGCAGCCATCCATTTTGCATTAGTAACTCCTAACCTGGTTTTCAACGCAAAGCTTGGTACCATATCTCTCCAAGTGACCCTGCGATTTTGATTGGTAGCAGAGCTCTGTTGCCAGGGCAGCAAGGTCGCGAACGTATACAACGAGACATGGTTTAATGAGCAGTGTTTCAGTTGTGACACCGAACCCTCTTGGGATGGGCATTATGCTTGCAGAGGGCTAGATGCTTGTCTCTGAGGTAGTCTCCCTGGGAGTCAACAAGCTACGATTCGTCCCACAGAGAAGATCTGTGCTTCTACATTTGATATTCATGAGTGCTAAAAAAGCAGAGCTTGCAGACACTGCAGTCTGCACGCTTTAGAGCGCGGCACAGGAATCTGTCGACCTGTGATTGTGTTTGTGTTGTACTGTCATGGTGTCTGTTCAGCTCTCAGCTCCGGTAAGAAAAGAGTTACTCATATTACTGTAACGTTGGCCACCCAAAGAAATAAAATGATAAGAGCAACAACAAAAAAAAGTTTTTAAAAAAAGTTTCCAGACACCTAATATAAAATAAAGAAAGACTCAGTGGCTGTAGAGTGATGTGTTGACTTACACAGTCAAGCAAAACATTGCATTATTCAAGGCCTGGTAATAGCTAGGTAGACAATGACCGTTAGTAATGCATCACTGCATGAGCAGAAAGGTTGCGATAATGAGCGCTGTATGACATTGGGACAAATAGATTGTTGTGACACTGAGGTGCAACAGAGATTGTCTGGCGTAAGCATTATCATCATCGTGTTAGCATTATCCTCATGTTTAATCGTCATCATGTTAGCATTATCCTCATGTATAATCGTCATCATGTTAGCATTATCCTCATGTTTAATCATCATCATGTTAGCATTATCCTCATGTTTTATCACGTCAATAATTCACACCTGTTATTACGTTTCTTTGATGATCTCCATTGTTTTTTTTGTTTTTTTTGTTGCTGCCACAGAGGTTCAGAAACTGAATAAAAGTCCCTTGACAACAGCTTCATGGGATCCAATAGACGGGCTCTAACCCACAGTCCAACAAGAAATTATCTTGTCAACATCCTCCTGCCAACAAAAACAAACGTGCTTTGTAAAATGACAATCAACGGGACCTTACTCAATTACCCCGTGCTCCCTCTCAGTGAGAGTGGAAAGGTCAACGCAGGGTTTAATTGCTCGGTTATTGTGTCATAGCTGAAATATTGTTGGCACAAGAAGTTAAGGGTTTTACTTGCCCTCGTCCGTAGAGAGTATTACATAGCAGCTCGGTCCACACACACTGCAGAGAAATAGATGATGAATCATCATTTACAATCTTAGGAGTTTGGATGAAGAAGCACCTACTAGGGGTTTTTACCAGCTATAAAGGGACTCAGTATGAAGCTAAAGTTCACTGTAGCTACTTCGCCTAACACACTTTCTCTCTGCCATCTTCTCCCTAGCATATATCATTGATGAGGTCCTGCTATTCAATGAGAGAGGATTGACCAGCTCATCCTCAGTGCAGCAGACGTCTCCTTGGTCCGAGTCGGACCGCCAAGGACACACCAAGAGGCTCCTCCTCCGCCCCACCCTTCCTTCGACACCATTTCCTGCTTGAGTCGACCCCCGCCAGCGTTTCAAAACTGTTTCTCCAACGCTTCTTCCAAAAACTCAGACTGTTTTCCAGAGCAGAAGCGGCCCAGCCCTCCCAGACAGAGGTGATGGGAAGTGTGCGAGCCGACCGCTACAGCATCGTATCTTCAGAGGAGGACGGAATGAAGCTGGCCACCATGGCGGTCCCAAACGGCTACGGTAACGGCAAGGGCAAGGTGCACACGCGGCGCCAGACCCAAAGCCGGTTTGTCAAGAAGGATGGTCACTGCAACGTGCATTTCATCAACGTGAGCGAGAAAGGGCAGCGATATTTGGCCGACCTCTTCACCACCTGCGTGGACATCCGTTGGCGGTGGATGTTTGTCATTTTCTGCCTGGCCTTCCTCCTGTCGTGGCTGTTTTTCGGCTGCGTCTTCTGGCTGGTCGCCATCTTTCACGGGGATTTAGAGAACAGCAGCCAGAAGTGCGTCTCCAACGTCAGCAGCTTCACCGCGGCTTTTCTCTTCTCCATCGAGACGCAAACGACGATCGGTTACGGTTACAGATACGTGACGGACGAGTGCCCTGTCGCCGTCTTCATGGTGGTCTTCCAGAGCATCGTGGGCTGCATCATCGACGCCTTCATCATCGGCGCCGTCATGGCCAAGATGGCCAAGCCCAAGAAGAGGAACGAGACCCTGGTGTTTAGTCACAACGCCACGGTGGCCATGAGAGACAACAAGCTGTGCTTGATGTGGCGCGTGGGGAACCTGAGGAAGAGCCACCTGGTGGAGGCCCACGTCAGGGCTCAGCTCCTCAAGTCCCGCACCACGGCCGAGGGGGAGTTCATCCCCCTGGACCAGATGGACATCGACGTGGGCTTCGACAGCGGGGTCGACCGCATCTTCCTGGTGTCCCCCATCACCATCGTCCACGAGATCGACGAGGACAGCCCCTTCTACGACATGAGCAAGCAGGAGCTCGAGACCTCCGATTTCGAGATCGTAGTCATCCTGGAGGGCATGGTGGAGGCCACGGCCATGACCACGCAATGCCGCAGTTCCTACCTGGCCTCCGAGATCCTCTGGGGCCACCGTTTCGAACCGGTGCTCTTCGAGGAGAAGAGCTACTACAAAGTGGACTACTCACGCTTTCATAAGACATATGAGGTGCCAAGCACCCCGCTGTGTTGCGCTAGAGACCTTGCGGAGAAAAAATACATCCTATCCAACTCTAACTCCTTCTGCTACGAGAATGAGGTGGCGCTCGCGAGCAAGGACGACACAGACGAGGGGAACGGGGGGAGCGTGGGCCCGGACGGAACCCAGACGGACAACGTTTCGGACACGGGCCACAGCCAGGCCACAGTGCCGCTAGAGCCACGTCCTCTGAGGAGAGAATCTGAGATATGACTGACGGAGGCCTCTCCTTTGAGATCCTCCTCCATAACAACCTGCTCTAAAAGGCACATTGAGATGAGCTGGGCCTTAGGTGGAAGACAGGTTCGCGCTGATGGTACTGCTGTGGGAAGGGGTTAAGACTGGGCCGTGCTCGTTACAGGACGTTCTCTGTATGACAAAACCTAAGCACGCTTTCAGCGTGTGCATAGGAGGAACAGTCTCCCACACAAGACGTCTTTTGTGTTCATTGTCTGGAGCGAACCATGTCACATTAGGAAAGGGGGGGGGTTTTAGATGACTTGAAAATGTCAGGGATGTGTCTGTTGATTGGCCCAGTTAACAATGTACACGAGGATTTGTTATGAAGGTGTTTTTTCTGCTTCAACAATCTTTTCGAAATGTTGCAAGGAGTTGGAGCTCTGCTTTTACACAATTGAAAACATGGGCATAGATGCTCATCGAGAACTAGGTTTGCTCTAAACCAGACCCATTTAGCTAATTTGCACATTAATTGGGCATAAGTTTGTAAAAGGTCCTTTTAAAGTTAATGGATGTTTTCATCCATGGAAT
Organism: Plecoglossus altivelis; assembly: GCA_036571765.1. Classification (NCBI taxonomy): domain Eukaryota; kingdom Metazoa; phylum Chordata; class Actinopteri; order Osmeriformes; family Plecoglossidae; genus Plecoglossus; species Plecoglossus altivelis. Next base: position 14,215,155 of record BROE01000007.1, read on the forward strand.
CCTTCTCGATAACAAAGAAATTGTCCAACTGAAATAGTACTTATACAAGGAATGACTGGTTCTTTATCAAAGTAACTGAACACATTTTTGTAAACTTTTGTCTGGTGGGTGTTGCCGTCAAAGAAGATATGTGTCTGTGGCAGATATGGTACACTGCATGAATGATTATGAGCTGGTCTCTGGACAGACATTACACATGGCAGAGGTCGAAAGGAGAAACGTTCTTGACAGAAGAAGATTTTTGTTTGTATTGGAACTTTTTTTTTTTTTTGATCACGCGAGCAACGATGTTTCTGAAATGTAGAAGAGATTATTTTCCGGCGCGTATCTCATCCCACAGAATAGTTGCTGGTCAAATTGACAGAAACGCTCCTGTTTACGTGAAGGAATTTAGCAGGATAGACGTATCAGTATAGAAACGAAACAGAGATGAACTGAAGCCTACAAAATGGAGGGGTGGGCTAAAACGAGCATATGAATGTTCTTAAAAGTGCTGCTATGTTGTCGCATTTTATAGGGTTTGACAGCAAAAGCCAAAGAGTATTATTATTATTATTATATTTAGTGTTTCTTTTTCCACTTGTAAGAATGATATGCGTTAATAATTTCCAAGTAAAAAGAATGTTTTTCAACTAGTTGTTCACATTTGATTACATTTGAGCCCCACAACACCAACCCTTTGTCATAGTCGATAGGAACACACAGCGTCTGAGTGAGCCACACAATCCCACAAACATCTAAATTATCTAAGTTATGAGTTATAATACCTGGTGCTTATCAAGTGTCCTAAACAATCATTTAGACGGATTTGTAGATCATGCATCTTAACTCTCAAGTGAAGTCTCACCAGGACATTGTTAATTCAAGACCGTTCAACCATCCAATTAAAACGTTATAATCCTTAATCTCAGATGAACAGTGTTAAAACGGTCATCCGTTCAAAAGGCTTAAATTAACAAGACGACAGTGCAGTTCAGTAGTAGCCTGCCAACGAGAGCACCGTTCTCCAAAGCTCTTTAAACCGGGAGACGATAAAATACACATCTCTCCTTTTCTCCTTTTCCCCACTCTTTGTTGTTCATGCATGCATACTTAATATCCAGAGCGTAGGTTTACCAACCTCGTTATCAACATTATTTAAAAGAAAAATCATTTCGAAGGTGTCGCTGTACTTGGCTATCTACGATTGGAAAACAAAACCAGAAGTACTATGACCCTGTTTATCAGACCTCGACTTCGCATCATGGTAAAACAATCTATTTTCTGTCTTTTCACAACGACGGAAACCCTTTGAGCATTTGAGGTTCTTCTTTTGTAAAAAGCCCCCCCCCTCCCGGCAGTCCTCTTGTATCAGAGTCTTCCACTTGTACTGCAAAACAATGGAATGTACAGATTTTTATATGAATAATATTATTGTTATTATTGTATATTATATTATATTGTTCTTTTTTCAATAAAACCTCAATGAATGATCAAATGCAGTTGTTATCGTTGCCTAATTGAAGATATACAAATATGAATTCACCTTGAGAACTCAATGAACCACGTCTAATAGTAGAGTGGATTCATTCTTTCAAGATGCACTGATTGGATAAGGTTCTGCTTGTTACTCACCCAGCCACTGTGTTTGGGACAGATTTATGAAAACGGCTCACTGACCCACACTAACAAGCCCTGCCATGGTAGAACCTGGTCTGACCTCGCTGTGGGAGAACCTGGTGTAACCTCGCAATTGGAGAACCTGTTCTAACCTTACAATTGGAGAACCTGGCCTATCCTCGCAAGAAAGAACCAGGCCTAACCTTACAATTGGAGGGCCTAATCTTAAAATTGGAGAACCTGTTCTAACCTTAAAATGGAAGAACCTGGTCTAACCTCGCAATTGGATAACCTGTTCTAACCTTACAATTGGAGAACCTGTTCTAACCTTACAATTGGAGGGCCTAGCCTTACAATTGGAGAACCTGGCCTAACCTTACAATTGGAGAACCTGTTCTAACCTTGCAATTGGAGAACCTGGCCTAACCTTACAATTGGAGAACCTGTTCTAACCTTATAATTGGAGGGCCTAACCTTACAATTGGAGGGCCTGTTCTAACCTTGCAATTGAAGAACCTGGCCTAACCTCACAATTGGAGAACCTGGCCTAACCTTGCAATTGGAGAACCTGGCTTGGCCCTGCTGCTCCTTGCCTGCGTGTTTAGAAGTGTCCCCTTCTCTAGTGCGTCAGAGACCTGACATCTGTAGTTGTGGCTGTGCCTGTGACAGAAAGCAGCCTACCTTGTCTCACAACAGTAGGGATTAGAAGCCCTTTTTGCTCTTTAGTCACATCCAGAACAGCTCATCTATCTCCTGCCCTGTCTGTTTCTGTTCTCCTGTTGTTTGATTCAGTGCACCCATGTGTCACAAGTTGAGGTTGAATCTTTCAATCTGTCTCGAAGACTACATCTCCCAAACAACACATTTGTGTCATTGTGAAAAAGGGTGATGAATTTCGACAACACATCTATTAACTGCGTAATTCTACTGCCGTGTCATGTTGAGTGAAAACAGATTGGGGAGAGGATGTGGAAATTTTTTTTTTTTACTAAGGATGAAGGTGACAGTGGCCTTCCGCTTCCAGACCATCATCTCTCCATTTCTGTTTTCAAGAAGATTGAGAAGTTGGAGAAAAACTTGACTTGAACCCAGCTCAGTGGAAAATTCCTCCGTTTAGAGTTAGTGAAGATTGACACTAATATCAACTTCTGGAAAGGTTTCATAGCTACGAATGTGATACTCTGTCCCCCGTTGTTCAAATGGCACACTTTCTCTTTTACTTGTAGTGCATTAAGTTGGAAGTAATTTCGTATTAAATCATGACTTAAAATATACAGTCCAAGTGCCAGTATTTAATAGTGACTCAGCACACAAAATAAAGGTGTTTGCTGAAGAACAGTAAACGACGGTGAGCGTTTTGAGAGCTCACGTGACCAGAACGTTTGCCGGTCATTATAAATCAGTAGTTAAGAGGTTTAAGAACAGCACAGTAAAGCCCAAGCAAAACAGAAAAGTAGGGTATCATCTTGTACCATCAAGCCACGGAAAGGACCGGAGGGGGGTTGGGTGGGAAAGCAAGGAGTAAGGAGTTCACCTTATCCGGTCACACCATTTAATATTCCATTTATTTATTGAATTATTAATTGAAAAGTGGTTACCAGGAAGGGCACATTGAGGCTACTTCCTGTTCGAAAGGAAGACTAGTGGTACATTGTTAAGCTCCATACAGAGTCTTTGGCTAGGTGAACTTCTGTGACGCTATTGTGGTACGTCTCTCTCCTTTGTTTAGGAAAACAATAAAAAAAGGTTGTATATGAGTGAGACAAACTTCCGAAAGGAAACATTGGACTAACTTTCTGTGCTTAGGTTTAAACGTTGAAAAAAAAATTAATGTAACTTTTTATATTTTTAGAATCCCTTACTCAGTCAGTTGCTCTCTGTGCTGCAGTTTATGCCTTGTAGTATGCGAGCAACGCTACGAGTGGAACAACAATGCATAGCTAAAGTAGAGCGGCAATAACACAACACAATCTGTGTTCGAAACTATCACAGGAACACCGTGAAAAACACCTTTTGTCGTGATCCTTCTGGGAACTTTCCTTTCAGACAGACCCAGCACTCCTCCAGACCTGTGATCCCCGTGTTTGGTCTGTCTCTGGAGGGATGCCTTCCGGCTTCACACGGACCCCTGCCCTGCCAGACAAACCTTTCTCACTGGTCCTGCGGTGTCTCTGGACGGATCAAAGGACGCTTCTTTGATAAGGTGCCCCCCCCCCCCCCCCCCCCCCATCTGGGTGACAACATGAAAAGCTCACTTCAGCCATAGACTTAACCAGCAGCATACATGTCTTTTAAATGGCAGGAACCATTAATCAGTTTTAATAGATGTGCTTATTATCACTATTTGAAGCTGATCCTAAATGCGCTGCTCACGCTAATTCTTCCCTTTGGCTGTTTTCTTTTCCGTTGAGACGAGCAGGTTGATGCAGACAAGGCCTGACCGTCCAGAGGACTAAAGAGACATTCTGCTCCAGCTCTGACCTGACTTTGAGGCTCTGCCAATAACCGCTGCCTTCACTCTGATGCCTTGCCAGAACACCTGATACCCTCTCAACACAGGACAAGGCACAAGACTCTTCCATCAACTCAACAACAACAACAACAAAACATAGATTGTTGTTGTTGTCTAGTTGAAAAATATAGATTTTTTTTTTTGGGGGGGGGGGGGGGGTGTTGAAAAATCAAATCTTTTAGGATTATTTGTTGTGTCTCGTATACGTAATCTAATACTTAATCCAATTTGCCTTCACCTCCCATGTTGGAGTAGTGTTTGCTATGCATGTCCTTATTTGGCATTCATACGCTGGCACGAGGGAGGACGTAGTATTCAGATCGTTTCATTCTCAGCCTGTGCTAACCACCCTGTAACAAGGTAGAGTTGTCCAGCTGTTCTGCACTGTGAGTCCCAGAACATGACCAGAGACTAGCCGTTCAGTCTCCAGAGGGAAAGATACCGTTCATACCGATGTCCCTTACAGTAGCACTTTACAAGAAGTTGGAAAGAACTGCATGTTAAAATGTCTTTGAATAACTTCAAAAGTAACATGTGGTATTTATTTATTTATTTATTATACAACAGCCTGGTCAGATGCACTTGATCATTTGAAATGGGCCATATTAGGAATGAATAAAAAATGGGATTACATCACATCCTAAATAATTAACGGTCCTGGTTAATTTCTCCTTATTACGTCTCATGCTTGGTCGGACAGCTAAATTGTAATCCCCAAAGAAGACTCAGATTTCGGCATCTGCTACTAGGAACCCGCCCCAGGCTACACACTGTAGGCTATACAAAACAAAACAAAACTTCCAAATATTTCTAACAGTCCCCATACCTATAAAAGTTGGGAAACGATAGCGTTGGAAGCAAATCAATGACGTAACATTTGAACATCACAAAAATTTGTCTAGAATTCACCTCTTGGTAAATTTGAATGTGAATTTATGTACAAAAGGTACAAAAACAGAACAGTGAAATTAAGATCCCCCAAAAATTGGAGCAAGAAAAAGACACAGGATTTAAGACGATGGAATTAGACCCGAAACGATTCTAGCGATACATTTTTTTAAACAATTTGACCTGAAAACATTCAAGGCCCAAAAACAGGAGGCAACATTTTTTTAAAGCACATTTTCAAAACATGAATTTCACCATTCGAATTTGAGCAACCTGAATACAGGTAGCTACCGGGCGAAGTTACCTAACATGATACTCGTAATCCTTACATTCTGAAGCCATACTAAAGCGTTTGCTGAGTAGCTTTTGTCGATCGGGAAAATCTCCAGTTACTCAAATGTTCAAATAGCGACGAACTTTCTAACGATCTTGCATGTGACTCTAACGGTGTTAAGTGCGTGCTACGGACATTTAGACTTTCCGTTCCGAGTCACCGATCAGACAGTTGAACTAAGAAGGCAAATGTGACATTCGATGATGCTGAAATGCATCGGAACTTTTCATCTCTGTTAAAGGGAGGTAAATCGGCTTGGCTCGGAGAACCGCAGCCCGGCCCATCCAGGAAAGGGTAACCTTGATAACGCCGGCTTGATGGGGAGTTAACAGGGGTTTATATCCAGTGGAAACCACGGCTGGCGAGCAACATGAAGCTCAGCAGAAGAGCTTAACCCGCACACAAAGGGTCTGCTTACATTTATAGCTCCTGGCCTTGGATAAGATAACTCATCACCTCCACAGGAACGCAGGCAAGGAAAAAATAAAGCAAAATGGCCTGTCTGCAAACTTCTCTTGCTTCCAGAAATCGACTTGTAGCCTACTGACACTGACAAGTTTTCAGTTAGGCCAAGAGCCTCGATTTTCCATCCACCTCTGCCCCCCTCGTGGTAAGTAACGGAAGCTTAGAATAGACATTTAAATTAGTTCAAAGAACGCGAATTTGTTGTCTATGTAGGTTTGAATACCTTGTTCATACACCGTCTGTTATTTATACATATCGTTTTCACAATTTCAAGGTGTTACCTTCTAATATCAGATTGTGTATCTTCGGATGAGTAATATTTGAGTAATCGAATATTTGCTGGAGCAACAGGAGACTTAATGGACTGACGGGATTATTTTTTAAAGCCAATCCAGTAGGTAGACCTGGAAAAGGCCACTTGGGGCCTATAGAGAACCAATAGACCAGAGACTATTGTGCAGAATCATTCAAAAGGTGCAAGTCTCCAAAAGACCAAACAAGACTTGCAGTTTGATGCTGTATTTATAGTATGTTGCTTTGGTGTGTCTCATTCATGTTATCTGCACTCTGATTTGAAAGTAGGGAAAAACAGCAACAGCTTTATTTAAGTGTAGAACTACAGGGCCAATGCACAGTGCTCTGAAAACACACGCCATGCAACCTTTCATCACTAGCCCAATAAGCGCCCCAAACTAATCCAATCATGTTGCTGGGATAAATAAAATGTAAACAAAACGATGGTGTCATTGCCATCATCATCATCATCCTTTAGGATTGGTTAACCATCCAAGAACCGATCTTAACGCCAGCATAGCAAGGCAGCTAGGACACACGACCGAAAAGGAAGAGCTATAGCATGCGGTGGGAAAGCAGTCGTTACCACGGTCACATGCAGAACACCGCAACTCCACGACAACGCCTCAGAGAGAGTGACGAGCCGGTGACTTGGACATGAGCCTAGCGGTCTGTGTAAAGCCTGTGCTGTCTCTCCCCCTGACGATAACTGTAAACAATAACAGCCAATTAGGAAGCACGTCTCGTCATTATCATCATCATTACATCTCTAGATCCTTTGGTTAATTCGATTTTGCCTTCACAGAGGCTTTTTTTAGAATCAACACACACAGTAACAACAGGCTTGAATGCTGAAATAACCTTTTGACAGTTGGAAGCCAAAGCGTTCATCATTTTGCATGGGTTATTCACATGGAAACTGCCATGGGTACAGTGATATATAATGTCTGTCTTGGGACTATTTTCTACTATTATCTCTAATGTTATAATATGATCTTTTGACGAGGCAGTGTCACTTCCAAGCACGTGGCCAAGTGTAATTGTCCTCGTGCAACATGCTGCAGCTCTGTAGAGAATGTGTTCAAGTCACTCATCGTTACAGAGGAACTGTATGCAGTTTTAACACAACGGCATTGCGTCAACAGAATATTGGCAAAAAGTCCATGTTTACGTCGAAGGAAATGGAACTGCGAGACTCCGACAAAAGAATATGTGGCTACCTTGCTCATCTACGCTGAATTCAGGGCTTCCACACACGGGAGAAATGTTGAAACTAGACAGAAGGATGTATAGGTGGTAACACAGGTGTTAGGGAGAATACCTTTTAGCCAGGTGTTCAGAAAAACGCATTCTGATGAGTCGCTGTGTTTTGGCACAATGTGATTAGGTTGAGAAGTGGTTTGATTCATGTCAATATATTTCATTTTAAGTTTCTTATTCCAACGCCTGAAAGCCAGAGACACCTGCTACTATACACAAATAAATCTTATTTTTAATAGCTCAGTGATGCCACATGGATATTGCGCAACATACATGCCACATATAATATGCTGCCATACATCATGCCTGCATTGGAATGGTGATTTTGTGACAGCTGACCACTGACAGTGTAGTCTTCTACAGGGCTTTCAGCCACTTCACGAGACTCACTGTCACACACAGGCTCACATTCTGAAGGCTTAATTGACAGGTATGTCTGTTCATGTGTTTTTACATGATCTTATTGTTCCATTTGACCGAAACAAGCGCCATTTACGTGAGACGAAACACCGCAGCGTGGGCTCCCTTTACATTACACGAAACACCGTAATGAGGGCTCCCTTTACATCAGATGAAACACTGCAATGTGGGCTGCCTTTACATTACACTAAACACCGCAATGTGGGCTTCCTTTACATGAGATGAAACACCACAGTGAGGGCTCCCTTTACATTACATGCCACCTCTTTGGTGTTGCTGCTGCCGAACTGAATGGACTGTATGTCATCTAATCCCATTCTCGACACGCCAGCAATGCTGAAAGGGACACTAAACAGCTGGTGTCAGAACTAAGGGGGAGGATGGGTGCTGGCCAGGACAAAAAATGAAGAAGCATGCCAGGAATGTTTTGAACAATCGACCAGGCCTTTTCCATCCACAACGGTGTATTGTCGTGTGTGTAATTGTTTAGTCGTTGGCCAATGTGCTACCAAAGCACGTTCGGAGACAAGGATCGGATAGTTCTTTTAATGATATGCTGGAAGGGTTTTAACTACACTCAAACTGCACTGTCACCGTCTGCGATCAACCTCTTTGCATTCATGTCCCTGCCAAGGGAAAGTTTACATACCCTGTCTGAAACACTCTTCCACCCCGGAAGGAGGAATACCAGTGGAATCAAGACGACATGAAAGTTTCCAACAGGCAGGGTGTGGTGTTGCTATAGATACGGGCCTAGTCTGGAGGTGAAGACCCTTGAGAGCACATCGGAGTTAGTCCGTTGCGACTCCCAACATTCCAACACGTTAGACTGTTGCAGAGGGCCATCGACCAGTCAGACTTTCCATGCAGCTGAGAGAACCAGGTGGAAAGCTGTCTCCAGAGTCTAGGCCCATCCCTGGCCTTAAGCCGCTGTGATTTCCTGCTATCGCTTTGCTTCCCACTCTCCCCGCCTGACACAAGACACATCCTCTCGCTAGGCGTGTGTTATGACAGATTCGGGTTTCGATGATAAACGGGATGGGCCTCGGTGTCAGCGCGGTGTCTTATGATGGCGTTTGCTTGTTCTTTGACAGCTGGGTCATGGCGAAAACGCGTGGCTTCCTCCGGGCGGGTCGCCGGGGAGGGTCACATGTCGAGGTGTTGCTGTGCTCTTAGTGCAATGCTCCTGTCTCACGCTTCCTACCAGTATGTCAGACCACACCTGCGGATGATGGATGGATCCTCTCTGAAAGACAGAACGTCCGATTGGACCGGCTGTGGGAGGGGTCCTTGGCAGGGCCACGGCTGGCTGGATGCTGGCCTTCTTCTGACTGGCAGGTAGGTGTCAGATGGAGGGATTCTCCAGATGCCCTCTTCGGATGACCTTTCCTCTTTGGTCACAGCAAGTTCTGTCACAGAATACCTGAATCCTAACCGGTGTTGTCGTTTCACTTGAAAGATGTGACACGGGACAAGGCCACCGAATTAGATTGCCAAAGGGGCACAACCGCGGTGTGGTGTTACACAACACGCTCTGCAAACGTGTTGTGGAACGTTATTTTACATGCCCGCTAAATTAGAAGAACATCTCTGGTTGCAGTATCTCCCAATCATCAAAAGGCTCCACCCATCAAAAGGACATGCACGTTTGTGTAGCGGATACGTGAGATAGTGTTTTCCTCTGTCTTAGGTAATCAAATTGGTTTCTTTGGTTTACAAATTACCATCCTGAAGCAGGATTAGACCGCTGGCACGCTAGCATGAGTGATTTGTATCCAAAGACTGACAGAGAAAAGGCACAGAAATAGAGAGAGAGACAGAGAGAGAGAGACAGAGAAAAGGCACAGAAATAGAGAGAGAGACAGAGAGAGAGAGACAGAGAAAAGGCACAGAAATAGAGAGAGAGAGACAGAGAAAAGGCACAGAAATAGAGAGAGAGACAGAGAGAGAGAGACATAGAAAAGGCACAGAAATAGAGAGAGAGAGAGAGAGAGAGAGACAGAGAGGGGGAAGGGGAACAAGGCAAGGACAGTGAAACACACTTTCCTTTCTGTTGGTCGTTTTATGACATATCCCAGGGATTTTATTGTTCAGCTACCTGCTTAATGCATGAAGCGGAAAAGGAAGCTCTCTATACAGGCAACACTGTGATTTTATCAGCAGCAGGAATCGAGCCCACACAAAGACATCGTGAATCATTAAACTGAAGTCGCAAATGGTCGGGATAAGGCAGCGTACCAGATAGGAACCTACAAACAGAGACGGGGATTACCTGTGTGGGCGGGGCTTCAGAGGCCCTGGGGAAAGGTCGGCCATTGGTCAGTGGATGAACAGAGACGAGGGCCGGTCGAAGACGAGAGAGACGAAAAAAAGACCCCAACAGCTGTGGCGAGAATGGAATAGTTTGAGGGAGTGAACCTGGCAGTGACAGAAACCTGGCAAACACCTGACTTCTCTCACCTTCTTTTGTCTCCAGCCACATCCTGGATGCTTTATTTCAGGAGAGCAGGACCTCGAAACACGAGAGACAGCCTGGGGTACAAGATTAACCTGCCAAAAAAGTTCAAATGTATAAGCATGCAGTCCAAAGCCCTAGACTTACTCTAACCCTAATTTTAACCCTTTACGGCCGTGGCTGTAAGTTTTGCCAAATGCCCAAATGAATGAGTGATATTTCATGTATTGGTGCAAAATAACACACTTTGACAAAATCTTTAATGAAATGTAGAATGCCATGGAAGGGCAGATGAAACATTGCCGACTGTGTATCACCTGTGGTTACGTCAGTTTCACTACAAAGCAAACTGGTCGTTCAACCTCCTGAGTCATCGTATGACGTAAACTTCGCCCGTGCGAAACATCGGACGCTTCTGATCTCAATAAAGGCAGCTCGTCGTCATCATCAGACGCGGCTTGCTCCGAGACCTTGCGAGGGAGGCCGTTGAAAAGAAACACATGGCGCCCAAGTGATGGATACACATGTTACGAGGAGAGTCTTTCTCTATGTTCCTCCCTCGACAGCGCCCACTCAGTCTGTTTAAATGGCTTCAACGCCACACCGGAGCCTTCCGGTAAGGCTTTTTCCCTCGCTGTTGACACGAGCGTGTGGGAGTACACCTGCATTGTCGGGCACATTAGATAAGTCCCTGTGACAGTGTGTTTTGATATCGTTATCCTCGACGGTGTGCGTGACCTGAGGTAACCAGATGTCCACAGCTCACCCGTTAATTAGAGACCCACACGGGTTTCTCCAGACGGCACCTAGGCAACAGAACAAGGAATATCTAGCCCACTGTTCAGCACTCATGACCTCTAATTCTGTTTAGTTTTACGTTCTCGCCGCTGCGCTTACGCACGCTCGCAGCTCCGTGACAAGGTCCAACGCCAAGACCCTGACACTGAGGCACAAGACAGGAGAAGCACTGTGTTTGGTTCATCATGTATATTCTTGACAGAAACAGCCCACTTAGGACTTTGCATAACAGGCTGGGGTGTGATTGATGACTGACAGGCTGCGGTCGACGTGGGACTTAATGGCGTTCGGTCTGTTTGTCTCTGTCAGCTGACCCGATGCCCCTGCTGTTGTCCCCCAGTACCGGCCTCTTTGTTGCTCAGAACGCCATGGCAACAGGAGGGAGGGGGGGGGGAGAGGCAAGAAAAACAGCACAAACCCCCAGAGCTGGTTGATGTCAGTGGGCAAAGACACTTGTAAAGTGTATCTTGTTATTAAGCATGAAACGCTGTGTTCCCCAAGTGAAGGAGTTGGTGTTCAGAGCTGGAGTCAGAAAGTTAAGGAGTCAGACAGTTAAGGAGTCAGACAGTTAAGGAGTCAGTTAAGGAGTCAGACAGTTAAGGAGTCAGACAGTTAAGGAGTCAGACAGTTAAGGAGTCAGACAGTTAAGGAGTCAGACAGTTAAGGAGTCAGACAGTTAAGGAGTCAGACAGTTAAGGAGTCAGAAAGTTAAGGAGTCAGACAGTTAAGGAGTCAGACAGTTAAGGAGTCAGACAGTTAAGGAGTCAGACAGTTAAGGAGTCAGACAGTTAAGGAGTCAGACAGTTAAGGACTCAGACAGTTAAAGAGTCAGACAGTTAAGGAGTCAGAAAGTTAAGGAGTCAGACAGTTAAAGAGTCAGACAGTTAAGGAGTCAGACAGTTAAGGAGTCAGACAGTTAAGGAGTCAGACAGTTAAGGAGTCAGAAAGTTAAGGAGACAGAAATTGTATTAGAAATGCATGAATATGTCACCATGTTTACATTTACCACAGTTTCATCCCTTTTCGTCTCACTTTTTCAGGATGACAGCTGGGAAACTGGGAGAGTTGAAAGGGTAAGTTACACATTTGATCACAGTATTTGACACATTCATTCACAATAACACTAGCAACATCTCCAGGACGTTACCATCAAACATTACAAATTAGTTCACAGTCAATTAAAGTTAGTTCGCTGACGAGTTAAGTTACCGTCCAATTTCCCCAAACTTCAGTGGGTCAGCTTGGTCTCTGAAGAGAAGTTTAAAGACAAGACTGTGTGCTCAGTTTAACCCGAAGCCATGGTAACCACCAGACAGACATCATCCTGGTTTCGCAACACACAGTAGAGAAGTTGATAAAACAATCCTCGCAGTACATCGACCGCAATGACCTGTAGGTCAACACACTTTACCCTGGTAAAAAAGGAAATTAGGTGTGATCACCTGTATCTTGCGCAGTGGGCTGGATGTGGTCAGTGCATGGAATATAGACCAAACACCAGGGAGTAAAGTACAGGTAGCAGAATGAACCAGAATAGTGAGAGACATGAGAAAGTTATGACGGAGACTCAGGATATAATATAGATAAGTGAGTACACACGCGTACTGATGTGACCCATATTAACCTTGTCGGTCGGCCAATTCAATTAACGAAAGGGGGACTGGAGAGATACTTCATCCGGTGGTTTTCCACATCTAATCACACGCAGGTAACCAGAGAGCAATGAAGAGTCACTGGCTCCAGGAGAAGTCCACAGATAAGACAGAGGGAGGGGGAAGTGAGGGAGAGAGGGCAGGTGGTGAGGGATGCTAGAGGAGTATGGGGGGTTGAGGGCAGGGGAGATGGAGGGGAGGCAGGATCGCTTACTCTTTCATCAATGCATGTGTTTGTCCCAGCGTGCAGTCCCATGGGCCTTGCCCTGAGGGAAGTACCTCCCTGGGGATAGGTGACTCCATGTGAGTTGTTCTGATTTCATCAGATACACTAAAGTGCATTGACTTTTGCCCCCCCCCTCTCTCTCTCTTCTCTCTCTCTCAGTCTCCCCTCTCTCTCAGTCTCTCTCTCTCTCTCTCAGTCTCTCTCTCCAGTCTCTCTCTGTCTCTCAATCTCTCCTCTTCTCTGCTCATCTACTCAGTCTCTCTCTCTCTCTCTCTCAGTCTCTCAGTCTCTCAGTTGACATCTCTCTCAGTCTCTCTCTCTGTCCATCTCTCGAGCTCTCTTCTCTCGATCATCTACAGTCTCTCTCTCACTCTCTCATCTCTCAGTGCTCGTCTCAAGATCTCTCTCCTACGTCTCTCAGTCTCTCTCTCTTCCTCTTCATCTCTTTCTCCTCTCTCTCAGGGTCCTCGTCAGTCTCTCTCTCACCTCTCTGTCCTCTCTCCGTCACACGACAGCACACACACACACACACACTTCATTCCATGGCTCTTTCGTTGAACCCCAGAGACAAAGTTGTTGCTGTTGTGGTTGCACAGACTGGATTCTTATTCTTCACTCCTTCTGGTTGACACCTTATTTTCCCTGCTGCTGCTGTGAGAAAGTCCAAGATGTGACAGATTTTGGAGCTACGTTTTAGCCCAGAGGCCTGTTTCCCTCTCTGCCATATGGTGGAAACTACTTTCAAGGAGAGCTGCTGCTGCTGTCTCCTCTGTGTTAAGCAGCTGTACTTGCATGCTATGGAAACCCACTAGCAGACCCGCGCTAGGCACTTAGCTCTGGGAGCAGTTTGATGCGGGACCAGTTGTACTTTTCCATTCATCCCAGAACCGGTAACCGTGGCGACACACTTAGACGGTACAAGAGCTACGGGAGATCCACGTGTCCAAATAACATCACCTTCCACGTGTGCGAATCGCGTTAGAAAGTTGGCTCTCGTGCAAACTGTTGTTGCAAGCATGTGGATGCTTGCTACTGTTGTGTTTCACATCCCTGCTTCGTCATGCTCTCTCAAAGCTGCCGGGAAGCCAGGACAGACCAACCTGGGAACTTCCCTGCAAGCATCCGTCAAAAAGCATTTCTGGTCGGACGACAGCCAAAAAAACGAGTGCGTTTGGCAGGAGCTCCTCTTCGAACAGAGCCGCCCGCCGCCGTGTCACACGTAAACACGGAGCGACGACCGACGGGTTGTCACGGCGAATGGCGAAGAACACGTAGATCTGGAGTATCACTCTAATGAGAGATAATGAGAGCTCGTTGGAGGGGGGAGTGGGGGGAGGGAGGGGGAGGGAGGGGCAGGAAATGTGATTAAACTGGAGAGCTGCCAGTGGAGAGATTTGAGAACCACGTGACGTTCAAGAACTGTGTCTGTATCTCACCGGCGATTCCGATCTATTGTGTGAGCATCTTGTTGTGTGAAGTTCTGCTTGAAGCTACAAGGATGTTAGAGGACTACAGCCGGTCCATATACAAGGTCTAGTTGTTGATTTGACTCCCCACAAAATCTCTGGAGCGTGTCTGCATGTGATCCCAAACACCTGACGCAGGAAACGGGGTCAAGCTCGGAGCATGCAGGCTTCCTGGTCGGCTTGTTTTTCGTTTGAAATCCTGTCTCACCACTTCCTTGGTGGCTTGGAGCTGTTACCTGACACGGGATAGCTGGCCGGTGACATTGAGGCTAGGCTTGTGTGGCACGGCCAGTCAACATGATGGATGTCAAAAGCAATCAATACGACAACATGCACTCACTCACAGAGTGGCAGGTTTTCGGTACGATGTCAATTGATAGATTGACGGGCAGGCAGATCGATCAATAAAGCCTTCAGCTGGACGTACGGGTCGCAGGTGAATTGAGCAAGACAGCTTTCTGTTTTTCCAAAGTAATGGAGTAGCATTTGGTGTAACCAACTCGGTCAGGGTTTAAGTGCTTTCTGCTATCAGGTGTTGGTTAACTAGATTGGAAAGAAGAGAGAGTTCAGAAACACACACCGATGTCACTGTACCTCGCAGGGCAACAGGAAGAATTGTGTTGACCCATGAAAGTGCTAGTGAGGTGAAACCACCAGATCCCATTGGGACATAAACATGCAAACTAGCCAGCTGTCTGATCTCTTGTTAAGATTCAAAAGGCACCCAAAGCCATTGGGGATCTCTTGATCCTTATCCTGAGAGATCCTCTTGTGACGAATTTCAATGGGTAATTTCTGCTTTCAAAGCTGCGGGCCAAGTCCAACTCAGAAAAGAATGTTCCCTTTGTGCACGTGACCATGGGAACAACTTGAGAGTTCTAGGATGTGATTAAGTCCCTCCTCTGTCAAGCTTTCGCTCAAAAATCCATTAATCAAACAGGTGTTTCTTTCGGACAATGAAAAGCTAAGAAAAGCATTTCCTTCTAGTGGCTCGTCAAGCACATGCAAATTTCTTTTTGACTGAACCTAATCTTGATGAGTTGTTGTTGGTTTACATTAGCCTTTGAATATTTTGACATGAATAGTTCAACGGATATAGAAGTCACCTCTGGAGAAATCAGCTTTCCACCACTAACAGTTGTGAAGCACAACGGCCAATCGTGGCTTTGAATTTGTGCTCGGTTGTGGAAACGGGAGCATGATTGAGACAATTCCAGGATGGTGTTCTGCCCTGAGTAACCTTTGCCTCTTAAAAAAAATGGCTTTTATGAGAGGCTTTTTTTGCGAAGTTGTCAGATGCGGACTTTAGTTTCACTACAGCAGCTGCTTTCCCGCAACAGTGGTTGAAATAGTCCACGGTCACTTCCTCTCTAATGTAAAAGCGACGCTGGAAACAGTTTGAACGTCGCCCGGGACCTTCCTGCAGTGCTCGTCCCTCGTCCATCTCACCCTGTCCTCTCCCACGCGGCTGTTTTCGCTAAGGCGTTTGACAGCTGCACGGAACGTGAGCGAGGCCGAGGTCGTCGTGCGCTGTATTGCGTAGGAGAGTTTTGGTGGAATTCGCCTTGCTTGGGCGACTCGATCTGTGACCAACCAGTTTATTAGGAGGGAGGAGGAGGAGGAAAGGGGAGGAGGAAGAGGAGGGGTGGTATGGGTGGAAGCGAACCCGGTGCAGACAGTTGAGGAGGAGTTTTGTAAGGGACTCCCCAGTTGAGAGAGGAGGGTAGAAAGAGAACGGAGAGAAGGGACAGGAGTGATATCGCCAGCACCGTGCGACCGCGCGGGAGAGGAAATCCTAGGTTTTATTTTCAGGTGCTCACAAAGATGATGCTAGTAACTCTGATCTTGATGCCTTCGAACCACCACACACACATATGATTGAGCCAGGTGTGCCGGAGAGAGAGCGGCCAGAGGACAGAGAAGGGGGTTGATTGAGGAGGGCAGCGTAGATAGAAGGAAGTGAGGAACATCAACGGAGGTGGAGTAGAGAGGGGGGGTGGAGGGGGGTTTAGAGAGTGAGGAAGAATGAGAAGGAGCTAGCATACCTGGCGAGTGCAGCGTACAGGAAGGAGAAAGGAGCTATCAAGAGGACACAAAAGGCGAGGAGGAGGAACGGATGCAGAGAAAGGAGAATGTGTTCTGAACGTGGGGTTCCCTGTCAGTCTTCGAGAGTCAACTTATTACTGACATGCATGTTTGAACACATAACACATGCTAAACATGCACATGCACAACATGTTAACACTCATGCTACCACACACACGCTACCCAACAATCGACAACCACGGCCTAACACTAGCATCTATACAACCAACCGCAATCACGGCAACACACACCGCGCTAACCACACATGCCTAACAACACAAAGCTAATAACACATCGCTTCATGCAAAGCCACAACTTTTTGCAAGTCTGTTGTTCAGACAGCGTTTCACACAGAAACATATTGCTGTTTTTTTAATAACTTCTCCTGCACTGAACACACTGACAGAAAGCTCAGTCCACTCCTCACCACGACACCATCGAGGACACTGGGCAGTTACCTTCCGCTCCTTTCTTCACTACACCACACACACAACATGCCCTCCCACTATCTCTCTCTCTTGTTTATCCCAGTCCCCACATTCTGCATTTATTTCGTTTTGCACCCCAGTCTGAAAGGTGCTCATGCGTCGCACTCTACTGTCTTTGTTTATTAGTCTCAAATGGTCTTACTCACCCCCTGCCACTTTGTTCCCCATAACCTTCTTCTTCGGTATGACTTATAAACAATTTTGTAGCCAAATAACCAGGCCTGGTTGACCTGAAATTTATTGTTCTTATTTACGTAATTCGATACGCGTAGCTTGAAGTTAGTCAAGCTACTAAAGATAGAGTACATGGGTATGACAGCCTGCCCGCGTGGAGTCCCTACCCTCTTGCCCCACCCGCGGTCTATACCCCTGCTACCCACTCCTCTGCCACCTAAGCTCCTAGGCCCGCCTACGCTACCTGCCCTCCATGAGCCACTGAGGGCCTTGACAGTTTCCATACAGGACAGCTGGGGTCTAAAAATACCAGGGGCTCTTCCTACCTTCAGGAAAATACAGAGCCAGGGTCCGCTTTAGGATTCTCCTGACAGTTTCCTGCAGGAATGCATGGTAACACACACACACATGTATATATACGAGTGAATGACAGCAAGACACGCAAGGTTCAGTCTCAAATTAGACAGTTTCTTGCTTACCTTAACACCCCTGGGATTCCGTTTGGAGTCTCCAGTCCCCAGGTTTATGTGGGCTTACCCTGACACTCCTCTCCACCCCTCACCACCCCTCTCCACCTCTCTCCACCCCTCACCACCCCTCTCCACCTCTCTCCACCCCTCACCACCTCTCTCCACCCCTCACCACCACCCCTCTCCACCTCTCTCCACCCCTCACCACCTCTCTCCACCTGTCTGACAAACATTCCAGCCTTCACATCTGACAACGACAGCCTCTGTGTTGCCACAAGGTTTCCATGCTTAAGGGGAATAGCCACGCCTCATCCTACGTGACAGTTGTGGCTCCCAGAGCAAATCTAGTTGAGCTGGCGTGGAACTGGCATGCAACTGTCCAGCTTTTGGAGAATGTGCCCGTCGACTGTAGCGAGCGGCATTTTGCTGCCTGTGTTGATGTTACGTAACTTCTTAAACCCGGCGCGCAGTATGAAAATCTCGTTTTAAGTATCAGTTGTTAACTTCTACAAAAGCTTGTTTAATGTTCTCGTCCTTGCGTTACTGTAATTATCCAAAGGATAATCAAACGTATTATAATTTTAGCCATAATGAAACTAATATCAGAGTTTCAGATGAAATGCAGGGGCTACAATTTCACAGCCTGGCCCCTGTTGAACTTTGCTTCAGAACCTGTCAGGTCATCACCAAGTATGTAACAATGAACCAGTGAACCGGAGGTCAGTTCTGTATATACGTGAAACCCTCTTTGACCTTGCTTGCGAAAAGGGCTTCACAGATAAATCCTGATTTGATTACACGAGAACGCCGACACAAGGTGGCTGGTGTTGACCTCCAGGAGAAGCGGTGGAGGGCCTGGACTCCTCCGCCCACAGCTCTGTGTGATGACCTCTGGGAGGTGTGACGTAGTTCGGTGTCCGGCCAGAGTCCTGTGAGCCTGCTGCTTGTAAACAGGTCCGGCCATGTGTCGCTGCTCGTCCCACAACAGCTGGTTCCGGCTATTGTTCTCCTCTCCTGGAGAGAGTGTCACTGGTCTACCGTACAACACCTCACTGCGGTGTCCCCAGAGCGACCCCACCCCCCAACCTCCTCACCCCTCTCCTCCCTTCATCTTCACCCCTCCCAAACACACAGAGCTTTCACTGGCAGTATTTTAGATCCAGGTGCTTGTTAAAACCATCAGTGAAGAGGGAATAAGGGCATCATAAGACGCTTATCCTGAAGTTTGCTTTCAGCATCGCATGTTCCTAACGTTGCACTTGCACATGCTACTCTGTATGAGGAAGAAACCATCCACTTCGTCAGCTGATCCACGTGTGAACGAGACGACCACGCCCGCGTCTCAGAGAGACAATATTTACCCTCACCTGGGATCCAACCTGCCTCCTCCGTGTCCCCAAGCGGACACCATCGGATAGGCCGACGAAAAGCTGTTTACTGGCACATGTAGGGTTGTACACGTACTTGAGAAGTGAGTTTAACCGATTTACACCGGCTATACATGCCTATCCATGATTGACAGCCTTTCTCTTAACCTTCTTGTGTATGTGTTTAAAAACAGAACGTGGGTATTGCAGCTGTCCTTCCATGATGCCCTTTAGTGTTGACAGTTCAATCTTGGGTTTCGCTCTTACTTTTTGGGGGTTCTTTAAAATACATATATTTTTTAAAGTGGGAAACAGAACAACAGCGGCACCCTGGGGGTGACCAGAACCAGGCTCCTGTTCCTCAGCGCCGGGCCGGGCCGCTCCACGTTCTCCGCTGAGGAACCGACGGCCTCGAAGAACCTCTGACTGGAACAATGAAATATTCTTGGCCCGCTGCCTGGCCATATTTTCCCAAGTCTCTAGCCCTTGGCTCAGGGCTCGTTTATGAAGACTGAGTCAGCAGGGACAATCTCATATATTTTCCATCTCCACATCTGTCACTGGTGGGCATTAGGAGAAGGTCAAGTCTGTCAGTGGGCTGGCTGTCGGCGTCCGAGGGACCCGTGTCCATCTCGCTGTGAGGACGGGGATCCAACACGTCTCCAAATGTTTGTCCGTCTGCTCACGTGTGTTTACACCGTTCGATCGTTTAAGGGGGAGCATCTGGCCTGCGTGGAGACGAGTCTATACGGGCCTGGATGAGTCTGGACGGGCCTGGATGAGTCTGGACGGGCCTGGACTAATCTGGACGAGTCTAGACGGCCCTGGACGAGTCTAGACGGGCCTGGACAGGCCTGGACGAGTCTGGACGGGTCTGGATGAGTCTATACTGGCCTGGATGAGTCTATACGGGCCTGGATGAGTCTGGACGGGCCTGGACTAATCTGGACGAGTCTAGACGGCCCTGGACGAGTCTAGACGGGCCTGGACGAGTCTAGACGGGTCTGGACAGGCCTGGACGAGTCTGAACGGGTCTGGTCGGGCCTGGACAATCCTCTCTGTGGGACGGAGGAGAGCACTTCATCGCTCTTCTGACAAGCTCCAGTGTTCTACAGTGTGAAAACTCCATGGAAAGCACTGTATTTTGCTGTCGCACACGCGTGTGTATGCATGTGTGCGTGTGTCAATTACTCAAATCATGTTTACTTTCTCGTAAGTCCTAAATCCGTATTCCGGCAAACCCTCACCT
Source organism: Plecoglossus altivelis (assembly GCA_036571765.1). NCBI lineage: Eukaryota > Metazoa > Chordata > Actinopteri > Osmeriformes > Plecoglossidae > Plecoglossus > Plecoglossus altivelis. The sequence goes on from BROE01000007.1 coordinate 14,235,357, forward strand.
ATAGTTAGACTGTTGTCTGACACTTTAACTCCAGTGACGTGCTTTGTCAGAATCACTAAGACACTGACCAGAAGCCCTGCTCACTAATCTTAAGGTCCAAATGATTCAGGACACATCGTCCAAATATGCCAGGCATGTTTTCATTGATTCCTCTCAACCTCATTTGATGATTTTTTTTGTTGTTGTTAGGGAATCTGGGTTGATTCTGTGGCCGGTAGCGTTTGGGATTCCCAGCAAGGCTGAAAGGGATTCTGCCTCCCTACAAGTCTATTTGCAGGAGTGCAAAAGAGATGGATGCTTGAGTTTGCATGGCTTCCAAAGGGATCTTTTGTTAATCTAAATTTAACCTCTGTGGTTCTATTTTCTCTTTAACAAGGGAAAACCAAACGCAATCGAGGAACATGATCGGTCTGGCCTGGCGAATGGAAAACCGACAAACCGACAAACCGGAGAGTGGAAAAAACTAAACATGATCGCTCGCTAAGAACCTCGTCGTATGTTATTTGACGGGAGGAAATCTATTCTGATCCAAACCGTCTTTTGTTCATCTTGTGCTTTTTAGCCCTGGCCCCAGTGTGTTGTGTTGTGTGATCTTAAATTACATGGTGGGGGGATCTGGTGGAAAAACGGAGAGGGGGGGATATCATGAGACCACGACGAGAGAACAGTCCGGAAAACTGCCAACAACTCTACCCGGCTCTCCAATCCTCCACTGACTTGAGACATTCTTACTCTCAGAACAGCACAAATTCAGTTTATCGTTGGCGCGATGGATTCACACTCAGTCTTGAAATGATGTCTTCTTACTCCTCACAGCCATCACCTCCCATATCCTTTTACCGTTTGTCTTTTCTTTCCAAGGCCTGTTTCCTCAAAGTGTCTTTGACTGCATGGGAAATCCTTACCACTTCCTCATGAGCATGGCCTTGTCCCATAAATTGTTTTAAGAAGCCCCGCCTCTTCATGTGCTTCGGTGCGTCTCGTCAGCACAGCGTTTCCAGAAGCCAGACGAAAAGGAAGTGGCCGCAGTTCCCTAAAGTGTAAAACGCTCCAACCCCCAGCCAGCTTTCTCCTTCCATCATCTCCTCTCTAACCTCGGAGGGAGTTTCACAGAACAGAGCCTCGCCCTGACCTCAGCAACCTCTACACCAATCTCAGGGGCCCGTGACCTCGGGGTAACCACAGCACACTTCGACCTTTGACCCCGATAGCATCCATGTTTTGAGAATCACATACGACTCAACGTGTTATTTGGGGTTGTTTTTTTTTAATGAACCGTCAACAGTTCCTGTGTGTGACAGCGCATGAAAAGACTCCAGGTGATCCGCTTCTTGTGATTGGCCCAGCCGGGCGTTGCTGGGGTCGTCTTGCCGACGAATCTTCAGCGTATCCCTTAGCCTGACAGCGATACTAAGCCACGTTTTTCAAATGACCATTAAAGATCAATTCCAACAGTAGAAGCCTTAAACTGTACTGAGCGCGGTTTGAGAGAGCTCACAGTCAAACAGCACAGCTTAATATCTCAGCGTGGATCAGCGGACAGCATTCAATTGGTGACACATGCTGCTATGTAAACCACTATAAAGGTCAGCATAGATGGAAGCTGTTTACTAGCAACACAGCATTAGGAGTGCGTTAACATATCCAAGCCCAGAGCAGCCCTTGTGTCTATTTTCTGTTGGTAGCACGCTCCCAGGAAGCAGGAAGCGCGGGGGTGGGGGTGGGGGGGGCATTTGACATCTGAGTGATAGCCTGATAGCTCTTGTCGAACTGAGGGTACCATGGATGTCAGTCTGTGTTTCAGCTACGATGAGCTAAGAAATGGCTCTCCCCCCATGCATCCTACCCCCATGCCCCCGCCCCCCCAACTGGCAGCCCGGTATTAACGCGCACCCGAGAGTGGTCAGTATCGGCGACCTCAGTCCTTGGTAGCCGCCTCACCCCTTCCTCCTTCGAGGCACAGGGAGAACGTCATCAGCCGATTGGATAGCCCCCGGACCAACTTCCTGGTTGCACTATCCTGAGACCGGGGACTTCAGGGGCACACGATAGTCCGTCCTTCTAATAGAGCCTGACGTACCATCGACGCTGACAAGTAGCGGAGGAACGTGATGCAGCACTCTAGGAGCGGGCTTGCTTGCATGCAGGGGAGAAGCATCGGAGCACCACACCACAGAGGAAGCCAAGGAGGGCCTGCTCCTGGTCTTCATGCTCACCGAGTTGTACTGGGGGAGGGAGGGAGGAATAGGAGGAGGAGAGGTATGGAGGGGTGGGGGAAGGATGGGGCTGAAGGAGATGGGGAGGGAGAGGAAGGATGGAGGGGGAGGGAGGGTAGGGAGAGGGAAGGCTGAGGGGGAGAGGAGGCTGAGGAAGATGGGAGGGAGAGGGAGGATGGAGGGGGTCGGAGGAGAGGAGGCCTGGAGAGATGGGGGAGGGAGGAGGAAGGATGGAGGGCGGTGGGAGAAGAAGGCAGAGCCGGGGGAGGGGAGAGGAGGGCTGGGGAAGATGCGGGAGGGAGAGTGGAAGGAGGAGGGGGGATGGGGGAGGAAGGAGGCTCGGAGGAAGAATGGAGGAGATGGGGAGGGAGGATGGAGGGGGTGTGGGAGAGGAGGCTGTAGGGGGTGGAGACACACACAGACATACATGCACAGACACGCACTCACACACACACACACCTACGCACACACACAGACATGCACACACACCTCCATCCTGTCTTGCCTTCTAGGGCCAGACACGCTGCAAGCGAAAGATGGAAGTGTGGTATGACCTCAGTGTAGAGAGAGCTACATGTCCCCAGACCATCACACACTCAGGTCCTGACTGATTAAAGTAGAAATACATCAATGACGGCCAAGCCAGAACTCACACCTCGTCATCATGCAGCGACATCACATCCTGTTAGCGGTACGATATCTGTCTGGTGCACGGCCTCGTTCGATAACAACTTAAAATCTAATTTCTAATATTTGGATTGAACTGTCACAACAATTCAATTGAATGTACCGCACCAGGCATAAACAAATACACATTGATTCAGTTATGAAAAGGCTGCTCTCAGAATTGGGATGTTGTGCCTTAAGTAGGAAGCTGATTCTAAACCCATGACCTTCTTCGACATGCTTCTCTTTCCACATCTATGTATCCTACTTCCACATTCTGCAATGCCACGTAATATTCTTCCGCATACTGTACTGCTACCTAATGCCACACTGTACCGGTGTAATACTGCGAAGTTCTGACGCTTAACGACAAGTAGTCAACTTTGCTGGTCATTTGCACGCAAGTCACAACCGAACTAAGAAAGACATTGGAGATGTCAGAGAAAGGCCTGGTTGCAAAAGTTCCTTTTCTTGGAAGAGCTAGACTAGACCCCTGTCAGACTAAAACGCTTGTCTGGCAGGGATCACGAAAGGAAATCAGTGTAAAACGATTAAAACGATAAAAGGCTGTTTGAACCCACAAAACAGCGCCACCTAGCTGCCAGTAACCCTTTCAGGTTTCCCCTGTTGGTGTGTGAGTGTCATTAGGTGAGCAACACAGAGATGGTTAACAACAGCTGACTAGGGGGCAGTGCTCGTGGGGTAGCTGGGGGTAGCTGGGGGGGAAGAGGGCATTTTTAGCTGACACGACTTGATGAGGACAGGCTACATGTTTGGCTCCGGTCATGTCACGTAGTCTGGTCTGTGGTCTGTGCCAAGGCAGGCCCAGACAAACAGGAGGACCACAGGTCAGAGCTGGAGCAGGAGAGATGAGCAGAGATGAGGAGGGCAGGAAGAAGGAGGTGCTCAGAGGAGTGGAGGTCCAGAGGAGAAAAGGAGAGAAGAAGTGAAGGGGGATAAGGGGAGTGCAGAAGAGGAGGACAGGAGGGAGACAGGGGAGAGGAGGAGTGGATTGTTGAAGGAGTGGAGGGGAGAGGGGGCCTGAAGGAGTGGAGGCGAGGGAGAGAGGTCAGGAGGAGGACAGAGAGGGCTGGAGAAGGACAGTGGAGGAGAGGAGGACTGGAAGGAGCAGGGGGAGAGCTGGGGATGAAGAGGGAGAGTTGGGGAGGAGTGGAGGACTGGAAGGAGCAGGGGAGAGCTGGGGATAAGGGGGAGAGTTGGGGAGGAGAGGAGGACTGGAAGAAGCAGGGGGAGAGCTGGGGATGAAGGGGGAGAGTTGGGGAGCAGTGGAGGAGAGGAGTGAGTCGGTTGCCCTGCTCTTCATTACACCAATTACTGATCACCCTCTTCGGCTCACTGTCAACCAGGAGGGAAGAACAGGAAGGAAGAGACAAACCTTCAGTGGAACATAGCTGGCAACATTCCCAGGAACAGGCTTTATCAATCACGCTGTCCTCTCTCTTCCATCACCTACTCTATCTTGTTTAATCGTTTCATAATGAACAATAATCTGATGTTCCCCCATGTATAATTGGCCAGCTCATAGGCTCAAATGTGTGTGCGTGCGTGCGCGCGCATGTGTGTTTGTATGTGTGTGTGTGTGTGTGTGTGAATGTGTGAGAGAGTTGGTGCATGTGTGTGTGTGTGTGCATGCGTGAGAGAGTGAGAGAATTGGTGCATGTGTGCGTGTGTGTGCATGTGTGAGAGAGTTGGTGCATGTGTGTGTGTGTGTGCATGCGTGAGAGAGTGAGAGTTGGTGCATGTGTGTGCATGTGTGAAAGAGTTGGTGCATGTGTGTCTGTATGCGTGCGCGCGCCTCAGTCACGTGTATTCGCGTGGTAAAAATGTATACATCAAAAAACCCAGGTTGTGTATCCTGTCAACGTTAGACCTAGTGACCCACAGCAGTGATGCAGACATATCTCTCCAGGGATAGAAGCCACAGGACTGTTCTGCAGCCTGAGAGAAGCAGGACAGAGGGCCCCTGAGTCTGCAGTCTGCCCAGCTCTCCATCTGCTCTTAGCTTGGCTGTTCATCTGGAGCACGGAAGCTGAGGCAGGAAGCATTCAGTGTACGCAGGATACCCCCCCTCCTCCTCCTCCTCCCTACCGGCCCCCTGGCCCCCGCCGGCCCCCTGGCCCCCACCACCCTGAGACACACCGCTCCCTCACTGCTAGTAACTCCAACACTTTGTCTTTTGGCTTTGTACTTCCTGTTTCACGCCCTGGGAGAGCGGGGGCTGAAAGCACTGTACCCAGTGTGTGTGAGTGTGTGTGTGTGTGTGCGTGTGAGTGTATGTGTGTGTGAATGTGTGTGTGTGAGTGTATGTGTGTGTGAATGTGTGTGTGAGTGTGTGTGTGAGTGTGAGAGTATGTGTGTGTGTGAGTGTATGTGTGTGTGTGTGTGTGTGAGAGAGAGTGTGTGTGAGAGTGTGAGTGTGTGTGTGTGTGAGAGTGTGTGTGTGAGAGTGTGTGTGTGTGAGAGTGTGTGTGTTTGTGTGAGTGTGTGAGAGTGTGTGTGTGAGAGTGTGTGTGTGTGAGAGTGTGAGTGTGTGTGTGAGTGTATATGTGTGTGTGAGTGTATATGTGTGTGTGAGTGTATATGTGTGTGTATGTGAGTGTGTTTTGTTTAGCGTGAGTCACTTTAGTAGATGTGTGGGCAAAATTCCTCAACGTGATCAAAAGGAGCCTGCTGAAAGGATTAGCACCTGTCAGAACAGTAAATCGATCCGTACAGTTTTCTAAAAGATTTTTTTACAAAGCATCTTCTCTGAGTTGGAAAGGATTCTTGTGGTCCAGTACAAGTGCGAGGTCTGAACATGACAACAGGAAAACATTCAGGACAAACAAGAGTGAGTAGAGATAACAAGCATGTGTAGGATGGACAGGACCATCAATGATACTTAACTCATCATTCAACGCACGTTGTGGCAAACCACATCTCTCTCACGTTCTCTAGCTCTCTCTCTCCGTCACACACGTGCACACACGTACACACACGTGCACACACGTGCACCTGAAGCTCTTGGTGTAGTGCTTTCAAAAGAGAGCTATTCATAAATCTGTGGAAAAGAAGTAACCTCATTTTGTTCCCATCAGTGTTTACTGAAACAGGAAAAGTATCACTCCAACATCACAATGACAGGGCATGTTTTTTTATATATTTTATACTCGAATTTCACAAAGGAAGATGTACTTTATTCTGTCTGAACCACAATGCTTACTCATGGTCTGGTAGATATATTTACAGAAAGGGACTTGCCCCTCTCGCCTGGACACACACTCACGCTTCATCACATTTCCAACATCTCTTGTGAATTCCCATTTGAATAAAAAGCGATGAGTGCGTCAGCCAGGACTGAGGATGGTGAGGATGAGCACAGGCCAGCCAACAGGAAGCAGCAACCACCCCCCTTTTTGCCCCCAGCCCCCCCCCCCTATGCCCCCAAGCCCCCCCCTTTGCCTTCCAAGCCCCCCCCTTGCCCCCAGCCCCCCCCCACCCTGCCCCCTGTTTTCCTATTTGCTCACCCGGGGTCTAATTCAACTTTTTCCCCACTTTCTACACAAGGCAGGAACAGCAACACAAACAGCCGTGGGACGAAGGAGGTGTTTTGGGATGAGGAGGAGGGAGGAGGAGGCAGGGGAGCAACAGGATGTTGTTTGAGTTTCGAATCCTGTTTTCTTCGCTTTCCCAAGAAGCTACTCTAACGCAGGTGCACAACCCTTAAACCCCCCCCCACACACACCCCCCCCCCACACCCCTTCCCAAACAAGCTCCACTCTTCCCTTGTTCTCTTCCAGAGTATTCATTTAGACTCTTGTGGATTCTCGCCTTCCCTTTATCTCTCCCTCTTCTCCTCTCCCCCCCCCTCTTCTCTCTATCCATCTCTCTCTCACAAACACACACTCTGTTCCCCGTTACAAAACATCCCATTGTTGTCAAAACAAGCTTCTTTTGGCATCTAAATGAATGAGGTCCCTCTGTGAATTAAAGACATGGGATCAAAGATTAGTAATTTTTTTTAACCTCTGGGCTCAGGGTACTTTATTAAGGGACTTTTGAGTTTGATCTAGATTGAGTCAGCCTCTGTAGAAGGTTCTAGATTGAGTGGGCCCCTATGTACGAAGTTCCAGAGCGGTTCACAGGTCAACAGAACCTTCGTTTCCTGATATATTTACAGTGAGCGGATTTGAAAACAGCAGGGACATGAAAATGCGCATGAAAGGACGTATTTTTTCCAGCATTTTTTTCCTTTTCACTTCTTAAAATATTGGGGGCGAAGGAGGGGGAGGTGTGTAGGGAGGAGGGGGAGGTGTGTAGGGAGAAGCGGTTGCTGTGTGTGTGTGGGGGGGGGTGGGTGACTGAAGGACGTAACGGCTGCTTTTAGTTCCAAGTTCAACCCAGGTAGATCTGCTTAATGAACAGAAACTCTCCTAAGCCCCCCCCACCTCCCCCCCCCCCTGCCCCCACCCCCCCACCTTCCCCCCCACCCCAACCTTTCATCTGCCCCCTGCCCCCCTCCCCCTCACTTCCCCCCTCTCAGAAGAAAGGGGCTGTCTTTCATTACAAACCTAACCGTTTTTAAGTGCACTTAGAACAGTTTCCATGACATCATCAGCTGTCAATATGGGAAGCCAGTCGCTTATATTGCGAACGTTTAAAGTAGGGCGTGGAGAGGCAACAAAGTACGCATGCATAGCATCCCAGGGCCCCGCTGAGCCATATGTTAACAATGGCAGACAACCGGCAGATAGCTAGCAGACCAGCAGACAACCAGCAGATAGCTAGCAGACCAGCAGACAACCAGCAGATAGCTAGCAGATCAGCAGACAACCAGCAGATAGCTAGCAGACCAGCAGACAACCAGCAGATAACTAGCAGACCAGCAGATAGCTAGCAGACCAGCAGAGAACCAGCAGATAGCTAGCAAACCAGCAGACAACCAGCAGATAGCTAACAGAGCAGCAGAGTACCAGCAGATAGCTAGCAGACCAGCAGACAACCAGCAGATAGTTAGCAGACCAGCAGAGAACCAGCAGATAGTTAGCAGACCAGCAGAGAACCAGCAGATAGTTAGCAGACCAGCAGACAACCAGCAGATAGCTAACAGAGCAGCAGAGTACCAGCAGATAGTTAGCAGACCAGCAAAGAACCAGCAGATAGCTAGCAGATAAGCAGTGTACCCATGCAGGGAGCAGGTCTGTCATGAGGGGACATTTGGTTTGTCCTGAAGCACCTGTGGAAAGCAAACATAAACATGTTCAAGTGTCTGATTTTGAAAACGACGTCATGACCGGGAACGAGCAGTCTTGAAATGGATTTCCATGACACAGCTTATCACTTGTCCCTGATCCTGTCAGTTCTCCTGGACGGCTGAGAGACAGGGAGCTAAATTGTGAGACTGCTAATGCTGAGGTGCCCTCCCTGGGTGCCCTCCCTGGGTGCCCTCCCTGGGTTCCCCTCCCTGGTGCCCTCCCTGGGTGCCCACCCTGGGTGCCCTCCCTGGGTGCCCTCCCTGGTGCCCTCGCTGGGTGCCCTCCCTGGGTGCCCTCCCTGGGTGCCCTCCCTGGTGCCCTCCCTGGTGCCCACCCTGGTGCCCTCCCTGGGTGCCCTCCCTGGGTGCCCTCCCTGGGTTCCCACCCTGGCCCCTACACAGCAACCACTGAGGTAAAAGGTTTTTCTCACTGGTTCTGGGACCAGCTGCCTGTGGTTTCTTTTTTTCAGGACTTCATACGACCACCCCCCCCCCTGCCCTCTCTCTCTCTCACACCCCCTCCCACTTACTCCCCCTCCCGCCTACTCCCCCCCCCCTCCTCCTCCTGCCTCCCGCTCAGATCCAAGGTGAGAGGGGAAACCCCATGACGTCCGAGGAGTGAGGAGGAAAACAGCTTTGTTGGGCGCGCTGAAAAGGAACGAGCGAGCGGAGAAGACGTTAAAAATAGACTCGGAAGAGAGGCCAGACCTCAGAGACGGACCAGAGGACATCAGACACACTGACAGACCGATTGGCTGAACGAGGTGGAACACCGTGACAATCCGTCGGCGTGGTTACAAGACTTTCTCCTCAGCTAAGACTCCATTTCAGATTCCTTTCTCATCGTCGTTTGTAACGTCCACCACAGGCACCTTAGTGGCTCTCCAACATGACTCAGATGTTTGGAGGCCTTAACCAAGCAGCTTGAGGTTGAATCCAGACCAGAATCATGTTTCCCTTTCTCCTTCCTGTCTTTCTTGTCTAACTTAACCAATCCTACTGAATAAAAGCATGAAAATATCTCCCAGATCAGACCCAAAAGGAGGAGTTGATTTCCACAAAAGAAACAAGTTTTTGTTTCGTTTAGAAAGATATGATATGAATTTCTTCGACTGCATGGCCTTGCGGGACGGGAGTGGAGGGTCATTTGAACTTGACAGCTAAACCTTGAGGAACCTAAACCAGGACATATCTGAGCTAGGAGGAAGGAAGAGAAGTGTGGCATGACAAACTCCCTCCAAACTATAAATATCCATCATTCATCCAAACTGGGGCTGTTTGCAGAGCGAGTTCAGAGGGGAGGAATGTGCGTCACAACATCTACCACGTCACAGCAGGTGGCCCTGGGCTGGGGGGCAGGCAGTGGATGTATTTAAATGTGTGTGTTTGTGTTTGTGTGGGGGGGGAGGTTGTGTTGTGGGCATGCAGACCCTTTCTTGTCGTCCCACAACAGTGTTTTGGTTTCATTTGGCTGTTTAGACTTGCTCACCCCTCTCATCTCATCTTTTGTTTTGCAGTATTAACAACAGATTCAGCTTTTTTCTTTTGGCAACGGATTTTTTTTTTTTTTACTCCCCCGCACGCAACCTTCTTACTGTACAAGCCGGAAGGTCGCTGGGTACAGTTCCCATCCCCGCCAACTCTCCGTGCTGCTCAGATGAACCAGCGCTCTCGTGCTCCGACATGCCCGGCTGTCGGATCGTATCTGATTTACATTGTATTTACGTTCGATTCGTTTTCCAGACGCTTTTATCCGAAGTGACATACGAATATTCACGTAGCTACAAGCTCAGCAGACGAATATGGATGGGATGTACGCAGCTTGGCAAAGGTATTCCAGTGGTTATGGCCAAGAAACTATAAAAACATCAATAAAACAACATCACAACGTTGGACTTAGTTTCTGGTTGTGACCTGCTTAAAAAAAACGAATTGGACACAGAAACCCATGTGTAAAAATACCTCTTTTATTGAATTTCCATCATTACAATTGCGCACAATTAAGTTTAAGCAATCGAAAATATTACTAGAAATTCATTTAGCTCTGAATGAACAGTCATCAGTCTTTTGCAGAGGCTTTGGAGACGAGTAAATATACTGAGAACTTTACTTTCCCTGGAAGGAGGCACTGTCTCTCGTGAGACCCTAGACTCCTCACACATCATCCTCTCCCTCCCCACCTCCCTCCCCACCTCCTTCCCCCCTCCCCCCATAACACACAAACGGAGAAAAAGATTTGTTTATTAACCCTTAATCCACAGAATGCAGCATTCCTACGAACATACTTTCCGAGACTAGTTTGAATAAACTTCCACCATCCGTCCGTCCGTCCGTCCTTCCCCACCCCACTGCCCTGGCAGGATAGTGTCTTTACCACTCCTCGCCCGCATGTTAGTCTAGGTTCACCATACCAAGAACACGACAAGGCAACACGTCACATACAGCAGCATGTGCTGGCAACTCACACGCCTCAGACACGCCAACAGTTTCACAAAGTTTCGTCATCAAGAGTAGCTCGAGGAACATTCGATCGCAAAGTGATGTGCAAAGCATAGCGTATAAGCAACGTTAACTCACAGACGCGTTAATGTACAGGGGGTGCTCAAACACACACAACAGGTTAACGTTTGCTATAGGCTGGCAAATGTAAACACTGCGACATGTATGCTTGATAATAAGTCTGACTTCCTGTTCAACACGAGGTTCCGTGAGGACAAAAGGAACAAGGAGAATGGCACTGCCAGAGGACATGTTGGTTGTTATGTTTTCTTTTATTCCAATAATATATTAACAACAGGAGAAAAGTACACATGGATGAAATCATTTCCTGGTTTGCAAATCAACTGTTTGAACTTGTCTAAGAAGACAGACAGCCAGACCCTTCTGTCATTCTCATCTCCTCTGACCGAGCGTGAACTCTGACCACCAGAGTCATGTGACAATTAACCAGGCAGAGCTTCGTATTCCAGTAAGAAGGCTCCTCTTAACATTAATCATCCATAAATACATGTTCATTGTAGCTGGCTTAAATACAGACTTAGGAAAGCCCTTAATCCAAGCGGGAAACAGTGACATGCGATGCAGAGCTACAAGAACGACACTCTCTGCATGCGATGCAATGCAGCAACGACACCCTCTGCATGCGATGCAGAGCTACAACAACGACACCATCTGCATGCGATGCAGAGCTGCAACAACAACACCCTCTACATGCGATGCAGAGCTGCAACGACACCCTCTGCATGCGATGCAGTGCTGCAACAGCACTCTCTAGAAGTCATGCTGCACCAACATCTCCTTCGATGTGATAATGACCCCATCAACAGGTGGGACAACACCTACTTAACTAACAGAAGTATGGACGTGCAGGTGTAGACGCATGCTAACCCTGCCCACTCACCCTCGCAGGCAGAGGCAGGAAATGATGTCGTTGTGGGGTAACGTGGGGTGACATGGGACAGCACCAGACACAATTGTCATAAGACATTTTGCCATCTGGCAAAATCTGTAGGACCTCAGACAGTTATTTACTATAGCAACTGCACTAAATGTTTGTTTCTTGCATCACCCCACCCCCGCTTTTATCCAAGTCTCATCCGCCAACAATGACATTTGTAAGACATTTGAATCTGATCATCCATACCCAAAACAAACTATCTATAGTATTGATGAACCACCATGCCAGTGAAACCTGCCTATTAAACATCTGACTGTAAGCATGCAGCCGATTTCTAACACTGGTTAAGTGGAAATGTTTCCTTTCATCGAACGAACACAGAAGAAAAGCCCGTATGGAAAAAAAGAAATCCTAATCATTATGGCTCCACCGTACAGTGCAAACCAACCACTGCAACACATAGCTTCAGTGTCTAGAGGAAGGATAGTAGACCATTTGAAATGTGTTAGACACTTTACAGTACAAAGACCTATGAACTTTGAAATGAAAGACTGACTGTCAGTCTAAGAAGAGTGATACGTGATATAGCTGTTGTCTTGTGTGGTACAGTGTTTCCCCATGTTTGTGTTTTGATGGGGGGTTGGAGGTGGTGGGGTTGGGGGTGGGGAGAGGGGTTGGAGAGCGAGGGGGAGAGGGGGTTTGTGTTGAGGGGTTGTGGGGGTGAGGGGAAGAGAGGGTTGTGGGTGGGGGTGGGAAAAGAGAGGAGTTTGGGGGTGAGGGGGAGAGAGGGTTGTGGGGTGAGGGGAAGAGAGGGGTTGTGGGGTGGGCGGAGAGGGGGTTGTGGTGTGGAGGGAAAGAGGGGGAAGGGGGGTGAGGGGTATTGGCGTGAGGGGAGAGAGGGGAAGCGGGGTTGTGGGGATGGGTGGGGAGAGAGGGTTGTGGGGTGAGGGTTAGACTACCAGCCTGCTCTATTCTTCCTGTTTGGTCCTAGTGACCCTCTGCCTTCTGAAAGCGTCAGGTTGTCTTAAGCGAGTCTGGCTGCAGCTGACGAAGGACATGGTATCAGGAAGAGCCTCTGTTAAGGAGCTGGTGAGAACATCACTGATCACAAGCCCCTGGCCCTCTGCCATGCAAGGACAGTACAGGGAAGAAGCTATCCACCAGTACACATGGCTTGTGTGTGTTTGTGGGTGTGTGTGTGTGTGTGTGGGTGGTAGCTGTGTGTGTGTGTGTGTGTGTGTGTGTGTGTGGGTGGCTGCGGGGCTGCAGGGGTGGGGGGGTCACAGACAGAATTAGAAGGGAGGGATGAGGCTTAGCGATTAGTGTATGTGCTTGGAGACAGTGCGTGAGGCTGGAGACAGCGTGTGGGGTTGGACACAGCGTGTGGGGTTGGACACAGCGTGTGGGGTTGGACACAGCGTGTGAGGGGTTGGACACAGCGTGTGGGGTTGGACACAGCGTGTGAGGGGTTGGACACAGCGTGTGAGGGGTTGGACACAGCGTGTGGGGTTGGACACAGCGTGTGAGGGGTTGGACACAGCGTGTGGGGTTGGAGACAGTGTGTGGGGTTGGAGACAGTGTGAGGTTGGAGACGGTGTGTGAGGCTGGACACAGTGTGTGGGGTTGAAGTGGGGGTGTGAAGCTGGAGACAGCGTGTGGGGTTGGACACAGCGTGTGGGGTTGGACACAGCGTGTGGGGTTGGACACAGCGTGTGGGGCTGGACACAGCGTGTGGGGTTGGACACAGCGTGTGGGGTTGGACACAGCGTGTGGGGCTGGACACAGCGTGTGGGGCTGGACACAGCGTGTGAGGGGTTGGAGACAGCGTGAGGTTGGAGACAGTGTGTGGGGTTGGAGACAGTGTGTGAGGCTGGACACAGTGTGTGGGGTTGAAGTGGGGGTGTGAAGCTGGCAAAACCTGTGGAACAAATGGGAAGTGAACGTGGAAGAAGGGACATTCTGGTTCCTCAAGTCCAATTAGTCACACATGAAAACGCACGTCTGTAAACAAACACAGCGTTCGACTTGAATCTCGCTGCGGAGCAGTCGCCTCTAATTCGATTCAACAGCCGTGACACATGAATCAGTGAGCGGTAGTCACAACAGTTGACCACGAGCTCGCCTCGACCTGCTCTGCCAACCTGACCACAGGGAAACAATGAGTGTACAGGAACTAGCAATGTAGACAGGCGCACTTTCCACCGCAATGCCACCAGCATCCACCGCTAGTCTACACCGTAGAATCTGGAGGAGGAATATAGGTTCTGTGCTCCAGAGAGAGAGAGAGAGAGAGAGAGGTGGTCTGGAGGCTTGGTTTGGGTCTGAGGCCTGGAGGCCTGGAGACACAGCACAGAGTAACCCATTATAGGCATCTAAGAGCGGAAAGGCTTTATAGCCCAACTCTGATTGTCCTCAACACCAGAGGTGTTCAACAATACCCCTCGGAGCGCCGTGGCGGAGGAGGTGAACCGGCAGAGGAGTGGGGGAGGAAGCCGGTATTCCAGGGGTGAAAGGGAGGAGGGGGAGAAATCAGGCCCGCGGTGGCCAAACAGGAAACACTTAAGCGAACGTCCTTGTGACGGGCTGACCACGAAGCTGGCCTCAGGACAAAGGCTTCCCTCTGGGAGGAGCCTTTGACCAGGGGCGCCACAGAGAAGCAGCGTCGCTGCGACGACAGCGTCGCTGCGACGACAGCGTCGCTGCGACGACAGCGTCTACACTATGGCCTACGACAGCACCCATTAGGCATTAGATCCCAAAGTTACCATTGAGAGAGACGTTTCCTTGAAACGTAGAACTGCTGTAGGTGGTGTTTCATACAGAACAAATTAAAACATCTTAGACTTTTTTTGTCTTCTTAAACATCTGACAGGAATATGCAGTGAGACCCACGTACGTCGAAAACGACTGTAATTAGATGACAATTTATTTGCATAAAGGTAGAGATAAACACCATTTTTTGCATCTCTTGAGCGATTCAAACCTATCTGACCAACAGTGTTCACCACAAAGAGAGTAAGAAGCCAGCGTACAAAGCTATGATCGAGTTTCAAAATAATAAATAATTTCCTTTCGTGATTTAATTCTCACAACCACAGAGATCCATGATTACACATTCTACTGTACAGAGCACATCCTGAGTGGCGAAGCAACGAGACCCAGAGCTGATGCACAACACGATCCCAGCAACAGAGCAGCGATTTAAAACGGCAAAACAAAAAACCGAGAATGAAAACGAGGGAGTGGCAGAGAGGACGGAGGGAAACTCCTCTCCTTTCATTGCGTCGCATCGCTCCCAACCTCCTCTCCTTTTTGCTTTTTCCTTTTGGCCGTTTTTTCGACGTAGAGGCACACGGAAGGCTAGCGAGCGAAGACAGACACGGCAAAAACTTGGCGCGCACGCCATCGCGTGCACGCCATCGCAAACACACAAGAGGAGAGTGTACGGCATCAAGTTTAAGGAGAAAACAGCAGTTGGAATAAATTAGTAAACTGCAATATATATTCTTGTGGGGAGGGGGGAAATCTAGTCAATATTTATATTAATAATGATAATAAAAATGCTCATATTAATATCCTTTTTTGAGTAAAACAACACACACGAGCTCTGACCCGATCTGTGATTGGGGAAACCGCTCTTCATAGGAAAGCTGTTGGGTTGCAGTACCTCTGACCGGCCACCGAGGTGTGTGGCAGTGTTGACCCCGTCTCACTCTCACTGTCTCCTCCATTAGAATACTGCTCCCCCAGTGGTGAATTCTGTACATGCAGTCGCTCAGTAAACCAACATAACACTTGCTTGAGTATACACACATCTAGATTATACACTGATATAGCGTCGAAGCGTTCCAATTTTTTTTCCTTTGCAGTTATTTTTCTGACATCGTATTTTAAGAAGACCGACAGGATACAATCCTCAAAGCTGCTAATTGACTAACATCCAACAGTCACTTACTGTTTGGGGTCTGTAATTCGCGACAAGAGTGGGATGATTTTTAGGTTGGAGGGGGAGGGCAGTGGGTGTATATTAACTTAATCCAGACTGTGTAGGATCCTTCTCAAACGTGTTAATATTACCCCTCTCACCCCCCCCCCTGCCCTAAGGGTAGCATGAGTAGGATGTTGTGTCTAGCGCCTGTCTCCGACAAGATGGCCGCTCTAAGTTGACACTTCTGAGTGTCCCTCCGCCCACAGCGTCAGAGGGAGGGGTTAAAGGGGTAACCGGGTAACAGATGATGCTTCCTTGTTTAGCAAGCCCACTAGTCGAAGCCGAAGCAGAACTCAATGGGGCTTGATCTTCAGTTGACCTTCAAGCTCCGAGGATGACCTTGACAAAACTGGCTACGTCGGTTTCTTTGGACTCGTGTGAGGTGAAGAATGGATGTAGCTGAGGAAAGGAGGAGGAGACACGAGTCAAATCTGAAATCTATCTCGCCGGAAAACGACAATCTGGTCACGAAAAGTGTTCATGAGAAGTCTGGGTGACAGAAAAGAAACGTTTATAAAAACTTCACAAAGGAATTTTGGTAGCCTTATTAATGTGTCTTTGTTAGTTTGACAGATGTCAAGTTGTGCAAGTAGACCGGGACCTTTGAAATGTGTAGACTCAGCCTGCCCCCTAGTGGACAAAGACTGCAGGACAAGGATCGAACAAAGTCCTCATTCAGCATCCTGGTGTGATGGAAACAAACGACTGCTGGTCGCGTGGACGGCCAGCTCTTAAACAAACTCACCATAAGCTCCGTATAGTTCGGTCGTTCTTTGGAGTTTTTCTTTAAGCTGTAAAGACGAGGAGATAAAGACCACAGAGTCAACACAAGATAGATGAGACTTGAAAGTGTTTCTGATCTTGTATTGAGTGTTTCTGACTCCAGCTACTCTGTGCTGACTGACAACACCAAGATGTTCACTGTAGACCGTGGAGGAGGAAGGAAAAATGGAAAATAAGCTCCTTTTGTTGCGGGTAACAAGTTCATAAATAGTATCTTCTTCGCATCAAACCACGATGACACATCGCTTCCTTCTCTTCTCCTTCCTACTCTGAACCGAGGTCTGTCAGATTATACAGGAAACATTTCTACCAGAATCCATATCTGGCACTTCAACTCACTGCTAAACCACTTCACGTTTCAGGAATGTAGACTTGTGGAGTACAGAACAATGCTCTAAAGAACCTTTGGAAAGTCCTGTTTGCACCTTTAACCTGGAAATTGTACTTTGGCGGGCATGGATAAGAGGATATCCTGCCAGAAAAGTCCGGAAAAGTACCTGCATTGGTAACACTCAACAAGCCACACAACACTCTACAGTGTGACACACGAAAAAACAGGCAGCTGCAACCAGACACAGAAAAAGTGCTGATCCACGATTCTGTATCACTTCTAAAGCTTTTCAGGTGTATATTTAAACATCATTACCTTCCTTACAGTCATTAAAACGTTGAATTCTCTCAAAAACTTGTTGCAAAAAAAAGTCCTTTCTATGGAATGTCAGTGTTGCTAAGGAGACGCATTAAGACTGTGAGATGGGAGATCGAGATCTGTGGAACTCCCGGAAAACGCGCATGACATTCCGTCCAAAACAAGCCGAGGTCGCCATGACAACAGAGCAACTTGACCGCTAACTTGACAGCACAAAGGAAACAGAGCTGGCCTCCGTTACCTCGCAGCTGCGACCTAAAACAAGATACCGGTTGAATGGATCAGCGAGCGTGCATGGTGTCGTGCGTGGGGAGGGATGAGGGTGGGGGTTGAGGCGGGGCGAGCGATCGTACCACAGGGAGGTGAATTCCACAAACTCCGGGGAGAACTTGTCGCCAGGCAGTTGTGGAGAAGGTTCCTCCACCACCTGTTTGAGCTGCTGGAAGGGCGTGCCCCAGGAGTCGTAGGGGAAGCGCAGGATGGCCAGCTCGATCTGAGGACCAGGAGGAGACATGTCAGGGGGGAGGGCGTCTGTGGGAGGGCATCTGGGGGGGAGGGCACCAGGGGGGGAGGGTGTCTGTGGGAGGTCATCTGGGGGAGGGCGTCTGTGGGAGGTCACGAGGGGGAGGGCGTCTGTGGGAGGGCACCAGGGGGGGAGGGCGTCTGTGGGAGGGCACCAGGGGGGGAGGGCAATGTGAGGCTCAGTCCTCTCCCCCTTGCTCTTGCTGTCTTTTGGCTCGGGCTAGGGTTAGAGCTAGATCTAGGGTTAGAGCTAGGGTTAGGGTTAGAGCTAGATCTAGGGTTAGAGCTAGGGTTAGAGCTAGATCTAGGGTTAGAGCTAGATCTAGGGTTAGGGCTAGATCTAGGGTTAGGGCTAGATCTAGGGTTAGGGCTAGATCTAGGGTTAGGGCTAGATCTAGAGCTAGGGCTAGGGTTGGAGCGAGGGCTAGGGTGTGGGCTAGGGTTGGAGCGAGGGCTAGGGTTGGAGCGAGGGCTAGGGTTGGAGCGAGGGCTAGGGTGCGGGCTAGGGTTGGAGCGAGGGCTAGGGTTGGAGCGAGGGTTAGGGTTGGAGCGAGGGCTAGGGTGCGGGCTAGGGTTGGAGCGAGGGCTAGGGTTGGAGCGAGGGCTAGGGTTGGAGCGAGGGCTAGGGTGTGGGCTAGGGTTAGAGCTAGGGTTAGGGTTGGAGCGAGGGCTAGGGTGCGGGCTAGGGTTGGAGCGAGGGCTAGGGATATGGTTAGTGTTAGAGCTGGGGTTGGGGCTAGTTAGGGCTAGTGTCAGGGTTGGGGTTAGTGTTATAGCTCTTTTGATGCGATGTTTCCTTCATGTTGATGGTGTTGTGGCTTGTCAACAGGCACGACTATGTCCTTCATTAGCAAGTGTTTAAACCAAAACTGCTGGAACATAGGAGGCCACACGTTATTGGGTGGGACCAAGTTCAAAACGTGCAAATGAGAGAGCTATGAATATTTAACGGCTTCTAATAAAACGTCTAGACAGCCGTTGAGGTTGGGGTTAAGTCTTGCAGAGGAACGGTTTTGCCTCCAGACTGAGAACTCTCTAATTTGAATGTCATATTGTACGATAACGAAAACTTGGGGGAAGAGAAACGGAGGCAGTCACGATGAGATCCCTGTGAGATCCATCGATGGGGCAGCTTCAGGAAAGCACAAGCGAAACATCAACCAGCACGACAGTCCGATGTCTATCTGCTGTTTTTTGAAACTCACCATTGTGATTCCTAAACTCCAGATGTCCGACGTGACGTTGTATCCCCTCTGATTGGTCTCTGGGTTTATCCTCTCGGGCTGCGGGAAGGGGGAGCGAAGGGGGAGGGTGTGGGGGGGGAGGCGAAGGTGGAGCAAAGGGGGGGAGGGGGGACAAAAAGATGACATCACTCCACGGTACCGCAGGTGCTCGGGGGCCCAGCCTCATCTCAGGGGACGACAGGTTCACTACCCCGTCATGTTCACCTCTTAAACACACACACACAAGGCTCTCTTGTTTCCCTGGACGTTAGCCTGGCCCCTAAACCAGGACGACAGCCAGGGACTGGAGCCTTCCTCCCCCCTCTGCTGTTAAAAACCTAACTGGGGTTACTAAGGCCATGGCTGGAGAGGGAAGGGGGCACCAGTTCACACGCACACACACACACACTCTGTCAACACACCTCCAATTACACATGTCATTACATTCTAGCGCAGTGGTTCTCAATCTTCTCCTCAGCCCCCGTCCCCGTCCCCGTCCCCGTCCTGTCCTGTGTGCTCTAGAAGTTTCCCTGCTCCAACACACCTGATTCTAACGCGTGTTTATTACAAGGCTTCTACAGAGAGAACTAGATAATGATCCATTCATAGGAATCATGTCTGTTGGAGCAGGGAAACATCTTGCCCAGGTTCCCTTAGCTCCCCTGTCATTCGAACCCTGCGCTTCTGGACAGGGAAGATGGAGTCAGAGAACAGAGGGACACTTACTGCCATGTAAGGCTTGCAGCCGGCGTCCATCGTCTTGGCAACGGAGTCTACCAGGTAACCGCTGATCCCAAAGTCACACATCTTCACCTGGCCTTGGGTGTTGATCAGCACGTTGGAAGGCTTCACATCTGCCCAGGGGGGAGAGGTAAAGATAGAGAGAGATAGTGAAGGGGGGGGGAGAGAGGGGAGAGGTAAAGATGGAGAGAGATAGTGAAGGG
>BROE01000007.1:14258095-14290642 GCA_036571765.1 Plecoglossus altivelis
AGAGGAGATATGAGATGGTGTATGGCGCTCAGTCATCGTGAAAGTCGGTCTATGTAGGAATAAGGTGATGGTGTTTGTGCTCTCATCTCTGAAGCGATCTGTAGGATGATCGGTGTTGCGTTTACGGTCTGATCAGTCGCTCGCTTGTAGGTGCGGTGTAGTGCTCACCTCTCCTGAATGTGCTTCGTTCGTAGTTAAGGTGACGGTGTAGAAACAGTCCACTGTCCTCATGGAAATATCCAGATCCATCAGAAGCCTCTTTCTGCTGGCCTTGCGTGGTTACCAAGCGTCCGTGTAAGGGGGGAGGTTAAATGATTTGAGGCTCGGCCCGAGATAATCTGCAGTCACATCATCTACATTTATAAATCTTATTACTCTACTTTATTTCACAACACACACACACAGCAGTTCCACACATCCCACATACACACACACAAGTCACACCAACCCAGAACATTCATCACACACTAGACAGGGACCCAACACATCACAACACAACACAACACACCCACACACACACACAACGACACACAACACACCCACAGACACACACTACACACCCATTACAGACACACACACACACACACACAACAGTACACATGACACAGGGACACAGACACAGACACACTACACACTCACACATCACGCCAAAGAACATCCAAGACACCAGCACACAGCTTAAGGACAAGAGGAAACAGCATGTGCCATAAAAAACATATTTGGCTGGACACCGATAGGTTCATGTCGTCCAGGTCAAAGGTCGTGCGGGTCGAAGGTCGTTTCAGGTCAAAGGTCGTCCGGGTCGAAGGTCATCCGGATCGAAGGTCACTCACCTTGACGGCCATAATCAGCCCGCTAGGCACATGCCTCATCTTGTCCACCACGCCGTATGCCCCTCTCCCCAACTCACTGATCTGTTCCAGGTCATCTGCCTTCAGCACAAAGTTCTGCTCAAGAGGCCATGTGGGGGAGTGAGGCGGGGAGGAGGAGAGGGGAGCAG
Organism: Plecoglossus altivelis; assembly: GCA_036571765.1. Taxonomy (NCBI): domain Eukaryota; kingdom Metazoa; phylum Chordata; class Actinopteri; order Osmeriformes; family Plecoglossidae; genus Plecoglossus; species Plecoglossus altivelis. The sequence continues at coordinate 14,259,096 of BROE01000007.1, forward strand.
GACGAGGGGGCAGGAGGGATGGGGAGGAGAGGGAGGAGGAGGGGGGGCAGGAGGAGTAGGGTGGAGGAGAGGGATGGAGGAGAGGGAAGAGGGTGGAGGAGATGGAGGAGGAGATGGGGGAGGAGAGGGGGCAGAAGAGGGAGAAGGAAGAGGGATAGGAGGAGAAGCGCGAGGAGGAGAGGGAGGAGGAGGAGAGGGAGAAGGTACAAGACCGAGGAGAGGGAGAAGGAGGAGTTAACAGCAGTTTTATCACACATGCAACACAACGAGTGTGACGTAAATCACATCAACGATGTCTTTTCTTGTGCCTTCAGATATCTCTCTAACATAAATAAATAAATAATAAAAAAGACTCCGACGTAGTGAGAGTAGAAGATCGACCTAATCTTCACCTCACAGAAACAAACAGCAGATTGAAAAGCATTATCTAGTCTACCATGTCTCCTTTTGTTTAAGGGAAAATGGAATCACCCTGGAAAATGATTTTCTCTGAATAAGCACCTTGACAGTAGTTATCAGAGCCTTTGAACCTTGGAGGCAGCTAAAGGTTTTCTATTCTACGTCCAAAGGCGTAAACAAACCTTTTAATCTAAAATGGAAAGTGTAGTTTGGAAGAACAGGATCTTTTCTGTCTATAAGGAAACAGTTACTTGGATTGTGAGAAAAAGATTTTGAGACCAAAAAAAAACCCCAGAACCAAAACAAAGCTACTGGCGTCCTTGCCAGTGGAAAATTCCACTTATTTGATGAGTTTAAAATAAATATTTTTACTGCCTGACAGGCAATAAAGTGCATTCCAGCCTGCCTACAATCATAAGTGTTCAATTCGGCAGTGATGTTCACTGGGGGGCAGTGGGGAGGGGAGGGATTATCGTTAGAAGCCCCTTAATTGAGCCAAGATTTCTCCATTGAAACTGAGGACAGTACTCCACTAAACAGGATGGAGGTTAAAATATAAACACATTACCAGACACTCCATGATGTTGTAAGTAAGTAGATCAAACTTTCTTATCCAAACATTTGTGTTTTGTCTGTTTGAGGGCCAACAATTTAAACATGCCTGCAGAATTCAGCAAAAGCATGGAGTCTACACTGTGCTTTAGTACTTAGAGAACGCATCGAATCACGATGCTCCGTATGAAACAGATCATGCATCAGCCTGCAACACTGCTCTGTATGATAATGCATGAAATCCCCGTGTAATGTATTAATTTCCTTGGAAAAAAATCGTACCTTTTCTCCAATAGTAACATAGGTTTTTGAATCCAAATCTCGCGGCGGTCTGTAAAGTAAAACAATTAGGATGTTAACTGTATCAAGCCAAGTCTATTAAGTCTGGATTTAAACATCCAAATAGCATGCTGACAAGTGTACATAATGTAGAATGACAAACACAAGACATTCACAGATCCTGTTTTTGAAACATAACATCCGCAGAACAACATCAGTGTTCCTCAGGTCAAGGTTCTGCTAGCCAGAGAACGTGTCAGAACGTGTCAGATTAGAACAGATCTTTATTGTCATTGTCACAGGTACAACAAAATGAAAAGTGCTTCCGGTCGATGCTTCATTCATCGAGTTTATAAAAATGATAAAATTACTAAAGTGTATGTATGTGTATATGTGTGTGTGGTGTGTGCGTGTATCTATCTGTGTGCATGTGTGTGTGTGCATGTGTGTGGTGTGTGCCTGTCTGTGTGCGTGTGTGTAACGTGTGTGCGTCTGTGTGTGTCTGCTTTTGTCTGTCTGTGTGCATGTGCGCATGAGTGTGTGTGTGTGTGTGTTTGTCTGTATGTCTGTGTGTAACGTCTGTGTGTGTGCATGTCTGTCTGTGTGCATGTAACGTGTGTGCGTCTGTGTGTGTGGTGTGTGCATGTGTCTGTCTGTGTGCGTGTGTGTAACGTGTGTGCATATGTGTAACGTGTGTGCGTGGGCCTGTTTGTGTGTGTAACGTGTGTGCATGTGTGTAACGTGTGTGCATGTGTGTAACGTGTGTGTGTGTGCGTTTGTGTAACGTGTGTGCGTTTGTGTAACGTGTGTGCAACGTGTGTGCGTGCATGTGTGTAACGTGTGTGTGTGTGTGCAACGTGTGTGCGTGTGTGTAAAGTGTGTGTGTGTGCGTTTGTGTAACGTGTGAACGTGTGTGTGTGTGTGTGCAACGTGTGTGCGTGTGTGTAAAGTGTGTGCATGTGTGTGTGAGGAGGATCTTACGCAGCTGCAGGAGGGGGATGAAACACCTCCTTAGGAAGCTTCAGTCCTGTCTTCCTCCTTCCTGAAACACACACACACACACACAGGAAGTCAGGATGACTCAGCGAAATGAGGAAACCCAAGTTGCGCAATCCTCCGTTCTTGCTTCTCGATCGATAAAAAGGAAACTATCAGAATACCGCCACGTCAACCATCGAGCAGCACCAGCCCCAGCAGTCAGTTCACAGCCAGCGGCCAGTCATCACAGCCCAGACAGCCAGCCAGGCACACAGCCCCGCAGGTCAAGCCAGCCAGTCAACCAGCCACACAGCCAGTCAGCCAGCCACACAGCCAGCCAGCCAACCAGACAGACAGACAACCAACCAACCAGACAGACAGCAATCCAGCCAGACAACCATCCAGCCAGCCAGACAACCATCCGGCCAGACAACTATCCAGCCAGTCAGCAAGCCAGCCATCCAGCCAGCCCTGCCCCCCAGGGTCCACCTCTTCCTATCCAGTCTTGAGCACCCTGGACTGGGGCGGGGAGGTGAGCTGTGGACACCTACGGCTGGACGCAACTTGTGAGTCCAGATCGTGGCTGAACGAAGGTGACCCCGGCAGGACACGGCTGAGAGGACGCACGCCGTCCAAGCCACTCTCTCCATCTGGAGGTCCTGCAGATGAGGTGCCCCGTAGAGCGGGGAGAGGGGGGGGGCATGACTGGAGGAAGGGGAGGGGGGAGTGGTGTTCGGTCTGTCCTGGGAACGCCGCAGACTCGCCACAAGTAGCAAGGACCTGACAAGGGGACAGAGCTAGAAATAGAGACGTGCTTGATGCTAGCCCTGGAGCGAGGTGAGCGCTTGATGCCTAGCCTTGGAGAGATGTACAAGGACAGTGGCTAGAAGGGGGGGGACCGGGGAGGAGAACAGGGCAGGTGTGATGCATGAGGCATTGAAGGGTGGATGTTGACCGAAAAGAGGAGACAAAGTATCTTGGAGAACACCGGCGTACACGCGTTCAGTTATATTATTGATCGAAGAGAGACTATGCTCTACTTCCAAAAGGATGCAAAATGCATCTAGACGCACAGCCACACGCAGATGGATAGTTAGTATGTTGTTATTAACACCTTACAGGTGTCTGTGTCCTCTTTGGATTGTGTGGTTTCTAACTGTTCAGAGCCTCTGAACCTTGTGACTGAGCCTTAACAGAAACACACTCTGTGTCAGTTGTCTGTGTCGTCTGTGGAAACAGGGTGTGGCCCTGCTTAATGTACCTTTACTGGAGGCCTCTGTCTCTCGCCCTGCCTGTCTCTCTCGCCCTGCCTCTCTCTCTTGCCCTGCCTCCCTCTCTCTCGCCCTGCCTCCCTCTCTGTCTAGCCCTGCCCCTCCCTCTCTCGCTGCCTCTCTCGCCCTGCTTCCCTCTCTCTCGCCCTTCCTCTCTCTCTCGCCCTCCCTCTCTCTCTCGCCCTGCCTCTCTCTGTTTCTCGGCCTCCCTCCCTCTCTCCCTCTGTCCGCTTTCCAAAGCTGCTTTGTTGCACCAAAATGTCAGTTTTGGCCCCTCCCACGCATTTACACAACCAACAATAGTCCCTGAAAACCAACACCCTGCTAACGACCAAAACGTATTTTTCAACCGAATCAGAGCAGGAACATCAATACGTAACCCAGGGCAACCTGTACCTGTACCTTTTACCTTCTATTGCTACAGTGAACCTGCACCTCTGCACCTCAGCCAATGCCCCCTGTCTGTCTGTCTGCCTGCCTGCCTGCCTGCCTGCCTGCCTGCCTGTCTGTCTGCCTGCCTGTCTGTCTGTCTGTCTGTCTGCCTGCCTGTCTGTCTGCCCTGGTGGGGAGTGGTTAAACATGCATGCCCTGCCTCCAGGCCGTGTCGCTCTGTCTCTGCACGCGTGCGATGGCGAAGGAGGTCACAGACCCGGCCCGCTGCGGCCAGAGGATGGCAGCTGCGACGTCGAAGCTGCACGTTTGATATTCCCTCGCACGCAGCGGTGCATGAGCTGAGAGACAGCCCTCCAGATCTGCATGCAAAGTAACTCGCTAACATCACAGAAAGAGAGAGAATGACAGAGAGAAGCAGAGAGAGAGCAGAGCATTGCCATGCAGGCTGTAAAAGAATGACACATGCATGCAGGCAGTAAGGCAGGCAGTAAGGCATGCAAATCCAGAGGCACTAGTGTGACCGGGGCATGCCTGCATGCAGACACTGGTCTGTCTAGTCTTTTTCAATTGTCAAACCCTGGGAGAGAAACCAAAACAGTCTGCAAGTGACCTTGGAACAAATCTGTCCAGTGACCACATGCATATGAGAGAGAAAGAGAGAGAAAGAGAGGGAGAGGGAGAGAGGAAGAGAGAGAGGGAGCGAGAGGGAGAGAGAGCGAGAGAGAGAGAGAAAGAGGGACAGAGGAAGAAGGGAGAGAGAGAGGGAGAGAGAAGGAGAGAGACAGAGAGAGACAGAGAGAGAGAGAGAGAGAGAGGAAGACGGAGAGAGAGGAAGAAAGAGCGAAAGAGAGAGTGCAAGAGCGCAAGAGCAGAGAGAGGGAAAGATGGCGCAACACATGGATCAATAGATTACATAATTTAGGTGCACGGCAGGAAGGAGAGTGTGGACTTGTTTGTCGGTGGGACCCAACGCCTGACAGAGACGAGACACTAAAACGCTGGCTTGCTGGGGAGTTGCTTCACAACGACATTGCACAATTCTCCAGTCAAGATACACAACGTACGTCCTTTATGCTGAAGTCAGCATCTCCACGCACACATACATGGGAGCACGCGGTGTCGTTAAATGCAGCAGCACGTATCATTCGCCTGTAATTCGCAGCACATGCCTCCAAGTATGTAGTGAAATACCACAGAGGCCACAGAGGCCAAAACAGACAAGTCGTTCTTGACTTCCTCTCTCTTTCCCTCTCCTCCCTTCTGTCTCACAATCTCTCTTCTCTCTGATTATGTCCTGTGGGGCTCATGTGAACATTTACAATTATCACATTCTGTAGCTGGGTTTGCACTTGAGGGATGTGGCATAACAGTGAACGCCAAAAAGAAGGAAGTGTACAGAATTCTAGAGAAAAGATAACCCAACGTACCCTACTCCCTCCCCACCTTACCCGCCCCTTCTCTCCCCTCCCTACCCCTCCCCTTCCAACTCCTACCCCTTCCTACCCGCCCCCTTCTATCCCCTCGCTACCCTTTCCCTCCCCTCCCCAACCCTACCCCTTCCAACCCTTTTCCCACCCTCCCTCCTTCCCCCCTATCCGGCCCCACCCTACCCTCCCCGACCCCTCCTCTTCCTACCCCTCACACCTATGCCCCCTTCCTACTCCACCCTCCTATTCCCACTTCCACCCCCTACCCCCCCACCCTCCCTACCCCCCCACCCTCCCCCCAACACACACACTGCCTTGTCTAATATTAGCATGAAATACAGACTCTTTTGCTTCGTTCAAACCTTTGATAGAGTGCAGAAGTATGTACATGAGAAATCACATGTTGCACATGAAACACAAAGTGTGTGTGTGTATGTGTGTGTGTGTGCGTGCATGTGTGCGTGTGCGTGTGTGTGTGGGAGAGGGGGAGAGGGGGAGTTAGGGCAGTGGGTACGGATGGGCTGTGTCTTGCTGCTAGTATAATACGTCTGGGATCACATTAGTAAAATGTCCCAAGCAGCCTTGTTCACAAACCACACATGGGACACACTCCACCTGCACTCCACCCGGAATTCCAGCAATACCGAGAGTTCCTCAATGGAACTCCACAAAGACAGAGAAAGACAGATGAATCACACAGGGAGGGGGGGGGGGCGGGTGGAGAGAGAAGGAGGGGGAGAGGGAGGAAGAGGGGGAGGTAAGGAAGGGAGCAACTGAGAACAGAAAACAGGGAGGTACAGAAGCAGCGAGAGAGAGAGAGAGAGAGAGAGAGAGAGACAGAAAGAGAGAGAGAGAGAGAGAGAGAGAAAAAGAAAGAGAGAGAGAGAGAGAGAGAGAGAGAGAGAGAGAGATGGAAATAACCTCTCTTGAGCCGACGGCTGCTTGGCCTCTTGTGACAGAGCTGGCAGTGTGTTCAGACTGACTTCTAAACATGGCAGATCCTTTAGGTTACAGCTGTTGAACGGCTCGTTTGGGAACGATGTCGTCACCTTCGTACTTCCTGAACGCACCGCCGGACCTAAGCGCTCCTTGCACAGAAGTAAGAGTGTGCGAGGGTATCAACTTCGGGTCACGGTAGAGTACTGCTCGTCCCCCGCTGCCGAGCGTAGGGGCGCTGAACTACCCAGCGATCCGATGGCATCTCCGTCACCAAGCGTTTGGCATTCGCGGCATCGCCGTTTCTTGGCCGTGGCTAACGTCTATCGAAAGGGCAGTCATCAGTTAAGGCGAAACTAACGTCGAAGATTAAACGAGGACAGCTCTTCTCCCTGCCATTGTTGATGGCCGTACACCAGTTATAATCATCTATGAATGTGTCTGTGCATGGCTGGTTTGTGAGCTGATTTTCACAGTATGCGTCAGCCTGCTTGGTTCCAGTCCCTAGCGGCAGGAGGATTTGGCTGGGAGGTGAGAGGGTGTGCAGAGAACGAGGGGGGGAGGGGGAGGGGGGGGGGGGGGGGGGGGGGGGGGGGGGGGGGAAACTCCACAAGATTAAATGACAAATTCGTGACACATAATCTCTCAAATCCGGTTTTTTTTCTTCCGCTTACTTCGGCGGTAAAGAGCCGGTGACACTTTATGTTTTATTCAGAATCACAGAATTTGATTGTGACATCTTAATTTTGTTTTACAGGTGCTCCCATGACTGACACCTTGACATAAAAAATAAATAAAAAATAAACGTTTTAAGCTTCTTTAGCTTGGTTGCATAATTGGAGCATTCTGCACCAAAACAGGGAGAAAAATGTTTGTAAGAGTGGCGGAAGAGCTTTCGTAAACCACCACTTCAACGTGAAACAAAAATGTCTGGGATTAATTAAAATGTATTTTACTCGAGACAGCGCTGTTGAACATCCAGAGAGCTGTCAAACCGAGAATAATATGTGGTGAACTGAAACAAAGCTAAGAAGTACGCTAACTTGCCTTTTTTTTGTAACTGGAAATCAGGACTCGACTAAGTGCACCACTTTAATATCAAAACATATTTGATCCGCGCAGGATGCCAACGGCAAGATATTCCCTCTCTCCTGAGGAGCAGTGGAAGCAAAGATCAACACTATGCCTGATAGCTGCACATGTTTATAGGCGACATCCCCCCACTGACTACATTAGCCAGCAGTTTACCATTGCTTGCATGGGGCTGCAAAGTGGCAGCTGAATAGCCAATCAGATGCACCTTAAACAAGCTTAGATGGAATCTGATGCAGGAGGCCAAATGAGATGGCTCAGTGTTCACGATTCAACTGAGTTGCATTGATTTGATGCCTTTGACGTACAGGGGGCCTAAGATGGAGAATTCTCCTCCTTCCCTCTAACACCCCTCTTCCTCTTCCTCCTTCCCCTCCTCCTCCCCTCTAACCACCTCCTCTCACCCCTCTAACCACCTCCCCTCCACACCGACTTCCCCCCCCTCTCACCACCTCCTTCTCCCTCCTCACCACCCTCCCTCCTTCCCCTCCTCCCACTCCCCTCCCACCACCTCCTCCTTCCCCCTCCTCACCATCACCTCCTCCTCCCCTTCCTCCTTGTCCACCCTTCCCCTTTCTGTTGGGCACCAGAGAGCCCTTCCGCGATCGCGTCCGAGGTTACTCCAGGGTGAGGCAGCAGACAGTCCCTACATGCACGAGCTGCACGCCTCTTATGTTTAGCCCGGCACAGGCATCACAGGCACAGGCATCACAGCCCCAGGCATCACAGGCATCACAGGCACAGGCTCAGGAGCCTCCACAGCATGCATGCCACCTCACCCAGTCGTCTGCAGACGGCTTGCTGTCTTGCCCCTGCTGTAACGAGTTACAAACATCAGCCAGGTAGCCATGTCGGTCAGCGTGTCTGCTTGTCCCTGCTAGCTGAATGAAGTTGGTTACTGGAAGAGGGCACAGCTCTGCAGAGAGCGATAACGTGCCACCCCCCCGTGCCCCCCCCTTATCCAGACCCTCTCCCCTGCCCCCCTCCTCATCCAGACCCTCTCCCCCAGCCCCCCCCTCATCAGTACCTCTCCCGCCTGCCCCGCCCCTCATCAGAACGCTCTGCCAACCCCCCCTCATCAGAACCTCTCCCAGCCCCCCTAAGCAGCTCCAGACCCCTCTTCCCCCTGCCCCCCCTCATCCAGACCCTCTCCCCCAGCCCCGCTCCTCATCCACGGACCCTCTCCCCTGCCCCCCCCTCATTCCCAGACGCCTCTCCCCTGCCCCCCACGTATACAGACCGCCTCCCAGCCCCCCCTCATCCAGACCCTCTCCCCTGCCCCTCCTCACTCAGACCCTCTCCGCCTGCCCCCCCCTCATCCACCCTCCCCCCAGCCCCCCCTCTACAGACTCTTCCCCTGCCCCTCTCATCCAGACCTTCCCACTGCCCCCCCTCAATCCAGACCCTCTCCCTGCCCCTCATCCAGACGGCCTTCTCCCTCCCCACCCCTTCCCACCCCTGCCCCCCCCTCATCCAGACCCTCTCCCCCAGCCCCCCCACCTCATCCAGACCCTCTCAACAAGTCCCCCCCTCATCAGACCTCTCCCCGGCCCGCCCCCTCCTCCAGAACCAGAACCCCCCCCTTATCCAGACCCTCTCCCCCTGCCCCACCTCATCAGACCCTCCCTCCCCAAGCCCCCCTCTCCCCTCCCCAGCCCCCCCTCATCCAGAACAAACACCCTGCCCCCCCCTCTCATGCCAGACCTCTCCCCGCTCGCTTCACCCTCATCCAGAACCCAGAACCCCCCTGCCCCCGCCCCATTCCAGACCACCGAAAAAACAGAAGAGGAAGGGCAATGGCGTAAACAATTCCATTTGTTGCAGCTATAGAAAAAAGAGAGAGAGAGAGAAAAAGCTGTAGGCCTCGACCTGTGCCAACAATTGGCTCGTTGAAACAGCAGATTCAGTATCGGTGCAGCTGGAGGGGGAGGGGGGGCGGAGGGGGGGGCGGGGGGACGACAACCTGCCGGACACATTTGCGTGATAAACGTCCCGTTCGTGCATGCGAGAGGGGGGGCGTCCAACCAGCATAGTAGCAGTCCACACTGACTGGGTCAGTGACAAGCTACAGTCTAGGCCCCAAAGCAGAACAGGGCACCATGGTGACCGTGCAACTGTCTGAACCGCAACACGCGCTCCAATCAACCACACAACGACCACGAAGACCTCTCCTTGCCAACGGACTGCCGGTGTTTTCCTGCAATCGCTGGAAAACACCGGCAGAACATGCATTCAGTCCGAAACAGAAAGAGACGTTTTCTGTTCATTCTATCGTAAAGCGGGCTTTCGTCAAGCAGCTGTGTGACGTACAGCTACGACTTCGATTGTAGGTTTTATGCACTTGCGCGTATGAATGTGGGGCAATTACATTTCTTCTCACCGTTTATAAATGCACTACAATCATATTTGTCAGGTATTGCTTTTCCGATAAAAGTTATATAATTCAACAGCACTGTGGGGTATCAAACAGTGGTTGTAGTTCCATTGTGTAGATTGGATGCCGTTAACCTTGATTGAAAGCAGCTAAATTAAAGTTTAACTATGCAGAGAAATGAGCGCTGAGACATTACCTGGTGGTGTCGTGAACGTTTTGAGCGTGCGGACGTGTCAATGGTGGTAGAAGGGAATTAAAATTTCAACAGAACAGGTGTGTCACCTGTTTGTTACGCAAACACACATACAACCTGTGTTCGGACTGCAAAAACTATTCAACACCGAAGCCAAAACACTTCCTCTTTGTAAAGCTATTCCACAGATTCCAAATGAATTGCTTTTTGTTGATAACTCGACACAATGCGTGTTTTGTGGTAAACATTGTCTGCAGGTGCAGGCAACCAGGTTCACACAGTAGGCCTCGTAGTACACGGTCAACATTTATAAGTGAAACATTTGGGCCCCGAGGTGTAACCACATACATGCGCTATGCGAGCACTTAGCTGTCAGAAGCATAGAAAATATTGCCACGATAGTAGTCGAGGTAAAGTATTCGCAGTCACAAAACATCGATTCTGAACACTGCATTACGTTACTTGTACTTCAAGCCGCTATGTTACTTTTGACTGTATATTCCAAGCCTTTAGCTCTGTTCCTTGAACTCTGAGTAGATTACTTGCGCTCACTGCAAATCTATATTTAGCTTATATTTTAGAGTGCCTACCTATAACTGCTTGAACAAAGCTAAGAGGACGAGGCGTGACAACCATTTTTCATAACGCGTTTTGACAAGAGAAGATAAAACTGCCAACTAATAGGATCGTCAAAACTAGAATGTGCATAACGTGTAATTAACGGCTGACAGCTGCATGTTGTCACATCGTGTTCCTGGCAATAATAGTGCACAATTGTAAGCAGTTTGCAATTAAGCGTTGCACCGTCTGCAGAAAGCTAGGGAAGCAAATTGCATGATATTCTTTACCTTGACAAGGAAACACGTCGAATTTTGCATTAACATGTGCATACTTTATTGAAAGTATCTATTATAGGAAACATATTCGGGGAGTTTCTGACTGTATAGCAAACAAACTGGGTGCAACATCCCTGGGTACGAGGCGTTAGACAGCATCGTCTTACCAGGGACTCTGCAAAGGAGAAGATCTTCAACAGGAAACGCAACTGACCCTTAATATACCATTCAACTTTAAAATGCATTGATCGAACTCGACCTGCAGCGATGCACTTTGCAAGCAACGCAGCTCGCTCTCGTTGCATGTCCGTAGTTTTGCACAGATCGCGTGATATTCTTACCTCCCTTTGGCAGAGACATTTCCCCTTTGCTTTGATGGGGGGGAGGGGGATCACAAAAGACTTTGCCTTCTTTCTCACTCCCTCCCTCCATCGCCCTCGCGCTGGGGCTTCGGCGGCTTGCTTTGCAAACAAAGATGCACGAATACAAGCTTCGATCTTCATGCACTTGGAGCCTTTTGACGTCTGGACCGTGTGTGTCTACCCGAAGGTCAATATTTGAATTGCACAGCGGCCAAAACTATCTAGAAACGGGTAAATTTGCAATTGCGCTGCAAAGAATTCTCGTCGGCACTTACATGATGGGCCAAGGCTGGCAGCTGAACGCTCCTAACTTGGATCAGTGTGAACCCCTGCGAGCGAACGTTTTTCCTGCTTGGAGCGCAAAGGACGATGGGAGATGTAGTAATTGTGACACATCCTTTCCGCAGCGCGTACACAGCTTCTCATAAACACATGAATAACTCTTTTGAAGTCAAACACGTATTCCACATTTATGAGTAAGCCAGTCACCGTTTATTTCTGATGATTTTCCATAATCCTTAAGAGTGTTTAGGGCTAGCGTGTTCATCTGACACTATTGCGATGGAACACAACGATGCAATAACAATCACTGCTAAGGAATTTAACTGCTTAGCCAAAGACGACGAAGATATTTCTAAAAATTAAACAGTTCTTAAACATGTAGCTTTATTCAGATGTTATCAAAGTGAAACAGTATTATACTGAGGCGTGACATTGTTGGCACTTTATAATTCTTTTGCACTTTTTAGAAGCAAGCTTACACTGAGTCATCTAAGAATGACGCTAGTAGTATCAATATGAAATACAGTTGAACATAATCTAACTCAAACACATTTGAAAACTTGTGGTATTCACTACAATAATTACCTAATTATACTCCCCCCCCCCCCCCCCCCAAAAAAAAAAAAAAGTTTTTCTGAAAATACTTTTGTTTTTCATAGATTTTGTCAGAGGAGTGACGTGAACACTTGTATGTGATTCAAAACCAACTGACAACACCGACACGTTAACTATGACGGCGAACTGGGGAGACCTGAAAGCTGCAGGTAGAACGTGAGATTGTGCGAGTAGTGAGTAAACGACCCCTTATTGTAGATGATAAGGGAACAATAGCACCAAGGAAATGATTACAATTTTTACAAACATCAATATGCACAAACACTCATAAAATCATCTACTACCCAGTCACCTTTTATTGTGAACTCTTCTCCTGACATGATCACTTCAGTGTAGGGTTGCCAACTTTGTCACTATGAAATGCGGGACAAAAGGTGGGCTGGTTTTGTGCGAAAATACAGAGTATCAGTGATCATTCTCAAGTGTGGTGATCAGCACTGCTGTTGTATCAGTGGTTAGATCAGCGCAGTAGTAAAAAAAAACGGGACAAGTGAGGTCCTGTACAGGACAAATCAATTAGGCTCAGAATGCGGGACGTCCCGCCTGATTCGGGATAGTTGGCAACTCTACTTCAGTGTAACTACTCTTTGCACATGCACATCGGTAAGTATTCGTACAGTTTGTATAGTTTGTATCCTGTTTAGTTTATGTATAGGAAAATTGTTATATTTATTTTAAATTGTTTGTTGTTTGTCTGTACTGTTGAATGTCTGTACTTATGTAGCACCGTGGCTCTGTGAGGCACGACATTTCGTTCCACTGTATGCACCCGCATGTAGCAGAATGACAATAAAGCACAACTTGAACTTGAACTTGAACTTTGCAAATCTACCAAACACACAACTGCTTAATGAATGCAGACGTCCTGTGAAGTTATAGGCATAGGTCTGCACGTGAAATCCTGTTTGAAGTTTTAAAACGAGAACGTATGTAGATGAAATGCAAGAAGCCAGCCACGTTAGCAAACGAAAGGTTAAGCCTTGTACCTGTGGCCTCCTGACATGGGATGAGATATGAGCGTTCAGCATGTGCATGTTGACCATCGCACCTAAAGAAACGGAAGTGTAGCGAGAGGGCGGGGTCAATTCTTGTTGGTGATGAGGGTCTGATACAAGGGCTTGACCACGATGTGGAGGGACAGGGAACCGTCGATGAGGTATTCAGACGTTTTGCGGTGCAGGTCGGCCTCCGCCAGGAAGTCACCATTTTCTTCCGTGCTCTGGTGGAAGTTGAAGACGTGTTTCACCACAGCTTTCCCCTGTTGCCTCGCCATGACCAGCACCGTCTTCTGAAAACTCACTCCGGCAAAGTCGGCGCTGGACGTGGCGGGCGTGATGATGACGCGCGGGCGCCCTCCGTCGACTCGCGTCGGCTGCATGGCGCCCGTTTCCGTGTACATGGGACGCATGCTGAGCGGGAGCCAGCGAGGGGAGAAGAGAGCGTTCCACGTCACGCGCTTGACGGCGTCGTGACCGCTGGGACCCAGCTGGGTCTGGAAGCTGGTGCTGCGGTCGTCACGCGTGGGGTTGTTTATGACCCAGGGGGAACCCCAGGCAGGAGCCAGGTAGTTCCTAGGAACAAACAGACTGCAGTTCACGTCAAAATACTTGGCCATGTGCAGCGGCGAAGCGGAATGGAACTGGTAGGACATGTAGAGGAGGTCTCGTACGGACTCTTGGTAGCGAGCTAGGGTGAGAGACTGTGTCTGCAGACGGAACAGATCCCTGGGCGGCATCATGGCGTAGCGAACCGACCTCAAGGCGTTCTCGGCAGTCAGCCCATCGGGGTCGTTCTGGTTTATCCAGAGCTCGAGCGCGTCAAAGAGCTCCATCTCGCTCTGCAGGATGAGATCTGAGCGCTTCAGGAGGGACATGAGAAGCTGGGCGCTGATGGTGGTCCACTCTCCGCTACGCAGCACGGACGACAGGTTCCAGGAGAGGTACTGCAGGCAGCTGTCCCTCAGGGACATGTCTCCTGTCTGGAGGGCGTACTCGTACCAGCCCACCACGTGACCAGACGGAGAGTCGCGGGCTAGGTTCTGGGTCATGTACTGGGTCACTCCCAGCTGCAATCCCAGAACCCGATACTTGGTAGCTAACATGTGAAGAGGCCGGGCTTGATCCAGACGCAGGGTGATCTCTCCACAGTACAGATACCTGCACAGGGATGGAAACATCCCCCGCCCCCACAAGAAACTATTTTTAAACTAAATTGATTGTCAGCTTCAATACATGGACATATACTCACATGCACACCGTCTCATTGATTACCAAACATTTTACCGTTAAAAAAAACTTTCACTGAAGATCCCTTTGTTGGAGTCGATCTAGACATGTTACCTTGTGGGAAAAAGCAACTTAGCGGTAACCTGCATTAGGTTTGCAAAGTTGATCTTAAAGGTAACTTTACCTTACGAATCTCCAGATAGATATTCGATCCTCTTAAACAAGGTCAGTAAGATGCAGTATAATTATTTATGTTAGCAATATAGGATGTGCCTCATTTTAAGACAGTACCCTCAATTTACAGAAGGGCACCTCATGAAATGGACCTCTTTCATCTATCGATTATACCTACAGTCCGGCTATTAAGCTCTCAGAGTCAAATACTGTGGATTTTGAACATTACCTGTGGTGTATTTACACTCCTGTTGTTAGGCCAAGGTTGCAGTTGCACTTTGTCTACCACTAGAGGGCATATGCTTTCATTGCAAACAGGGTAGACAGTTCCCATTCTCAATATCGCTCCCAATAATTCCGTTACGGCGTATGCCTTCCTTTGATCTACCTTATGAACTTGTCGAAGATGGCGGAGCACTCTCCGGTCTCCCTCAGAACCAGGGTGGAGGTGTTCCGGCTGAGCAGTAGGCCCTCGAACACGGAGCTCTGCAGGGACAGAACCAGGGAGTGGGCCTGGATCACCTTCACCTCGTCCGCATTCAGGGTCTCCACCCGGAGGGTCACGTCACTGCCGTTGCCCTGGGCGAGCAAGGCCTCCAACCGCTGCACCAGGGACAGAGAGTGGCTGATGGTGTCCCCACTACCCCCGTTACCAACACTCCCATCCTGGGCCCCTGCTGGCAGGATGCCTGCTGGGGGGAAAGGCGGAGGTAACAGATGGAGGAAGACGGGAGGCGTGGGCCGCAGGTGGAGAGGATGTGAACGCAGAGATGAAAGAGAAGAGGCACGATGAAGATAAAGGGTGGGGAAGGGAGGAAGAGGAGGGAACGGGGGCATGCAGGGGGGAGAGGGGTAGGGGGAGATGGAGAGGGGTAGGGTGGAGATGAGTAGGGGGGAGAGGGGGATCAAAACAGGCTTGGCAGAAGTGCCCCCAATCCATGACATTGATCGGCACAGATGCGGGTCGGATTTAATTAAATCTCTCACACATCTGCTCCGAATATACTGTAGGCTGTTGACACATGCCCTGAAAAGTCCAAACCACTCACATGCTGACCCCATATACATTGAGGATCTAATCTTTGGTCTAATTGTCAGAAGTTCCTCTTTTGGATTCTAGATAAAAAGTATTTTGTGACATTTCCTTTTCTTTCAGATAAATGAGGAAGTGGGTGAGCTGCAATGCTGTGAAGCTTCAGTAAAGTTGAATTGCTCCAGCAATCTCAACCGGTAGCAGCCAACCACAATGTCCTGTTTAACTGATTCACACAGATAACCAGAGGCACAACCGAACGTGGTCATCTTCCTTGGAATGATCTGGTCTCCATGTTTAAAAAAAAAAGTACTATTGCATCTTTCTCAGCGTTAAGTAACGATTAGAAGTATTTTTTGTCTTTACAAAAGCATACAAAAGAAAAGAAACACTAAGATCTCCTGAACAACATGGGAGAGATTCACATGGGACGATCAGGGAGAGGAACTTGCAGCACACATCAGGAAATACGTATTTAAGTTGTATTTCTTTGTCACGAACCACAACATCATAGCAGAGCAAGACTACACATCAGAACTACATACGAAGCAAAGATGAGGTTAGACAGGGTGTGTAAGAGCGAGTGGCTATATCTCTCTTTGCTTCCTTGGTGAGTGGTCTGGATCTTACCTCCAGCGGGAGAGCTGGGGTGGAGGCCAAGGGCCAGGGTCTTAAGGGCCAGGGTCTTAAGGGCCAGGGTCTTACCTCCAGAGGGAGGGTCAGAGTGGAGGCTGAGGGCCAGGGTCTTACCCCCAGAGGGAGGGTCAGAGTGGAGGCTGACGGCCAGGGTCTTACCCCCAGAGGGAGGGTCAGAGTGGAGGCTGAGGGCCAGGGTCTTACCTCCAGAGGGAGAGCTGGGATGGAGGCCGAGGGCCAGGGTCTTACCTCCAGAGGGAGAGCTGGGATGGAGGCCGAGGGCCAGGGTCTTACCTCCAGAGGGAGAGCTGGGATGGAGGCCGAGGGCCAGGGTCTTACCTCCAGAGGGAGGGTCAGAGTGGAGGCTGAGGGCCAGGGTCTTACCTCCAGAGGGAGAGCTGGGATGGAGGCCGACGGCCAGGGTCTTACCTCCAGAGGGAGAGCTGGGATGGAGGCCGAGGGCCAGGGTCTTACCTCCAGAGGGAGAGCTGGGATGGAGGCCGAGGGCCAGGGTCTTACCTCCAGAGGGAGAGCTGGGATGGAGGCCGACGGCCAGCAGTAGAGTCCCCATGCAGATGTGGGTCAGGAGCCTAGTGGGACGCTTTGGGAACAACATCCTTCTGCTTCCTTTCTCTTGTCCAACTGAATCACAGCTTTATGTATTTTTTTTTTTTCTGTATTTTGTTTCTTCTTCTCCTCTTTCTGTATCTTCTTTTCTCTCTTTCTGTCTTTCTTTCTCTCTGCTTTCTGTCTTTCTTCTCTCTCTTTCTGTCTTCTTTCTCTCTCTTTCTGTCTTTTCTTTTTCTCTCTTTCTTCCGTCCTTATCCCTTCTTGTCTCTCTGTCTCTCTCTCTGTCTCTCTCGGCTCTCTCTCTGTCTCTCTGTCTCTCTCTTCTCTCTCTCGTCTCTCCCTTCTCTCTCCTTCTGCCTGTGCCCCTCTCCCTCTCAGTGGCGAAATGCAAGTGACCAGGTCCTGGTTTTGTCTGTCCCACTGTGTGTGAGCAGGAGTAGCCCCTCTGTGTTGCACACGGCACAGCGTGGTTCTTCTGGGCAATATCCGGCAGTTCGCATTTAAAAAAACATAGATCGGTGGAATCTGGCGGCCGGGCGGTTGCCACGACGACGGCTTTGATTTCCCGAAGCGTCCCTTGTTTTTGGGGTGGGGCTTAGGGGAGGGGCATCGATCGGGAGAGGGGCGGGGCTAGTGCAGACCCTTATCCCAGCAGCTGAGCTTCTGAAGGAGCAGGGGAAGACTAGAAGTGTGTGTGGTGTGAGTGTGTGTGTGTGTGCGTAATTGTGTGTGTGGTTGATGTGGTGTGTGTGAGGTGTTGTGTTGTGTGTGTGGTGTGTGTGTGTGTTGTGAGTGTGTGTGTGAGATAAAGAGAGACAGAGAGTGAGTGTGTGTGTGTGGTCGTGTGTGTGTGGTTGAGTGTAACGTGTGTGCGAGTGAGTGTGAGAGAATGCGAGAGTGCATGTGAGAGTGTATGTGTATAATTGTGTGTATAGATGTGTGTACGTGTATGTGTGCGTGCGTGCATGCGTGTGTGTGTGTATAAGTGTGTGTGTGTGTGGTGTGAGTTTGGTATGGTGGTGTGGTGGTGTTGGTGTGAGTGTGTGTGGTGTGCGTGCATGCGTGCGTAAGTGTGTGTGTGTGGTGTGAGTGTGTGTGTGGTGTGAGTGTGTATAGTGTGAGTGAGTGTGTGTGTGTGTGTGTGTGTGTTCTTGTGCGTAAGAGTTGAACTTCTCTGAAGAGTTTGAAGGGTAAATCTATTGATGATCTATAATAAAACTCAATAAATGATCAACACATGGTAAATCCCTATCAATTGACCCTGATACTAATCTTACAATGATGTTGTTGACAATCAGTCAGCAGTATATTGATGACATGAACTTATACTGATGCCTCCATGGGATATCTGCATAGTGTTACCAAACACCAGATATCATGACTGCCTGTAGAAAAACCATGTTGTTTGTTTCAAGTTCAACTTTGTAAGGAATTATTATTATTATTATCATTCTTCTTCTTACACATAGCAGAGTGGTGCTCTGTGGTATTTGTCTGTGTTCTGTATGTGTGTTAATGTACACAACCAGAGAATCGAGACATAGCAGCTACACAAACTATTCATTTCCGGCTTCAGGCAACAATTTTTAATTAGTAGTAGTAATTGAGAAAGTCAATACACAATCGTTCCCTATGCACGTGCCTGGCTGTCATATCCAAAAAGTAAGTCCTGTGGGAAAAGTCCAATCCGACAAACCACAAGTTCTTTGTGTCAGTGAAATTGTGTTAGTGTCCGGTGATGCCTGTACTCATTAGTCCGCGTAGACGGTCTTTTTGTAGTGACTGTAAAAGTGAAAAGGCCTATCATGTCCGCGTTGACCCCACCGCGAGGGGCTCCCCGGAGGCCTATCGAACGCGCGTGCTGACTGTCAGTCAGGGTCGATGATTGTCCCGGTCGGCACGTTCTTTAATCACACACTGATTCGACGAAAGAATAACAACCGTGTCTGGCTTGACTCCAACAGTGACGCCTGGCGCTACACTTTTTTTTCTCTCTCTCTCACAGGAAAACTAGAAATCATTTGACTCTGGTCTACGATTGGCCTTTTTCACTATCCTTTCTTACTTTCAAACAATTGGATTTGATTTGACGAATATATATATACATATATATATATATATTTTTTTTTTTGCTATATTCATCTTCATTGTACTTTGATTTTGGCACATTTTAAATATGTGTTCCTAAAACGAATGTGTTCGGTGAGTCTTATGTGTGTGGATCACCACAAGAGGGCATAGCCTACTCGCTGTGCATTGTATGGTTAACATCGTCGCATTCGATGCTACATGATACTGGTCATCTTTACGATGCTCGTCATGGAAACAAGCTGATTATAATTATGTCCGTCTGTGATCTGATAAAGAGACCATACTCCAGTTCATCAAGTCCGCTCTTGCGTATTCATCATCCCTATAAATCCTGATTGCCCAAACCATTTAGACGAGCTGAAAACTAAATAACTCTTAAACAGCTAAATTCTCTACGGAGAGAACGGAGTTTAATCTTCAGTCAGATCATGTTGCGTTTATCAACAAATGTGTATTTTAAGAAATCGTTGCTTACAAAACAAAAAAAATCGGCAATAAGCGAATCCCCTCTTGTAGGGAACATTATATGGGCTTGGTTGTTTAAGCAATGACGAGTTGTCAGAAGAGAATCTCTGTTACGGCAGCGAGACTCCTCATCACTGAAAGCAGCGCAGAGTGACAGATTAAAAACACGGGTTATAAAAACCAACCGGGTCAGATTGACCTGTGAGAGCAGCTCTACTGTTTAATGGGCTATTATACACACACGCACGCACGCGCACGCACACGGTCCTCCTGATACACAGTGAGTTAGTGAGGGGAAATGTGTTTGCCTGTGCAGGGCATTTTAGAGAGAGAGAAGAGAGAGAGAGAGAGAGAGAAAGGGAATGAGAGAGGGAAGGAAGAGAAGCGAGAGAGAGAAGAGAGAGAGAGAGAGATGAGAAAGAGAGAGAGACGACGAGGAGAGAAGGAAGAGATGGGATGAGAGAGAGAGAGAGAGGGAGAAGACGGAGAGGAGAGAGGATAGGATAAGAGAGATGAGATGAGAGAGAGAGAGGAGGAGAGAAAGAAAGAGAGAGAAGAGAGAGAAAAGACGAGAGAGAGGAGAGAGCATGAGAGGGAGAGGAGAGAGAAGAAGAGAGATACTGCCAGCTATACAGTTTGGCCAGTAGCCTCTGCAAGCATGAAACAGTCTTCTGGAGTCATTTAGAAAGTGATCTAGTGCAGGGAGACCTCATTCATTTGACGGGCTGTCTAACACAGATGTCATTAGCAGCAACACAGTCTAAATTCTCATTGACTCCTGGGTCTAAACCTCAATGTCTGGTAGATGACAAAACTGCCAAGACAGGCATGCACGTGCACAAACACGCGCGCACACGCGGGCGCGCCGAGTACCTCGCAAACTCAGAGGCTGTTTAAAAGAAGAAAGGGGGGGGGAAACAACAGAATTTCTTCCTCAAAGGATTCCAGTTTGACCCATCAGTGTGAGAACCCTCGCTGTGAGGGGACAGAGACGATAAACAGACTCGTTAAGTCTGACCACAGGTAAATAAATGACACCATTATTGACTGGTCGGGGTGGACGGTCATTGGATTCGTTCCCTCAGAATGACATCACGAGCTCCTGGCGCTGGTGTTGTCTTGAACCTTTCTGTTCTTAAATATTTAATCAGGACGGCTCGATGGAGAAAACGATTGTGACTTTACCGGAAGATGTTAATCAGCCACGGAGCCAAGTCAGGACCGTGGAATCAGCATCGTTTTGTGTCATTTGTGCTTTGTGCGCAAAAGGAACATTATTTTATTGCGTTTCTCATTCGGAAGATTCCCGGTGGTCATGCGTGAAGCGAGACGCCCGCTACTGTGTCGCACACTGGGCCAGTGGGAACAGCGAGTTAGCAGAAACGCATCGACTGTGCGGTGGCATATCAGCGGACAAATTAGAGCAATAAAGTACAGAAATGCCGTGTTCAGCCCCCCTGGTCCCGCAAAACCAATCCATCACCCCCCGCAGACCTCCACCCGCCCGGCCTGATTGATGGAGGACCATGCCCGTCCACGCTTACTGAGGCTGGGGTTAATTACACGCTCCGCTGGGCCTTCGCTGCAGAGTAAGGTGGCGAGCGTGGGTGTATACGTCCGTTCGATAAACACATAATGCAAGAATCATAAATAGACCCAACCTAACATGTACCATGCCGCAGTTCTGCAGGATCTTTGGTGACCTCGGGTTCGTTTTGTCTTCGCCGTTATCCACTTGTTGTTTCACGGGTTTCTGACATCGGATGCATCTCAATCTGTAAACAGGAAATGTAAACAATTACGTTCACTTTACACAGGCTCTAGCTGTTTTTTTTTAAGGGAAATCCTCCCCCCAAAGTATTAGTTTTTACTCATTAAATGTACTTGGGTCTTTATATTGACTGCAAGTTATTTTGACAATTGCCTTGCCACAGCTAATTGTCAGTTTTTAGCATTGCAGAAGAGAGCTGTGACGAAGTAGCATGTGTTGGCTTTTGTATTTAACATCAGTGACCTGCTTGTGCAGTAACGGTTGCTAGCTATATTTGGAGGGATATTTGCATTCTGATCACAACCTCTGTAAACCCTCCAAGACCTCGTTAAAGCACGCGCGCGCACACGCACATTGACACGCACACACACACACACACGGACATGCACACACACACTGACACGCACACACACACACGCGGACATGCACACACACACACACACACACACTGACACGCACACACACACACACACTGACACGCACACATGCACACTGACACACACACACAGACACACACACACACTGACACACACTGACACACTGACACACACACACACACACACACTGACACACATACACACCGACACACATACGCACACTGACAGGCACACACACTGACACACATATGCACCGACACACATACACACACTGACAGGCAGTCGGACACACACTCACAGAGACACGCACACACTCAGACATGCACACACACACATTCTGACAGACACATACACACACACGCTGACACACATACGCACCAACACACATACACACACTGACAGGCAGACGCACACACACTCAAATATGCACACACACACATTCTGACAGACACACACACGCACCGACACACATACGCACACTGACAGGCAGACGCACACAAACTAACAGAGACACGCACACACTCAGACATGCACACACACATTGTGACAGACACATACACACACACACTGACACACATACGCACTGAAACACATACACACACTGACAGGTAGACACACACACTCACAGAGACACACACACACTCAGACATGCACACACACACATTCTGACCGACATGCACATACACATTGGCAGACAGACACATACACACACTGACACACGTACACACCGACACACATACACACACTGACAGACAGACAGACACACACACACAAACTGACACACGTACACACCGACACACATACACACACTGACAGACAGACAGACACACACACACACACTCAAAGAGATACATGCGCACACACATTCTGACAGACACACCCACAGACACACACGCTGGCTGACAGACACCCACAGATACACACACTGGCTGACAGACACACCCACAGACACACACACTACCTCCACCGTCAAACCTCTCATTCACCTGTTTCTGTCCACCAATCCCGCCTCCCTTCCCGCCTCCCTTCCCGCCTCCTTCTCTCCCTCCCTCTCCCCCTCCCTCTCCCTCTCCCTCCCCTTAGTCGTGTCTCTCCTCTCCTTCTTCACTGCCTCTTCCACTCTCTGCAGGGATGTGCCTGCAGCTGGTAGCCCTCTCCTCCTTCTCCTCCTCCTCCTCCTCCTCCTCCTTCTCCTTCACTCGGGCCGTGTGGTCTGTGACTGTGACCAGCAGCAGCATTGGTGTGGACCCGCAGGATGGACGACAGCGTCGTGAACAAGTTGTGAGACGGATGGACAGACAGAACGACAACTGGCTGTGAAGGTAGGACGCCCCTCTCTCTACCTGAGACAGACAGGAGACAGGAACACCCGGCACATACCGGCACACATCGCCCCGACAACACAGGAACTGACCGTAGAAGGAAACAGACGGCCACATCTGTCTTTTCTCTAGTCATGTTTATGTAATGGACTATTACTGGGCTGTTAAGTAAGTAAGTATGAGTGTTTTACTGGGCTTCTTTAATGCTGATGCGCTTCAATAATGTACAGAAGAAAAAAAAAGTTTAAAGCATACTTTGCCATTGGATTCTATGTTCTGTGTGTTGTAAAAAGGACTTCAAAGACACACAAGTATGCCTGTTAATACAGGAAATAGATGGGTCTGTCTCAATTTATAGCAACAAGCAGTTTTTATGTGTTATGATCAACTGATTCTGTTTTACTAACAAGTTCCTCATAACATTGTCCAGTTCGTACGACCGCCAGCTTATTGTTCTGGTGTGTGTCGTGTTCATCTGAGCAGTGAGTCGAGGTCATCCTAAGGGGTCCGTTTCTAAGATGCAGAACGTCAAACTGCAGCACACCAGCATAGCGTTTCTATCTGTGACAGGTTCAGAGTGCAGCTTCTCCTATTGTCTCTCTGTTATCTAACACCCTCCTGCTACCCAGCAGCCTTTGCACTGCAGCCATGTCACAGGAGGCCGGGATGAAACCCGAACTCGAGCCATCTTCACCGGGGCAAAACTCGGTAGCTTCCTCCCGGGGTTCTGAGGCAGTGATACGAACAGAGTGGCCTCGCCACTGTCCCTCAGCCCTCCCCCTCTCTCTCCCCCTCTCTCTCTCCCTCTCTCTCTCTCTCTCTCTCTCTCCCCAGGCTGTTGTTTCAGGTGTACTGTCCCACTATGAATAATTGAGAAGGCCCAGTGGAGAACAGGGACTAAAGATAGAGTTCAGTTTGGCTCCACGGACACCCAACTCCCCTTCCCCCCCTCCCACATGGGATCCTCTCCCATCACCCCCTCTATCCGCTCCTCCCCGCCCCCTCCGTCTTTCTCCATCACCCCCTCCCGCTCCTCCCCTCGCCGTTCCTCTCACACCACCCCCTCCATCTCTCCCACCATCCCTCCCTCACTGCTCACCCCCTTCCCCCCCTCCTCTCCACCACCCTCCTCACCTCTCCCCCTCCCGTTTCTCCCCACCCCTCCCATCCTCTCCCACCCTCCCTCCTCCCGCCTCAACGCCTTCCCCCTTCTCTCCCCACCACCCTCCGATCCTCTCCCTTATTTCATCTGGTTCTGAGCCCCCTTAAGACAACCATTGAAAATAGAGCCTTAATCAGGAACATGCACTGGCCTGTGAACCCCCCAGGGTTGCCTTCCGTCTGCCCTGTGGAGCGACAGCCTCCCTGACTCTGTGTTCCCAGGGAGCTTACTTCAGAGGTCTTCTCTGCTCCGGTGAAGTGCCCCGGTGGAGTTTGCGCGTGTCATCAGAACGACGCGGAACATTCCATCCCGTTGAGCTGAACGAACGTACACGGGCCGACAGCCACGAGGAACGATTGCCGCGGTCGTATGGCGTCGGAGTTCGAACCCGGTTTTAGGAATTCCCTCCTTCCCCTGTGTGAAGTGGATGGGAAAAATCCGGGGAGTCGGAACAACCAGACAAACTGAGTTTAATTCCCCTCCCCTCTGTTTGTGCTGCGACTCTGGGACACATGGTTCTGAGGGAGACCCTGAGGTCCAGGGGATGAGGGGGATGAGGGGGATGAGGGGGATGGGAGGGTGACTCCCAGTGCAGAGAAACAGAAGCTTGACTATCATGGGAGGCCTCTCTGCTCTTCACAGCCTGCATGAGAACGACCCTGGACTGCTGACCGCAGCTTTCAAGAGGATCTTGTTGAAAGAGAAAGACTGAGGGTGTTGTTGACTTTCTCATCACTGTCAACTCTCCCACTACTGGAGGGGGTGGAGGGGGTGGAGGAGGTAGAGGCGGGGGTTGGAGGGGGTGAGGAGGTGAGGAGGGGGTGGGTGGGGTGGAGGACGATGGGGTGGAGGGGGTGGAGAGGAAGAGGAGGGGGTGGAGGAGTGGGGTGGGTTGTGGGGGGGTGGTAGTCAGAGGGTTGTGGAGGATGATGGGCAGAGGAGGGGGGAGGAGGGGTTGGTGGCTGGAGGATGATGGAGTAAAGAGAGAGGGGTGTTCTCAGAGAATCTCTCTCCCTACCAAAAAACCCCACCACTTCCCATCTCCGCAAGCGTCCTTTTCACATAACGCAGGACTGAAATATGAGCAGGACTTCACCCGCTCAACCCCGGCGTCTGTTTGCTATCCAGAGGACATATTTCATCAGAACGACAGGGTGGGATTAAAGCTCTTACAAGTCATCATGCTACACCTCAAGAGAGATGCTGGTCTTCTGGGGCCTGTTTGATTGGTGGTCTTCTGTAGTCTTGGTGCCAGGATTGGGGCTGAGTAAATTGTAATGAAGAGCTTGTTACAGGTCATCAGAGGAGATTATTGAGGAGGTCATGAGGTAAAAGATCTGTTGTTGGAAAGGCAGATTTCTTGACGAAGCAGGCGTTTAGGAATGACAACCTGTTTGTGTTGGTCTTCATGTTATCTGCTGGCTTCAAATTGCTGAAAATGTTTGAAAAGTGAGTCTACCTTATCGTTTTCTGTTCTGGAAGTTTTCCATGCAGTCACAAGGATAGCAGAGCCGAGACATAACTGCAGCATGATAAAGATGAATTCAATACGCTACTTTTATCGACTCAACAACCTTTCTCATGCAGTAAAGAAACACGACACATGGAAAATCAATTGGCGTTTTTTTCTAGTAAAACAACAGCAAAATAACAACACTTGCCTTCAATTTAGATCCAGACGTCTCATCTCAGGTACTTTGTGTCCTAGTTTTTAGGATGGCAAAACAATAAATGATGGTGAGCTTAAATGTGAACCAAACATTACTTTAGATGAACATGGTTCATTGTGCACAGCAATTCGATAAAGATTCTGCAGTGCAGAAAATCTGTTGTTTTTTTAAGCGGTACCTTACTGCTATGAAGCTATGCATCCGATATGGACAAGTGACAGTTAGACAGCGTTTCACCAGGAAACGCAGCCGGAGAAGAGGTGATTGGCTATCATTACGACGCACAGAAATGGGCTTCACAGCTAACAGGTCAAGCAATGACGGCTTTGCACAATCTGCCCGCTAGCCAGGCCAGAAAAGCTTGTTTTGGAGACATCCTTTTACAAGCTACAACTCATTAAACATTACAGCAAAGCTCGTTTGCAAGATGAGGGCAATTGAGGGCAAGGCGGAAGAATGACTTTAACCTAGTTTGCGATTCACATTTTAACCACAGTTAGGGCAATCTCCCCTGTCGAAGGAGATTCATCCTGCCAATGTTGACCACTGATCAAATACAGAGATGGTGATTGGATGCAGGATGCATGCTGGGGTCAGCAGGTAAATTATGTGCGCCATAAAGAATACAGCAAACAAGTATACCTGCTTGGATGAGTAGACTAAATTAGGGAGAGACAGACGAGAGACAGACGGAGAAAAACAGGAAAGGAGAGAAGGGAGAGAAAGAGAGGGAGGGAGGAAGTGAGAGAGGGGGGAGGGAGAGGGGGGAAAGACATATAGAGGAGAGAGAGGGAGAGAGAGGCAGAGAGAGGGGGAGAGAGAGGCAGAGAGAGAGACGGAGAGAGATGGAGCGAGAGGGGAAGGGAGAGGGAGAAAGACAGAGAGGAGAGCGTGACAGAGAGAGGGAAATAGAGAGGAGGAGAGAGAGATAGAGAGGGGGGGGGAGATAGAGAGGGGGACGGGACGGAAGGCAGAGCTGTGGGGGTCATCTTTGTCCATCTGCTGTTGTGGTCATCCTACTCTAATTGACTGACCAATCTCCATGGTGTCAGGCCCCTTTACTAACACCGCTTCTCTTCAGAAACCCTCCTAAGTCTTCATGGGCTGTTACTCGAAGGTCCCTTTCCACAGCAACGCTGACGTGAATTAGTGAACGGCTGACATGAGCACGCTGTGAAAGGGAAGAGGGAGTTTTCCCTTGTCTTGTTTGAGGGTTTAGGTTGGGTTGAGGGGCAGTTCTATGGGTGTCTGTGAAGCATTCTGTGACATTGCTTGTTAAAAAGGCTATACAAATACATTTTTATTTGACTGGAAAATTCTCGTCGGCACATGAAGGCTATGGCCCATGCATGTGCAAACTCAAGGTCCTGGATCCCCGTGAATACATCATTTCCTGTCGCCCCTCGACGTTTTTTTTCAAACGTGTCCATGTTTATCTCCAGGTGGAGCGGGAGGTCATGATCGATTGGCCGAACCTGACGGTGGTCGGCCACCCAGAGCACAGCCTGAAACCTGACGAGATCCAGAGGTCCAAATGTGTGCTTGGCTTCTTCCCTGTCGTCTACTACAGCGCCCTCTTGTGCGTGGGAGTACCAGGTACAGCGCTCGCCGGCAGACAATACCTTTGAAAAACACGAGAGGAGTTTATAAAATGAGAGTGAGGATTATTTAATCCTCTTCTTAAAAGACATGGTCCAATATCTATTCAATGAAACGGTAGAGTCACTTAGTAATCCATCGTTCATAAAGCACAACTTGTTCTTCATCTTTTGTCGACGGTTTACACTGCGCACACGACCAAGTTTTGCCCCTTCCCGATTGGTGTTCCGTCACCATGACGACCGGTCGCTTCCTCTCGCTCGTTGACAAAGTCATGTTCCAGACTCCGTGTTCCAGACAGGAAGGGCAACGCTTCAGCTGGCACAGTGAAGGAGGGTGTCTGCATGTGCATTTGTTTTGTTTTTTTCGCTGGACTGTGGTGGTTCATATTGATCCAGCAATAGCCTGGATGAGACATGTAGGGAGGGAAGAGGAGGGAGGAATTTACTCACTGCGAAGCTACTTAATGACCTCTGGGACGCACCAAGGTCACAGTAGAGTAATTGCCCCCAGGGGGGATTGATTTGGCTTGGGGGAGAGTTCGGGGAGGGGTCAGGGAGGTCTGGAGTTAAGACAGACTGGGAGAGGAGGATGAGTTCTCATTGATGAGCTGTCTAGTTGACAGAAGTAACATTGATTGCTTTAAGACAACACAAGACCCGTTGTACACAAAACAAACAGTACTGGAAGCATCTGAAATCCAAACTGCAAAAACACTGCCTCAAACATGCTTTAGAAATATCTACCTAGCCAAAGAGCTGAATAGGATCTGATCATGTATGATGTTGCTGTATGGAATTAAACCTTTATGTTGCCTTCGGTTCATTGTGACTCACTATTTGTACCACATCAGCAGGTCACAGTGACCCTTAGGCAGCGCTACCAGAGTTGAACAAGGAGCACTAAGCCTCTCTTTTGACTTTCTCTCCTCCTCTCTCCCTCTTGTCAGTAAACATCCTGACCGCAGTTGCTTTGTCCAGACTGGCAGCCCGAACCCAGAAGGCTTTATATGTGTACCTGCTGGCTCTGACCGCTTCGGACATCATGTCCCAACTCTTCATCATCTTCGTTGGTTTCCTGTTGGAGACGGCCGTATTCCACCGCGAAGTCCCCGCCCTCCTCCTCCACTCCGTCAGCGCCCTGGAGTTTGCCGCCAACCACGCCTCCATCTGGGCCGCCATCCCCCTCACGGTCGACCGTTACGTGGCGTTGTGCCACCCTCTCCTCCACCGCCAGATTAGCTACCCGGAGAGGGCACGCAGGATCATCGCCGTGGTCTTCCTGTTGGCGTTGGCGTCGGGCGTGCCGTTCTTCTGGTGGTCGGACATGTGGCGGGTCAGCCAACCCCCAACGGTGCTCGACACCGCCCTGATCTGGACGCACGTGACTATCATCTACTTCCTGCCCTGCAGCACCTTCCTGGTTCTGAACTCGCTCATCATCCACCGGCTGCGAGCTCGCCAGAGGCGGCCGTGCTGCCAAGAGGAAGGCGGCCCCCAGGTGGCGCCGGCGAGGCGTTTGGGGAAGACCACGGCCATGCTGCTAGCCATCACCTCCGTGTTCTCCGTTCTGTGGGCGCCCAGGACGTTGGTGGTTATCTACCACCGTTACGTCTCCACCGTCTACAGCGACTGGCGTGTTCACCTGGCGTACGACCTGTCTAACATGCTGGCCATGCTCAACACCGCCGTCAACTTCTTCCTCTACTGTTTCGTTTCCAAGCCCTTCCGTGCCGCCGTGCGGGACGTCCTGCTGCTGAGAGGCGGCGCTCTTCACCCCGGACGCACCCTCCCCCACCAGCGGGCCCCCACCCACGCCTCCACCTCCTCGCTGTCAAGCGGGACCAAACGCCCCCGGCGAGAGTCTAACCCCCTCCCACCAGAAGCATGCAGAGATAGCCAGATCATGTGACAGACTACTTCCCCTGTATGTTCAACTGGCTCCACTCCCACGCCCTGAAGCACTTATGCCCTCTGAGCCGCCCCATGCATTCCAGCCTTGTCTACAGACAGCATGCCAATCATCCTCTGAGCATTCTCTAAGGGCCAAACTGTTTGTTGTTGTTGTTGTTGTTGTTGTCTGTTAGGGGTGTGTTTTTTTTTTACCGATGAATTTGTTATTTATCATGTTATTCTTCACAGAATCAAATGTGACACAGTATTTATTATTGACACTGTCAGTGGGTCTCGAAACAAGTGTTTTTTTTTGGATCAAGAATAGTATGAGATATTTTTGTGTTGGAGGGGAAGACGCTTTTCGTTCAGTGAGCAGCCAGTGATCTTAAAATGTGATGGTTAGCATGGTAGCATAGTGACGAAGAACAGCCAGAATTCATTACAATGTGAGTTGAATATAATCATGTTAAGTATTTCAAATGCAACCCAATTCATGTTATTCAAAAAAAAAATCTAATGTTGGCGAAAAGATAAACTCTGGATAGACAGAAGTTGCAGATCTTGATAGATCTTTCTGGAGGAACTGAAACACTTCTCTTCGGAGCAAACAGTCCACCTGCCTAAATCATTGAACGTCAGGCTCACTGAGCGCAACTAATGGAGCAGAGAAATAAGCCCTTCACCGCTACAGCCAACTCCCAATAGCAAACCACAGCTGTTAACGCATGTGTTTATTTTTCATGAAATGCAACTCGATGGGGCCTTAAATGAAGGTTTGCTGTCTAAGCAGGGGGAGGAGGAGGGGGGGAGGAGGGGGGAGACCTCGCTATTCAAACACTCTCTACCCCCCTCCTCCCCTGTAGGGTTTGTCCAGCTAAACAAACCAAACAGCAGACTGCAGACTGCAGACTGTAGACTCGCGGTCGGCACAGTTAGCCAGTACATTTCCATCCTGAGTGTTGCAGCTCCTCTAGTAAAGTTTCACGGAAACGCGGCACAAAAGTCCAGCAAAATTGTTTCCGATGGAACGTGTCAGAATTTGACTTTGACTTTTTTACGTAGTGATTACATTTGTTGAGCAACATCGGGAACAGCGATCTGCTCTTAAATCGAGTTTTAATTAAAAAGCCGAAGGTGGAGGCCCAATCCTGTCGCAGCTTTGATCATTTATCGATCGTTTTGCTCAGGCTTATCAATACCTACCGAGGAAAATGGCCTTTAGAGAAGGTCATATCTTAATTGAAATGCTATCATGTTCATTTGAGTAGTATATCCATCAGAATGTTAACTTATTCATGTGATTTTTTTTGTTGTGGATGATTTGGGAGGGGAAACGAAATAAGAGAAAAGAGAGTATGTATTCCGTATATTTTATACAACCGCGTACAATCCTAACCATATCACAGAATAGTTTTAGCAACGTTTCGAATCTTGAATGTGAACGCCTCTCATAATCAGTACATGATTGTGTGAAACGAGACCTCTTTCAAACGGCAGCTTACTGTACGTCCTCGCTGAGTCCCTGATTGTGACTCAGCGAGTCTAAAACGGGATGATATTTTAACGGGAGTTCACTGTAACGGCTGCTGTACAGCAATGCTAGTTTATACAACTGTGGTTTGCCAATCTATGTTTAGGATGGCTTTTACCGACCGCTGATCAAGCCAATTCATTCAAAGTTCATCTCCATTGATGTTTCCTGGCGATTTCAGCACAGCCCCTTAAATCCAACGCCAGCCTCCGTGAGTCACGCGTCGCCAGCTCTCCTTCATCTACAGTTCTTATTAGACAGTAATGGACTCTGCTGTGTGTTCTGAAGTCTCAGATCCCGGTCACCTCTCTATCTCTACCATGTGTCATCCTCGTGGCCCCACTGTGGCCTCACTGTATTCTTAGAGTCTCACTGTGTGTCCATGCTACCCCCCCCCCCCCCCGCCCTTCTGCGTAGATACAAGATGTCTCTTTGAGACCTTCCCTCTGTCGGCATGAACCAGACGGGGGGGGGGGGGGGGGGGGGAAAGGGCCACCGTTCTGGGGTTGGTGTTTTGTAATATTCTTTATGCACGGGCAGTCGGGAGCGGGGGGCCAACAGGTCGTAGGGATCATCGCAGAGGGAGAGGTTCAGACCTGGTTGGGGAAGCGTGATGTCAGGCCTCTTGATTCCAACTGAGAGAAGCCATGCTGGGTCAGGTGCGCAGCATGTTCCTTTTGCCGGGGGGGGGGTGGGCGGTGGGGAGGGGTAGAGAGGAAGGGTGAGGTCTGTGGGAGGAAAGGGACCAGACGTTGATAAAAGGGGGGCCGGCAACCACGAGGATCGTGGTTGGCGCAGAGAGCGCCACGAAAAACCCCCCACCAGGAAGCAAAGGGGGCCAGTGGGAGGGAAATAAGATAGGATATGGAGGAGATCAGGCTAAAAACGAAGGCTTGTGCATTTGACCCAACCTCTGTTTGATTTACTTAGGAATAGATGCGCTGGCTGGTGATACAAGATACCTGTTCTTTTTTGTGACCTTAATACCACGACGCTTTACGCCCCTCCCTCCCCAGCTCCCCCACATTCTACCCCCA
>BROE01000007.1:14290859-14378897 GCA_036571765.1 Plecoglossus altivelis
ATAGGGAGGGAAGACGAAGGCTTGTCATTGCCCAACTCTCTGTTTGTTACTTGGATGATGCTCTGGTATAGATACCTGTTCTTTTTTTGTGACCTAACTCCACCCCTTTACGCCCCCTCTCCTCCCCACTTCCTACCCCGTCCTCTTAACTCACAATGAGTGGAGATGAAACCCTAAAAGGGCTTTTGAATGTGCTTGCTAAACTTTAGACTAGAGCTTGTAGAAAACTATGTTAATGCCTCCAGTCCAATGCACTTGCTTGGGTTAGCCGATCTTAAAAAGAATACCTAATCCTTTAACCCTAATATTTCTGAAATCTCTTTAGCTGTTTCTTTTGTTTGACGTTGTGAAGTAAAGTTTATGAGTGTTGTAGTTGTCTTGCTTGCTCAGTTTGTGTCAGTCAGTGAATTTTATGCAATATTATGAACTTGTGCGAAGAAAAAGGCATACTGCCCCTTGCCTGTTGTGTGGCTTCATGATAAATGTTTACATTACTTAAGTTCCAATGATCCGTTTCCTCAACAGCACAGCCGTTATGCACACAATGGTACTGTCTTTGAGCACTGATACTAGAGTTGTACGTTTCATATGAAAATAAAATAAATGTCCAACCAAGTGTGAGGTCCTTTTATTTACCTTGCAGACAGCAGGCTCAACGCTCCACTAAAAAACGTTCTGCATGACCCACATCCAATGAAGTAGGGAGTAGGATCTCTCCTTCACTGTGGTTCTCCTCAAGGTTCCTACTGTTTCCCACAGGATCTTCTGTAGTTTTTCCTCGCCGAGAAGGACAGTCTAAGGACAGAGGATGTTCTGGGACAGTTGTCCATTTGCTAAAATCATGTGGACATTGTTTAACTTGCTTTTCTGTTTATTGACCAATGATGGAATCTTTGTCGCCCTTCGAGGCAACTGTTGTTGTGATTTTGGGCGTTACAAAAATAAATTGAATTGAAGTATTCGACCTTTTACAATCATAGCTTCCAATATTCTCTCCTCTATCTGGGGTTAACTAAAAACTATTTTTTTGGTCGTCTCTGAAATGGAACCACTTTCTCATCTTGCTTGTAGCCACGCGCAGCTAATACGATGTGCATCGTTCATTTAGGTAATTCACAGAAACTCCTGTTTTATTTTTTTAACGGCCTTGTGTTTGTTATAACTAATGTAACTGCTAGCTTAACTGCTAGCAATTAACTGCTAAAAAATTACATTCTATCATAGTTAATCTGTCCTCAATATTCCTAATAATAACTTAAACCGTATTCCATGAAAGTCTACCGACAACTCGCTCAATTACGGAGGCTCGCCACCCATACTCAAATGTCATTGGTGCAGGGCTTCGGGAGAGTGGTCATACTCAAATCCTATTGGCTCAGAGAAGCAGGGGCCTGAGATCATTTTGAATCCCCATTGGTCTAAAGTCTTCAGCCTGCGGCCTGTGAGGAGGGGCTTGCCATTTGACCAGGTCAACACATCAACCACTGAATCTGGCGAAGACTATGGCGTATCCCTCGCACAAATTAAAAACGAAGTATATTAAAGTTACCAAGTGATAACAGTAAATATGGAAGGCTACCAAATGCTAAGGTCAGTCATGTAGATGCAGTTACTCTAGCATAGGTGAGTCCAATCACGCAAAGTTAGGCTACATAGCGTCTGCATACAGCTGTAAAAAGTGTACCATCACATACGCTGTCGTTTTCAGTTCCTCAAGTCTGCAACTAGCCCTGGCCTAGCCATTGTCACAAGCGAACTCTATGTCTACAACTGACACACCAAGACGTATGCATAAATGTGAAATAGCCTCTGGAGATTGTTACGTGCGTGTGAACCCAGCCTGTGTAACGTGTGTATACTGCCACCTTGTGTTGTACAAAATAACTACACAATCTAAAACCTAATCGCCACCAGGCGTCTCACTCATAGACTGCACGTACAAGATATCTTGCGGTATAAAATGTACCATGTTTAACTCGACGTATGTGCATAATTGGCGTACGAAGTCTATAGCCTCATGCTAATTATCATTCTATAATAAATCAATTTTTTAAACTCTTGACATAGTTTTAGACCAAATTATACTTTCCCCGTGTGTGCGCGCATGAACAACAGAGAGAGATGGAGAGAGAGGGAGGGAGGGAGAGAGAGAGAGAGAGGGAGGGAGAGAGAGAGAGAAAGAGAGAGAGAGAGATAGAAGGGGGGGAGGAAGGGAGAGAGAGAGAGAAACAGGGAGAGGGAGAAACAGGGAGAGGGAGAGGGCAAGGTAGGAGGGGCAAGGACAATTTATTCTACCAATCGCTCCAGTCCGCTGTTCAGAAAACTTGGTAAAACTTAAAAGATTGAGGCTTTAGGAAGTCAAGGAAAGTTTCAGTAGCCTATTTGAAATTGAGGAAAAACTCTTACGTTTTGGAACAGTTTAGAAGGAGCCGTTTTAAAAGCTTTATCAGCGTGGCTGTTGCTACGGTATTCAGGAAAGCTTTAACTCGCGTCTCTGTTTGGAACAGGTGACAAGTGAGCGCGACAAAAAGACGATATCTGAAAAAGAAGCCGCAAACGCCCATTAACCACCAAGGTAAAAGGTTTTAAGTATTTACATTTTCACAAAAAAAGCTTTAAGTATTATCCCGTCTATGATATGCTTTGTCAGTCAACGAATACACCCTATTAGCCATACAGTATATAACATTTTAAGTATTTGATTAAATTGTAATCTGTTTTATCATTCTATTTTATTTTTATATGTATTTGATATTGGGCATTAGAGTTCAAGAGCTGCCAGATACCTGTGCTGTTATCTCTGTCGTAACTCGCCTCTCCCAAATCTTGTGTTTGCTCAAAGTTGTTGGCCTGTGTGAAGACAACCATAGAGTTTGAGGGTTTTATACGATTTGTTTGTCAGATTGTAGCTTCCACGAAAGTATCACAAGCTTTTTCTTTCGAAAAAACTTGTAGCCTACTAATCTAGACTCCACATTATCCTCATTGTATTATATTTCGTAAAGAAATATCCTTAACACGTTCTACGAGACAGACATTTGGTTAACGTTGTTTTTCGTGTGGTGAATAGTTAAAGTTGGGTCAAATGTATTCATGTGCATGTGCTTGACTTCACTCACGCTGAACACAGACCCCAGAGTCTATGTGACCATACTGGGCCATGTCCGTGTTTATGGTCAGCATTAGAAACTATAACTGGCGTCTTGCTGCCCTGTCTTAACAAGCAATTGACTCTTCTTATCATCCGGAATCAGCTCACATAATTAGCGGATCTGTTTTGCAAATTGTATTACAAGAGCCTAATTGAATTTTAAACGCATCAAATAAAGTAACATGTTTGCCCTGAAGTTAAGCAGCTGTTGTAGACACACAGCAAGCTCCCGTTGCCAACACCGGTCCTGGTGGTTAGGTAGACCCTCGTCCTTTACTCAGCGTAATGTAAGCCAACCTGATGACACAGACTAAAAGTCTAGCGCAGCATAAACAGAACAAACGTTTGGGACTATACGGTCGCTTTTAAAATCCTTGGCGCTGTTAGGAACTGTGTAAACGTTGTTAACAGAGAAGCTAGTGTTAACTCCCCAACAAACAAAAACCGTATGAAGTTGAAGCTTTAACAGGGGTACGATTTTATGGTTTACTAAACACTATATAGGGGTTTGGATGTCAGAATAAGGTGAAGAATAGACTTGTACCGTGCTCCTCTACGATGGTCCAGTTGACGTCACATAACGGTGTAATTTTTCGACTCTCACCTTTTGTTTATTCAAGTTTCGTCTCGATTCAAAGAGTCAATATTGGTCTTCAGGCATCGTAAATCATTTCCAGAGAGGCCTGGGTCTGGTAAGGTTGGAAATACCTCTGCTTGTAAATGTTCTCTAACGTGCTTATTCACCGTTAGTGTTAGAGACTAAACGTGTTGTACACATATCACGGGAAATGATTCTGAATGAAGACAACCCCTTTACAAATCCAAACCAGATCATGTCTCTCTTTAAGATCTGTTTCGTCACATCAGTGTCTAAGTCTTTACCCTCATGACTCATGTTTATATGACTAGGTGTATCTGGAATCTTGACGCAACAACTCACCTCTCCTTCTTAAGATGCCCTCCTCCTCTAATGTCTTCACTCTGTCCTCCTTCTCAGCGTGAACAGGTGCTGCTTCAGCTTGCTAGACCTCGTCGCCAAACCTCCACAGCAGCTTCCCTCTTCCGACTGCGGTCACCATGGCTACCACGGCTGCCACGGCGCCCCCTCTGGGATGTGGTCTTGGCGTGAGCTCCCTTTACTTCAAGCTGTGCGACCTGGGATCGGCGTGGGGCATCGTGCTGGAG
The DNA here is from genome assembly GCA_036571765.1 of Plecoglossus altivelis. Lineage (NCBI taxonomy): Eukaryota > Metazoa > Chordata > Actinopteri > Osmeriformes > Plecoglossidae > Plecoglossus > Plecoglossus altivelis. Next base: position 14,295,196 of record BROE01000007.1, read on the forward strand.
TCGTTAGCGGCGGTGGGCGTGGTGGCTACCTTCGTGCTCCTCGTGGTCGTCCTGGCCAGCCTGCCCTTTGTGACGGACAAGAACCGCAGGAACTCCGTCGGTCTGCAGCTTGGAGTCCTGATCTGCACCCTGGGCTTGTTCGGTCTCACCTTCGCCTTCATCGTGGGGAAGAACTTCTCCACCTGCGCTTCCCGGAGGTTCCTGTTCGGGGTGCTGTTCGCTGGCTGCTTCGCTTGTCTACTGATGCAGTGCATCCGATTGAATCTGCTAGCCAGACGGGGCAATGCTCCCCGTGGCTGGGCTCTGTGTCTGGGGGCTCTGGGGTTGTGGTTGGTGGAGGTGGTCATCAACACCGAATGGCTTATCATCACCGTGGTGCGTTACCCGCTCCCGCCCCTCAACGCCACCGCCGGCACCGGCGTCGCCACGGCTACCCCGTGTAACATCGCCAACATGGACTTTGTCATGGCGCTCATCTACGTGTTGAACCTGCTGCTGGCCGTGGTGGTGGCGGCCATGTTGACCCTGACGGGGAAGCACAAGCAATGGCGTCAAGCTGGCGCCTTCATCCTGCTCACCGGCCTGGTGTCGGCGGCCATCTGGGTGGCCTGGATCGTCATGTTCGTCTACGGGAACGAAAGGACAGGAGGCCCCACGTGGGACGACCCTACCCTGGCCATCGCCCTGGTGGCCAACGCCTGGACGTTCCTCATCCTGTACAGCGTCCCCGAGCTCTGCTCCTTCACCCTGGAGGAGGAGAGCCAGACAGGGTTTGGGGAGGACCTGTACCCCAGCCGAGGGGTGGGCTACGAGACCATCCTGAAGGAGCACAGTGGTCAGAACATGTTTGTGGAAAACAAAGCGTTCTCCATGGATGAGCCTAACTCAGGTGTGTACACACGCGTCTAACACGCACGCCAACCGATTTTGTGATCGCAGAGTAATCATGAAGAGGTCATTAATGAATCTCTCTAAACAGCAAGGTGTGTTTTGGCTTTGTGGAACATCCCACTCTGGCATCTATGGCTCATAACAACACCTTATTCATTAAAGGGCCACTAGGGCTTGCTTCATTGCTCATGAGAAACGTTGAATGCTAATGACCAGGAAGACCTGCCATGTGTAGCTTTGACCTGATTGGCCAGTTCTGTTTTTAGAAATGTGTATTTTTCAGTTCAGAATGATGACCTTCACCTGGTCACGTGATAAAAACATCCATGTGAGGTTAACTGGTCGATACGAAGAACGGCAGCAAACACAGATTCCTGGAATCTCTTAGAGCCGCAAGGCATCCGAGAACTCACAGCTGAAGAGCTGCGAGACTGGTTTTTACTTTCTCCAAATCGACGTTCCGATCCCCTCCTGTGAATTAGATATGTTGATGTTTTGATCTGGGTGGCGTTTGGCTTCAGATCCAGAGTTCTGACCCAGAGGACGGGCTGTACCCGCCCTTCCCTCTCGCCAGCCGGGCCTTCTGAACAGCGCTGGCGCAGCGAGAGGGATCACATTTGAGAACGGAGCCTTGTCAGCTTCCTGTCTTAACACGGGTCATTTCCTGTTCTACAGTTGAAATGAGCTCCTACAGAATTGAGCAAGTATCGATTCGATATGAATTTGACTACTGGTTTGAATTTGCCGTTAGGCCATTCGGATATAGTGTGTTATAAAGTTCATCATATACTTTTTATAACCTCGACAAAACAGGTCTGTATTGGGCAGCACCAGGAAAGGCAAATCGACACTTTGTGTGTAATGAACCCTTTAATTTGGTGTTAAATTAAGTATGTTCAACCAGATCAACTGTTTAAAAAACTAAAACCATCCAACACACATTACATTCCCATTCTGTGCAGATGATTTACAAGGTGACATGTATTACCGGCGAGTTAATAAATATCTAGTATAGACCGGGAATCCTGACTAGAACAACACACACACACACACTCTATCCTCTAATTCAAATACCTCGCTGTGTTTGCATCACCGTGGTAACTGAGGCGTGGCAGCCATCCGTATTGTTAAAGGAAGGTATTTCATGGGAGCACCAAGCATTTCCACCTATGAGAACAAAACAAGCACATTTCTGTGTCTCAGGATACACTAGTGAGTACACAGACCAGATAATGTTACCTCCGGGTCTGTTGTTCAGAAGGATTCCACCGCAACCCTGTAGGATGCGGTCAGAACTCACGACTATCTGTTGCACGTTACTACTTTGGATGGGTTGTCCAAAGAAAACTTAGTTCATGTAAAGATGAAGTGAAGTGACGTGACGTATTGTCAAGTATGGTTACCCATACTCGAAATGAACCCTCTGCATTTAACCCATCCAAGTGCACACACAGCAGTGAGTAGTGGGCAACCGCACGCACGCACACACACACACACACACACACACACACACAGTGAACATACACCCAGAGCAGTGGGCAGCTAGGGAGATCAAGATGACAGGGTGACTCTGTGTATAAATATAAGGATCTGTGTTTAGTTTGGTGTTGTTTTTCCTCCCAGGAAACAAGCCTGTGTCTCCATACAGCGGCTACAGTGGTCAGTTACGCACCTCTGTGTACCAGCCCACAGAGCTGGCCCTCATTAGCAAGGGAGGCACACATGTGAGTACTGACCTCGACAGGCTACACACACACACACACATACATATACACACACACACACATACACGCACACACCCACATACTCCCATACACACATGTATACACACTCTCACACATACACACGCATACATACATACACACATGTATACACACTCACACACATACACACACATACATACACACACACACATACCCACATACATACACACACATACATACACACATACTCACATACACACACACATACTCCCATACACACGTGTATACACACTCACACACACACACATCTATTCTACCCACTGACACGATACACATGCACACGCTTACACACACACACACAAACACTACACTCACACACACACTACACTCACACACACACAAACACTACACTCACACACACACTACACTCACACACACACACACACACACACACACACACACTACACTCACTCACACACACACTCGCACGCTCATACACATACACGAGAATGCACATTAAACCCACACACACGTGCTGACACACATGGAGAGATCTCTAGTAGCAGAGAACCTTCTCAGAGTTGTTTGATACACTAGTAGTCCTGGCAGCGGAGCTAATCTTGTTGTTACCATGACGGCAGCCACAGCCGACGGAGCTGTATCACACATCCATCCCCCGGGCCTCCACCACAGGCTCCCCGGCCAGCACCCTGTCCCTGCAGGAGGCCTCCGACACACAGAGCCAAGCCACCAGCAGTGTAGGTGGAGACAACTGGGCCCCAACGCGTCCTGCCTGCTGCTAAACGGTCCTCCACACGGGATCTTTGATCTTGTACAATATGACCGATGCACAAACCCACCCCCGCCTCCACCTCCCCCCCCCGCCTCCTGCTCCCCCACCCCCTACCTCCATCAATTATTAGAAATGCCTGGATCATGTATGTTCATCTGGACACCAAACAATAACATAAACATATCTTATACAAAGATTAAGAATGATTAATAACAGGCAAATGCCCAAGACAATTCGCACAAAAGATCATAGCATGTAGTAGAAAACTAGGGAATTGCCAGTAAGTCGATCAAATGGTTATTGTCGTCGGTTTGATTGTTTATCAAATCGCCTTCCAATCTCTCCCCACCCACGCTCCACCCTCCTCCACCACCCCCCCACACGCACATCATCACTCCCCCCCCATGATCGCGCCCCTCCTCCGGCCCCCCTGACCCCCCCCCCCCATCCTCCGCGCCCACCCTAGCTCGCCGGCCCCGACCTCTAGACTACGGCTCCCCCCCCCCGCCCGCGCGTCCCGGCCCCACCTCAGCATCCCTCCCCCCCTCTTCACGACAGACCCCGCCCATACCCCACGCCTCCACCTCTCCCCACCCCCCGCCTCCACCTCTCTCTCCATCCACGCTCTCCCTCTCCCCCCCCCACCTCCTGCCTCCACCCCCACCTCCACACCTTCTCTCTTCCTAACTGTCCGCTGTCGTCCGAACGCTCTCCTCCGCCCACGCGCTCCTTTGAAACCCTGCCGTAGCTATAGCAACGCCCCCCCCTCCCTGCTGCCGCCCAACAGGTTGATTCTGAATGGCCTCATTGTGCCTCCTTTCACCTTGAGGAGAGCGCTCTATCTCTCTCTGCCACCTGTCTTCTCCTGCTGCGGTGTACTTCACTCTGCAAACTGACTCTGCCTTCCACGCTCCCTCCCTCGTCCCTTCCTCCCTCCCTCTCTCTCTCCCCCACCACCCCCACCCCCCTCACCCCCTTCTGTGTCTCGTCGAGATCGAGAGATGGGCTCTTACGTTTGTAGGGGCGTGTTTGTCATCTCGTGCTTCCTGCTTCCTGCCGCTCTGTCCTTTCAACCTCGGTGCTGGACTTTATATGCTGTCAGACGGGATGTGCTTTTCATGATGTGGTGGATGGAGATAGTAGCATTAGCACTATAGCATTCGTTACCTTAGCATTAGCACTATAGCCTTGGTTACCCTAGCTTTAGCACTATAGCATTCGTTACCTTAGCATTAGCACTATAGCCTCGGTTACCCTAGCTTTAGCACTATAGCATTGGTTACCTTAGCATCAGCACTATAGCCTTGTTTACCTTAGCATCAGCACTATAGCCTTGTTTACCCTAGCATTAGCACTATAGCCTTGTTTACCCTAGCATTAGCACTATAGCCTTGGTTACCCTAGCATTAGCACTATAGCCTTGGTTACCCCAATCTAACATGACCTGTCTCCTTCTCTGCAGGGTAACGGACTTCATATAAGACCCCAGTGGTAAACAGAACCAATACTTTAATCAAGACTTCGCGACCCAAGTTCAATTGCATCTGTTGATCGTTTGGCTGTTGTCAAGACGACCTTTTAGCTGGCTCTAAAGGACCAAAACCCCAAACTCTGCTGGTGGAGGTTTGGACGTGCAAAGCCACTCTCTATAGATGGACAATTCCTATCCATTTGCCTACCCAGACAGGACAGGCCAGCCACATATTTGGGAGCCGTGTCTTGATCCCCTAGCTTTGAGTTGGAACAATGACTTTAGCAGAGGTCACCACAACCAAGAGTGAGAACTCTGCAAAACGCTGAACACTGAGAGAGAGAGAGAGAGAGAGAGAGAGAGAGTGAGATGAGGTGACATCATGCTGACAATGTACAACAAGGAAGATAATAGAGTCACTGAGTGTGGGGTGTATGTTCACACACACACACACATACACACACACACAAGTTCATGAAGTGGACGTGCTTTGAACAGTGGGATCCTACAAACGAAGGGAGCAACAGCTGGGATGGAACGTACCACCTGCTCTAATCCCAGGGGAAGGGGGGTGGGGTGGGGGGTGAATGCTGGAACATTCCATGCCTGGATCCATTGACAAGTTACGTTATTCACAGAATCACCTCGCAATAAACTGGAGTTTTTGATTTAGTAGTTTAGTAGTTTGCACTTTCAAGATTGATAGGTAGTTCACAGCATGTCTCATAAATATATAGTTCCTGGCTTGTTGGAATCACTGAGAGAGCTCACATATTTAGCCATGTAAATCAATGTGCAATTTGTTGTAAATAACTTCTTGTGATGTATGAAACACGTATGGTTGTCTGTATCTGAATATTGAAATGAGAATATTCACAGCACGCTCTTGTGCAACTTTCAAGACTTCATATTTAAAGACAATAAATTATGTTTTCAAATTACAAATACATTTGTTGATTGAACATACCAACAGCTAACGATTCTCTCAATGTTTCTTTTTTTGTTTTTTGTTATACAAATAAATATTCTCCGGTAAAATATGGTGTATACGTAATGTTTCAGAGAAAGAACAAGTCTTTTGCATGGCTGGTCAGTCAGGCTGTGTCGGAGAGGGTATCTCAACGGACAATCTTGTGGGTGGAAAATTGCTTCACGCTGTTCCTCTTTTACATAGGTCGTCATCATAGTCACCTGTGATAAGGCTGTCTACAATCCATCTGGGTGGTATCGGAAGGTTCTGGAAGGTTCCAGGAGAGGTTGATCAAGGCTAGATTTACGCAAACCTGAGTGCGCCCACAGATGATGAACGATTAGACGGATCGAAAAGTAGTTTGATTGTCCCCACGGCTACCAGAGAAAAAGACTCACACGTAGTACAATATGTTCTGTGTGCCGAAACTGAAATCCAAATTTGGTCCTGCCCATTAATTGTTCCATTTCCTCATTGTATCAATACGATCACAATGACGGCTCCAGACTCCAGGAAAAACCAAGATAAGGAAGCTCTTTTCCAATGTACTATTTTTTTCCTTCACTGTGACAACTGTGTCATTTACAGCGGACAAAGATCGGCCCAATACAATAGTTCATCATCATTAAACCTTAATCTGAAATAAATGTTTATGTACTATTATCAATCACCCGATGGATCACCATTAGGGATATCTGTAATCGTTTGTCAGAGAGATACGCAGGTATGGCAGAGAAACACTCCTAGCCAAGTTATCGAGAACCACCCAAGGTTATCAACTGCTTACATGTACGTTGATGTGGACACAGTAATGAGGGTTTATGATCTGATCAAGCCTGTAACTGTCTGTAATGGCGACTTCAGCTGCTAACTGCACCCTTTACGGAACAATAATTCCAGGGTAGAGAAAAAATAGCAGATGCGACTGTCTACGGTACCTGGTAGTGCCAAAAGTAAAGCCGCCACCAGATTTGCATTAGCTTTACATTCTATCAATGCCGACCACATAAAACATCCAAACCTTCTCTGCTACCCTTTGTATGACCCTTTTATTTAACATAAGGAAGTCCAACTTCCAATTCATGATGTGTTTCCGTAACCCTTTTCTGAAAGCGTATGTACGCGTTCACCCAAAAGAATGCCATGACCCCCTGGCATCCCACGGTGCCCCCTCCTTCCTCTGAAGGGCTGAGGTTTCAGTGTGTGTCCTGATACTGTAACCCCACCCCTCCTGCTGTATCAGGGGGGTTTAACCATCTGCCAGGTCTGTTCTGTTCAAGAGGCAGAGAGGTGATTTATACCTGTTTTTACTGTCGGCACTTTTGCCGCCGTCGTCGTCGACATCGATGCCGCCGCCGCCATCGCCGTTGCCGGGCCTTGATAAACCTCCGAGAAGAACAGGGACCGAACCCAAAAGTTTAACATCGCGCTCGATTCCAAACTAGTATCGAGCGCGTTCCCTAAATGACCTCCTGGCACTCGTGTTGTTGATTGAGAGGTCTGGTTCCTCTCAGCCTCCCGTATCCACGGTGCGAGAATTGCAGAAGGCGTTGGGAGAAGCTCCAGCAGGCCGGTTCAGGGACAGTTCAAGTCATGTGATGAGGATGTTTTGAGGACTAAAACACTTTGATTTATTAAAGACGGAGAGTGGCAGGTTTTTGGAACCTGTGGAATATTTAGTTTTTTATTATATATTATATATATATGTATATATTATATACATATATATATATTTAGTTATGGGTGAAGAAAGACGAGAGATCTATTATATCAGAGCAGGATGAGTAACACATTCTTCTCTCAAGTATAAGTACTATCTATATAGTATTATGTTGAAAAAGTCAGGTTAAATTTGAAATGCTGACCACAGTTTTTCATTCAGTACAGCAGCATGTCAACTTTCTTTTCGTAAAAAACTGTTTTCCACCTTTAGAAAATATTTTGGGGGAGAATCTATTTTAACCTTTCAAAAGAAACATTTTAAGTTGTCTCTAAAAAAAACCCAGTTTTTTCTGCCATTCAAAAACGTTTCACAAAACTTTATTTTCATATTGTCAAAATTTTAAACGTCCAATATCCGAGATGTGACAGCAACAAAATGGCATAGGAGGCATTGCTGCAAGCTGGTTCAGGAAAAGATCAAACAGGTAATGTGATCACTATTCTCTGAGGACTCAAAAAATCTTTGTCTTTCAGCAAATGTAATCTAACAATAGCCAAGGGATGAAAAATACTGCACAATTCACTTCCTTCAGAAATTTTGAAGTACGAATATCCAAAACCTTTTTAATTCACCTTTTTTTTACCCCATAAAGCAGTGCTGGTTTTGTTACTGGCCCTGCGGTGTGTGTGTGTGTGTGTGAGTGTGTGTGTGTGTGTGTGTGATTGTGTGGAGTGAGTGTGTTGTGTGCTGTGTGTGTGGTGTGTGTGTGAGAGAGTGAGTGTGTGTGAGTGTGTGTGTATGTCTGTTGTGGTGTGAGAGTGAGTGTTGTGTGTTGAGTGTGTTGTGTGTGTTGAATGTTGGTGTGTGAGAGTGAGTGTGTGTGTGTGTGTTTGAGAGTGAGTGTGGGTGTGTTGTGTGTGAAGTGTGTGGTGTGTGTGTGCTGTGTGGGAGTGAGTGGTTTTTGTTGGTGTGTGTGTGTGAGCAGTGTGTGTGTGTGTGATTGTGAGGGTGTGTGAGTGCTGTGTGTGTTGTGTGTGTCTGTTGTGTGTTGTGTGTCTGTGTGTTGTTGTGTGTATGAGAGAGGGTTGTGTGTGGCTGTGTGTGAGTGGGTGTGTGTGTGTGTGTGGTGTGGTGTTGAGAGAGTGATGGTGTGGTGTGTGAGAGAGTGAGTGTGTGTGGTGTGTGTGTGTGTGAGAAGAGAGTGAGTGTGTGTGTGTGTGCGTTGAGAGAGAGTGGTGTTGTGTGATTGTTTTGTGTTTGTCTGTGTGTGAGAGAGTGAGTGTGGTGTGTGTGTCTGTGTGTGTGTCTGTGGTGGTGTGTGGTGTGAGGAGTGTGTGTGTGTGGTGAGTGAGTGTGTGTGTGTGGTGTGTGAGAGAGAAAGAGAAAAAAAAAGAGAGAGAGAGTGAGTGGGTGTGTGTGTTGAGTGTGTGTGTGTGTGTGTGTGTGTGTGAGTGAGTGTGTGTGTGTCTGTGTCTGTGTGTGTGTGATTAGGGCTGAGGCTGCTGGGTGTTCACGCCAAGGATATCAGTCTACCCAGACATCCTTAGAGACTGTCGTCTGAGTCACTTTGAGTCACAGGAATTGAGATTGGCTAACTGGTCACAGCCTAAGACATAAAACATACCTGTGTCATTCTTCGGACTATCAGATCAACCCTGTGTGCTGTGGGATGCCAGTGGAAAAAACAACATCATTCCTAGATAACATTTTATTACTGGGAGTGAAACATGACTCCCATGAATACTCAACAATAGGCTGCAGTCTCTCTGAAAACAATCTACTGTACCACACCTGTAGGCAAACATATCTGTTTTGTTCCATACGTTATGCACACGTCCTTCATGCAAAAGGAACAGATAAGCCACGTAGATCAACATTTAAAACATATGTGTGTATGTGTCAGTAACTCCCAGTTAAATGGCTGGGCTCATTCAAATATGTTGTTCAAATATTTTTTGTCCAAGAGGACATGTGTCTAAGTGAGACTCTGGTTGAACCCATGGCAACAGAAGCACATGTTTACCTGAGTCCTAAATTATTATTTCTGATCTACTGGGGGGGGGGGGGGGGGGGCAAGCCTGTTGACTTCCCCCCCTTTCTGCCCCACTTTGTAGAACTGCCCCCCCTTACTGCCCCCCTCCCCCCTCTCTAGAACTGCCCCCCCCACACACACACTCCGCCCCCACACACACACACTCCCCCCCTCCACACACCCCCCCCCCCACAACACACTCCCGCCCCCCCCCACACACACACTCCGCCCCCCCCCCCCCCACACACACTCCCGCCCCCCCCCACACACACCACTCCCGCCCCTGACCACAGCCCCACAGGCCCCTCTGCAAACTGAAAACCAGCCACAGGGCCAGATCCAGCCATTGACAAGTCCACCTCCGGGGCCAGCACACAGCCAAAGTCAACATTTCCTGGCTTTCCTGAACGCTTTTTTCCAAATCATTAATGGATCTGTGAGTAATGAAAGCTGAACTATAAAGCCATCCCGCTGGGTTAATGAAGACTTGATACGTGCTTTGGAACAATTTTAATTCACCACCTATTACCTGTTTTTTTTAAACAGGTAACACTATGTTCCCTCATTCTTCCATGACTGACGAAGCTGGAGGCCCAGAGAGAGTACTGGATGAAGTGTTAAGACGCAGTCAGATTGCATGCTAAAAGATTGCATGCTTTCAAATTCAAACACTGAGTCAGCACGCAAAACTCCGAAACACTGTTCTGATTTTTGGATCGATCCGAACATGTTTTATCCGTAGAGACTCTTAACCGTCGCCTGATTTAGCCTAACCACACTGTGTCAGTGGCTCAAGCAAACAGAAAGAGTCCTTGTTTTTAGCACGTAAAAGATTGAACCTGCCAAATGTCACAGCAACATGGCACAGACACAGTAAGATGAAGCTCCTCCCTTGTGAACACGCCGCTGAAACTGAAGACCCAGCAACGAGACGGTTCCCGAAGCCGAGAGTCTACGGCTAATAAGAAACAGAAAGCGCAGCATGTTTTTATAGGTCGGGAGCCGACCAATGGTAATTAACCGGATGTTCACCTGGAAAGGTTTCAGAGGGGAACACATGAACACCTGTTCCACAGGGAACTATTCGCGGTTCCACTGCGAGGCCTAATTGGACTTTTCTGATGATGACTTCACGTCCGTGTTTGTCTTGTTATCCGGAGAGGCTCTCTGTGGAGAAGGCTTTTGTTTTTGCACAATCATTATCTTTACAGATGAGATGCAAACACCACTGGGCACGGTGGGCTCCACTGATTTCGATTCAACAGTTAATCAGTCCATCATTAACCCTTGAGTTCTCTTCAGGGGCCAGAATGACCCAAAACTATGTTTTATACACACACATACACACGCATGCCCACAATGAGACGTGTAGATTGAAGGTGCTTGATTGAACTCGAAGACAAAACTAAATCTTTCTGATTCACGTGCTGCATGACTGCATTTCAGTGCTCAACAGGGTGAAACATTCATTAACCTGCTTTATTTCAGAGTTGAAGGTGGGGTCTTTTTGACCCTTGGGAGCGTTGCAAGGGCGTAGGTTAGGTCTCAGTTTTGGTGGGGACATCCCCTCCTATCTTCACCCTTTATTTAACAGCACAAAGGAGTTAGCTCAAACACTGGTGAGGACAATTTTGTCATTTTAAAATATTGGTTATGACTAGTACCTAACCCCCCCCCCTCCCAAAACCTGTGCCTGTGTTTCTAACAACATTAATATAGCCCACATGCATTCTTAACTCTTCATCAAGGATTAACACTAGCAGTCAAATGTTTGGACACATTGTCCCATTAATTTGAATGGGGGTGTGTGCCCAAACGATTGACTGCTAGTGTATATCATGTCCTTAGACCCTCTTTCATGGTCATGATCTATTTCCTCTTCCTGTCACATGATAGTCCTGAGCCCTGGCTGTCTGTGTTTCTCCTCGTCCACGCTCGTCCAGGTAGGTGAGGAGTGGTGTGAGCAGTGTCATTGAGATGGTTACTTGGAGCTGTGGTGTGGCTGCTGTTCAACGAAGGGGTGGATGAACACTGTGCTCTTTGTGCGTGCGGGACAAAGCCAGACCTGTGTCTCTGTGAGTTGAGACACGTGTGCACCTTGAAGTTAGACGAAAGGCAACCCGCCGTGCAACATCTCCATCAACTGCTTCCTCATCCTCTTCTTCTTCACGATCTTCCTCTGCTTCCTTACGCCTTCAAAAAAAAATCAGCGTAGAAGGTGTTCGGTTCAAATCCCACTTCAAAACTTGTTGACCCCTAACAAGGTCGAGCAGGGGCAGGGTTAGAAAGGGAGGACTCGCGAGTTCTGCGATGGTTCCCACTTGCCTGTTCTTAGAGGAAAACTCACAGGAACTTCAGGTGTGGAACCGGATTGTTGACACAGCTGGAGAGAACCACCGTGTTTCTGGTTCATGGCCACTTGAGCTTGTGCACATACAGACGAAACCCGCAGACCATCCTTGGATTCTGTGCCAAATATCAGGGTGGACGAACAGAGATTTGTGGGATTTGAATGCTAGGAGCTTTGATGGCTATCTTCTTTCAGTAGCTATCCCTCTTTCCTGGTATTTGATGATGCACACTGGGCTGAAGAGGGGAACAAGCTGTCCTGGTTGGAAACACTGTCAGGTCTATTTTGCTTCGCTGGCAGTTATCAAACTCCAACTGAAGCTCTTTTTCCCCTGGGTCACAGCACACTGGAGCTCACAGCTTCAGAAAACCTGAAAGTGTGTGTGTGTGTGTGTGTGTGTCTGTCAAGCTTGTCATAGTCTATCCAACCCTCAATCTTTGCATCAGAGACACTTGAGGAAATACCTGCCCCAAGTTCTGTGGTTACCAAGGGAACAAACGTTGAAAAGAAACCTAATCTGACTGCGGTTTGGAGACAGGCTTCAGAAACAGAATTAAGGGCAGTTTCTGAGAGACCCCCCACCCCCTCCCACCGCCCCCCAACTACAGCCATACCTGACATACTTATGGATTCCCTCTACCTCTCGTCTCTCCTCTTTCAGTTGTATCTCCCTCTCTGTCTGTCTGTCTCTCTCTTTTTTCTTCTCTCGTGATGAATAACTATTTGCTTGGATAGGAAGATTAGTAAGTCAGAGGCAAACCCCAAACAGGGAGGGTCAAAGAAACATCATCATAAAAACATAACTGAAGCACATGAAGAAACGCCTGAATTTACACACGAGGGAGAGGTAGATGTCTACGTCAATCCCAACAGAGATAATCCTTAGCGCACTCGTTTTATTTAAACATTTAGTCACTTAGTTTGATTGGGAACATCGCTGTTGACTTTGAAACTTATGGTCTGTTGATAAGAGTGGTCCTCTTTACGATGACAGTGAACTAAAGCTGGGAGAAAACCTCTCCCTAGGTGAGCTCATTCCCAGGTAGCACGCCTGCTATGAAGCTCAGGTGAGCTCATTCCCAGGTAGCACGCCTGCTAGGAAGCTCAGAGAGACTTCTTTGTTTCCATGGATGTGGCTTGCAAACATTAAGTTCCCACAGGGACCTCCCTCTCACACAGGAACACACACACAAGCAAGCAAACACCCTAATCAGTGAAAGGTTCGAATAGTTAGCAAATAGTTAACAGGAAAGGTTTGGTGGAACATTAGCTTGACAAAAAAGAACTACATCAAAGCAAGACTTTTCACACAGGAACATCACAGGAACATTCCAGTGACTAAATCTGCTTTAGTTTTGCTTGAATGCTCTTTGAATGCACCCGGATCATCACGGATCAGTCATACACTGGTCAAGTGGGTAGACAATACAGCTTGAAATAGATTCAGATAAGTAGGAGCAGTAGGGAAAAATAAACGTTTGTATCACCGTTTTGTGTACACAGCTCTCTCTATACTCCATATAAGTTATGTACATATTGACCAACGTCAACTGCGCACCAAACGTAGTCTACTCTTTATACAAGTAAAGAAAACGTACTCTTGTTTGCCAGCCATTGTAATACAGTCAACGCAAAATGTTTTTCTTTGTGGCAGGTGATAAATTTTCTATGAACTGCTTTGGGTCAAGGATAGGCAGTTACAAAACGTAGACATTAAGGCTACAGCTAAATCGGCAGCTTGTTGCCAGAAAATAAAGGACATTTAAAATATCGATAAAATGAGGCCGCTGATTAATAAAAGTGGCTTAGTTTAGAACGCTCCAAACTTTTGAAATGTGGGATGCACGTGATAACGCATTACAATTGTGCAGCTCATGAATTGCAGTATTGTAAACATATTTAAAAAGTCTCAGAAATTGTAAATTATTTTCTATACTTTCATATGATTACTTTAAACGTGATTATAGGAAAGAAAGTTCATTTCGGATATAGATTCAGTTGATTCATGTTAAAACACTGCCGCCAACTGGTCAAGGTTGGTAAAACACCGGGTTTGACAGAGACCGTCCCTCAAATGATCTAACGGCTTCAATTGGACGACAAGGGATAAAGCAACGCTTGATTTGATTGGCCGTTGGTTTTGCGTCAACCAATGGCAATGAGTGTTTACAGCGTAGATTTGGGTCATAGTTCACTCATGACATGGCCTCTAAGCAGTCAGCTATTATTCTAAATCATTGAGCCACGCTTTTGCGGATGGTGGCATACTTCGGACATTGAATATGCAGATATGTAGTAATTAAACATACATGTATATTATGTTTCGTCTAAGCGTGAATGTCGTGAGATCAACGTCATCTTTACAGAAGGTCGGTAACTAGCTACCTATTTAGCTAATATTAGCCACCTGTCCGCCTACTGCTGTATTGGCTAGACAGTTAGCTAGCATATTGTAAAATCTGGCACACAAGAATTGTATTCACAATGCGAGTGTGTCACTACTGCCGTATGCGATACCATTGAAAGCCAACATAGTTTACAGTTGGCAAACATGAATTACTTCGTTAATTTCAGTCATTTCCGTTTTACGCTTCGTCCTCAATTGCACTATATAGGTTTTAAAACCCTCTTGCCTCCGTCTCACATATTCAATCGTCTCTCCCAGCTATGTATCCTCTACCTCCTCCATCTGGGACAGCAGGTCCCTCGCTGTTTCCATCAAACAAGATGTTTTCACACAGGGACTGTCCGAAGTCTCTGCCACGGACCAGAACCACCTACCACAACGGGCCCCGGAACCTCACCCCCAAACAGCGAGCCCACTGCCGTATCAAGAGCGTCCTTAGACGGCCAGGGTCCTCCGCCAGCACCCGCCCACTGCTGCATGAGTGGGTGCCACAACTGTGTGTGGATCGAGCACGCCGAGCAACTTCTAAGATACTACAGTGACGGAACAGAAAAGGCCTTGGCCGCTATCGAAGAAAACATCGAGGACGAAAACCTTAAAACCTACCTGAAAATGGAAATCAGACTGTTGAAAAAGCCTTGATTTAAGTGGATCGTTTTAAGTTTTTGTGTGAGTGTGTTGTGTGTTGGATTGAAACAGGATATGGATTTCCTTGTCTCTAAAGGCTTCCTGTTTTGGACATTGATCAGAAAGCCAGATTACACTCTCCTACTAAGTTTTATTATAGTTTTATGACAACATTTCAGACGTTCTGGATATTGTTATTTAGCTGTAAAATGCCTACAATATGCTAAGAATGTTCAGCGTATTTGTACTTTTACTGTAGTTTAAACACGCACAAACAATGTTATGGATGTGAATATTTTATATTTATTTGAATGCATGTTTCATCTGTTTTATTTAACTTTTATGTATGACTTGTAAATCTCCTCTAAATATATAAAATAATTAATTTGAAAGAGCCACTTCATGGAATTTTCATAGCATTATTTAAAAAAGCAAACAAGCAAAACTATAAATTGAAGTTAGAAAAATCATAAAGATTATGGGATCTTTTTAAGAGCGATTCATGAAATAGCATGACATAGAGTATAGGCTTTTAAAATATTTTGTTGAATATCATTGTATAGTCTTCAAGATTGTGTGTTTCACAAGGTCCAACTTAACCCTAGAGAGGTGACCCAGATAGA
Source organism: Plecoglossus altivelis (assembly GCA_036571765.1). Lineage (NCBI taxonomy): Eukaryota > Metazoa > Chordata > Actinopteri > Osmeriformes > Plecoglossidae > Plecoglossus > Plecoglossus altivelis. Next base: position 14,310,726 of record BROE01000007.1, read on the forward strand.
TAGAGGAGTGGATGAGGAGGAGGAAGGGAGAGGCGAGGATGAGGGGGGAGGAAGGGGTGAGATTGAGTTACAAGAAGATCAGATGTAGGCTATGGTTATTCAGAAGCAAAGGGGATGTGGGTTGTCATAAGATAAGATAAGATATCCTTTATTTGTCCCACAATGGGGAAATTCCACTGTTGCAACACACAGTTTAGGACAGGAATTAAAGAAATAGACGCATAGCAAACAATTTATTCTTTTGGTACCTGTATTTATTCTTATGTACTTCCCATTATGCCCAGAAGGGGTGCTATGGAGTAAACACACGCCCACGCTTCATCTAAGCTGATTCAGAGTTTTTGCTAATAAATTCCTGAACCCCATCCGCATGCCCAGACTTGCACGGGTTGCGATGCAATCGACCAATCACAAGGATGCTTTGGGTGGTTAATCAGGAACGACAGAACACCAAGGCTTTTCAGTCGTTCTACGTCGGTGACGTCTTTGACTCACCTGAGCTCCTGAGTCAAACTGACCAGGCACAGGAGCCTCAAGTTCAAGTTCAAGTTGTGCTTTATTGTCATTCCACTACATGCGGGTGCATACAGTGGAACGAAATGTCGTGCCTCACAGAGCCACGGTGCTACATAAGTACAGACATTTAACAGTACAGTCTAACAACAAACAATTTAAAATAAATATAACATTTCTCCTATACATAAACTACACAGGATACAAACTATACAAACTGTACGAATACTTACCGAGCCTGGTTCTGTAGGTGACAGTGACACTGATCTCACTGCCTTGAGTCAGCCGTGTAAATCCCAATGATTCACATAGGGCCGTGTCATCCTGCAGTTCAAGGGCCTGATTATACGTGAGTTCGGTTCTTCTTCCCGCTCTGCCAGACTGATCAACAGCTTCTTCCCCCAGGCTGTGAGAGGCCTGAACTCTTCCGGGCCTCTATGACTACCCACACAATAACTAAGACTATCAGAAAACTGGCACTAGTCACTCACCCACTGCACTTTTCATACACACTGCCGTGTGTACACAAACTGCACTAAAGACTGTAATAATATGTATCTATTCTTCGCACATGTACAATACTCTATGCACATGCACATCGGTAAGTATTCGTACAGTTTGTATAGTTTGTATCCTGTTTAGTTTATGTATAGGAAAAATGTTATATTTATTTTAAATTGTTTGTTGTTAGACTGTACTGTTGAATGTCTGTACTTATGTAGCACCGTGGCTCTGAGAGGCACGACATTTCGTTCCACTGTATGCACCCGCATGTAGCGGAATGACAATAAAGCACAACTTGAACTTGAACTTGAACTTCTGTGATCTTGACGAAAGGTTCTGACGTGATGGAAAGATGAACCACTCGGGCTAAGGTGTTGTATCACCTTGACAACACGTCTCGGAAATCAGGATGAACTCGACGCCTTTGAAATATACCTGGAAATAACTGCTCTCGTTTACACTCGCCTAGCTATTGCTCAAACAATCCACAAGCCTGAACAATGACTTTAACTTTTTCGTTGTCAAGGTTGTGAATTTGGCAATGTATTTACACTTGCATTGCCATTACGTAGCCCTCAGTGGTAGTCTACTGTATTAGAACCAGTAGGAATGGCTTCCTAGTTTGTCTTTTTGAAAGTATTGAACGTCAGGAAAATTGAATATTTGGAGAGCGTGAAGATCAACAACGAACGCAATATGAAGTGAAGTGACGTATTGTCATATCTCTATGTTTGGCATTGATCGGTGTATTGATTGACCTCTTTTCCAGACTCCCCCAGAATAGTCTCTCTCCCTTCAATAAGCCGATGTGAACAGAGAGGCATTTTTGTCCCCACCCACCATGCCAGTTTAGAGGTTAACAGACATGGTCAGACAGACCTGTGTCCAGGCCTGGGATGAGCCCTAACCCAACTGCTCCGGGTGTATGTTCACTGTGTGTGTGCGGTTGCCCACTACTCACTACTGTGTGTGCACTTGGATGGGTTAAATGCAGAGGTAAAATTTCGAGTATGGGTAACCATACTTGACAATACGTCACTTCACTTCACTTCAAACAGCAGGCAGCAAGTGCTTCTCACTTTGACATCCAGCCTGCAGTCCTAGACTACTGCATCCATGGTGGTTGTCCTCGGAGGATTACGCACAGTGCACGTCTAGGGGAAGATGTAAATAAGACACACCACAATTACTATAGAGTCGTTTTAGTCTCTCATGATTTGAGTCATTTGTGACGTCATTTGTGACGTCTTAAACTGTGGATGGATGCACAATTACCAACGGTTCAATGAGCCGAAATAATCCATCAAAATCTATACGTATTTATATAGGCCTTTTAACAAGTCATGTCACAGAGGGCTTCACATATGCCCATTAAACTGACCCTCAGCCAACCTATAACCTTTAAGGCAGACGAGGACAAAACTCACAATAAAAACAATTGAATAAACCTTGGGAGGAGCAATTCCATCTGAACCAGATTTACCCAATAATAATCAAGTGGTAACAGGAGTCAGTGTAATCCTTAGATGATTGGATGATTACACTGGATGATGTGGCAGAGAGATTGTCTTTAAGGATGTGGCCTTGACGCAGGCCCTTGCCCTTCGTGTGAAAACTATCTGACGGTAAAGTAGCGGAGCTCAAAACTGAACCGGAGAGCATGGGCCGGGGGATTACCTCGTGCCATCTAATTAAGACAATCTGAGAAATTGCTGAGGGGCAGGGATGGTGTTGTTGACACCGCTGTTAACCTAAAACACAAGGTAGAGATGATTGCTTTACACAGATGTCCATGAGTGGGTGTTCACGTTGGCGTTTGTCGAAGGATCTTCTTCAGCACTATACTCGCATACTATATGCGATGCATCTTCACCATTCACCGACGTAAATGTCGATGATTGATTCATATGTTCGCTATGTAATTAGAAAAGCTGTGGGGGTTTTTTTAACAAAGTTTTTATTTCCAGTGAACACGCAACGTCAACATTTTAAAGACAGACCGCCAATCATTTATGTGTGTGCCATCTTGGAATATAGCACTTGATTTTCAGTCACAAATAGATACAGTATGTTTGTCAAGATTAATATGAAACTAAAAGTACACAAATAAACATCACCTTGCATTTGTTTTTCGACTTTATCCTTCTCATTAACTGGCGTCCGTATCCCCGTCATCTGTGGCGCCCGCCTCCCCCCACCCTATGTGTCTCTGACAGCGGATCAGGTATGATGCGAGTCTGTAACCTCCCTCTGGCGGGATCTGGGGTATAAGAGGACTGCTGTGTCGTGCGTGACCCTCAGAGCAAGCCTAGCATAGGAACCCAAGCGTCGGCTAGAGAGAGCAGCTCTGTGCTCAGGTCCCACTCGTCTCGCTGTCCTTCACCCAAGCAGCTGGTGAGTACAGGCTTCTAACCACGAGCCCTGAACCGATGACATGACTCGATACGCTCAGCTATTCTACCACGCGAGAAGAGATGAGACTGAGTTCGTTGATGAGAAGTGGGGGGGAATTAATAGTAGGTGAATAAGAAAGTTATAAGAGTTTCTGGAGTTTTTTCTCTCTTCTTTTTAAGCGTTTGACTGTTCTTGGCTGTCAGCTCTCAAGATGCTTCTGGTCTGTGCGTGTTTTGATAGATAACTACAGGCTGAACACTTCAGCTTTGAAGTCGGAGGTTTCAAAGTTATGTTTTTAAAAGTAATGTGATGTAATTAGCGTATTATATTAAATATTCCCGCCGTAGGTAATTATTGGTCCCGGGTTGGTTGTTCTAGCCAGTAGCAAAAAAAACCCCAATGGAAATTAATATCAGAATTTGCACACATTAATCGGCAGACTGATTATGCTAGTTGATACCAACAGTGATGGCATTATAATTATTAAATCAAACGCGAAACATTGTTTGGGAAAAGCATCATGGATTTCACAATGTCATTGTTAGAGGGCGATTTCAAAGGATTTAAACACCCTCAAATGCATGCTCAGCATTTGCTTTGTGTTGTCCTTGCTGTAATGAGATTAGCCCAAATGCTGCTCGCTGTCTAGTTAAGGAGGTGGTGGTGGTGGGAGGGGCACTCATTAATTTAAGAAGGGGATTACAGATTGGGGTCATCCACGTTACTCACACCCAGGTACGTCCCTCTGACACCCAGTTACCAGTAAATATGAATCTAAATCCCTGTACTACTCATCAGATTAGCGAAGGGATTACCCTTTACTGTGTCTGACAAAAGATACAAGTATGTTCGGATGTCTGCAAAACAATCGCTGTCATTTAGTATTTAGTAACACCTGTTACATTCTAGAACCTAAACCATTTTAGAACACGTCTGATTTCTCATCCCCGTTTACAGATATCATCAAGACGACAAATAACTCAGAGGGGTCTGAAAGCTACCAATTTCCGCACATCCACGTAACTATCAACTATGAATCTTGAGCCTCCAAAGGCAGACGTGAAATCGGCCACCCGGGTGACGGGCGGCCCGGCCACACCACGCAAAGGTCCGCCAAAGTTCAAACAGAGGCAGACTCGCCAGTTCAAGAGCAAACCCCCAAAGAAGGGAATCCAGGGGTATGAATTAGGATTTTTTTACTTATACTAAACTTTAAGCGTCCCATTGGACGATATAGCAGAGCATCCCATTGGACAATAGCTGAGCACCTCGGACAATAACTGAGCAGTCTTTAGAACTGTAGCTGTTTGCGATTTGGATGCGATTTGATGCTGTTTTCTATCCCCACAGCTTTGGCGATGATATCCCTGGAATGGAGGGCTTAGGCACAGGTGAGTAATCTAATTTGCTCAGCGAACACACCACAAACATGCAGGCATGCATACATACATACACAAACACAGACACGCGCAAAGACACGCGCTACGTTCATGTTCCAGTTGTACTTGTCTTGACCCGTCTGTGTTTAATCTTCAGACATCACCGTCATCTGCCCCTGGGAGGCCTTCAATCACCTGGAGCTGCACGAGCTGGCCCAGTATGGTATCATCTAGGGGCTCCGTTTGGCAACGCACATCCTCTGTGCATTCGAGCCCACGTCCATCTCCCTCGAACCCGCCTCCGCAACACCTTTACCTGGGTTTGAATGGAACTGCCGCAACAAAGAACTACAACACTGACAAAAATAGAAAAACACTGAAAAAGATGCACAAAAAAATAACTGTCTCTCTTCCCAAACTGGTTTCTTATTTTGTTTCTGCCGTCTCAGTTCACATACATCTCACCTGTCGCGTTTAGCCATCTGTCTCTATGACTTCTTCTCAGATCTGCATTCAGACATCCAGCATGCCTCTGCCTCCTATCGGCCTCCTATCGGCCTCCTCTTTCTCTCTCCTCACAGCCTCCTCTTTCTCCCTCCTCTCTCTCCCTCCTCACAGCCTCCTCTCTGCCTCTTCCCTCCCTCCTCTCATTCTCCTCTCTCCCTCCCCTCTGCCTCTTCTCTGGCTCCCATCTGCCGCCTTTCCCCCCGTTGCGCTTTCCTCTCTTCCATCTTTTTTTTAACTCCTCTTCTTCATACGAAACAACATGAAACTTACGCAAGCAATGCAGCCTCAATGTGAGTAAAAGAAAATGAGAGACCCGTGAATAGGGTGGGTTCCCATTTCACGTGCTTCGGTGCTTCTGTTGACATCACAGAGGCCTTGTCATCCTCGCCGAATACAAAATATAAAATCTCAATCCTGTAGAGATGGGACGGTTGCTGCCAGTTGCTGAGCGTTTTAGAGGGACAGTGTGAGGACAGATATCATCAGTTTCGCTAGTCCTACCTCTCTCAGTCTAACCCATCCTTTTACATACATGCTAAACTTCTATAAGTAGCCAGGTCTATTCATTAAACACATGGCTCAAATCTCTGTTCATTACTTCAGCGATGTGACTGAAGGGGAAATAGTTGTGTTGTGTTTGTACACTATCTTTTCTTGGGGGGGTCGTCATCACATACGAGAGGACCTTGTCATCTTTTATTTATTTATTTTCGTCCATCTACGTTTTCTATCCATTTCATTCCATCGTAATGATCATCGTCACTCCATCAATGTGTTTTGTTCGCGGGTAGTTTCCTGTCCGTTACGCTCGTGTATTGTTTCATCACAGCGTGATAACAATGTAAACGTGTACATTGTATCTAGCTTGATTTCATTAGCATACATTTATTTCGTGTTATCATTTGAACTTTATTCCATTTGTCTCTTTCTTTTGCCATCGCATGTTGGCATCGTGTCCTGTGTAATACTGATCGTACTGAACGTTTGTGTTTTCGTCGAGTTTTCATCTTCATCATTATGTCATTTTATTTATTCATGATCATCATTTTGAGTACAGATCATTCTGTAGTTGCACGTCATGTTTGTTCATCTTTTCTCATCATTTTTTCTTCGTCTGTCATTCAAACACTTCATCCAGTGAAGTCATCATCATTTCCTTATTGTCCTGGTTGATTGTGAATTAAGTGTAGTCATAGTTTTATTCCCCCAAACAGTCCACGTCAGACTGTGCCGATTACTCACACATATAATCTAAGAGATGTATGCAAATTTGAGGAATTAATTGGAAGATTCAGATCAAAAGTGACTTTGTAACATATTCAGACCTGTTTCGTAAATTCCTGTACACGGTTGGGAAGAATGGGATGAGAAGAAAAAAGTTACTGCAGGCGCTAATGTCAACAGATGCTAACCTCTCTACAGGATGATATAAAATAAAGCTTGAAAAAAATTGAAAAATAACACGCTTTATTTTCTCATTTTGTTGATGCAAAGTGTTGTCCCCTCTTAATCTAAGACATTGGCAATGCTTTTCTCCGATTTGCAAAACTGAATCTTTTGCCAGACTAAGTCATTTATAATTTATTAGACGTAGGCTACATTAAAGGGTCTGTATCTAGATAAGTAGAGCTATGCATAATTATTCAAATATAAATAATAGCAAACATTATCATAGCCGTATGGATTACAAGGTATCACTTATAAAAGTAGTTAGAAGCTGCTACATGTCAACAGTACCACCTCTCCATACAGCAGAATGAAATATAAAGAAATCAAAGCTATTCGAAAACAAAAATTGAAAAACCAACGCAAAAATAACACGCTGCTATTTTCATTTTGCGACTCGTTGCAACACAGTGTGTACTGTCCCCTCTTAATTACTACTTGCAACTGCTCTTTCCTCACGATACATTGCAAAACTAGAATCTTTGCCAGAACTAAGTCATTTCAAACTTTATTACTAGACCGTGAGGCTACATATAAAGCGTCATGTATCTAGTATAAGCTAGAGACTATGCATACATATATCTCAAACTATAAATAATAGCAAAACATTATCATCAGCCGTATGGAACATATACAACACCAACAGAGTACTCACTCTTATGAAACAGTATATTAACACTTCTAGATACTTTACTCGTCAACATTAGCACAATAATATTATATAGATTCCATAGTGATGTGTATCGACTAAGCCACTCAATAATCGGTTGACTATGAACCAAGCACGTGCCTCTCGGGTGCAACTGCCTTAGGACGTGGCGGAACAATTGTTAACAGTAATCGTTTGAATCCGGAAGTGACGACAAGGACCTTCAAGCTTGTAACACCCGGTGTTTGAGTTGTGGGATGGAGTTTCGTTGACTCTAGCTAGTCAGTAAAATTTTAATCGCTAAATTCGTTGTCTTTGTTGTTATACAACGATACAGTTCGGGAACGTTCACCCGTTCAACATGGCTGAAAATATTGTAAGTATTCCACTGAAAATACAGTGTGTAATTTGCGCCACAAAATGTTACCGAAGAGTCGTCCGGAGTGATGAGGCAGCAGAATTAGCCTGGCTAGCTAGCTAAGCTAGCAGACTGGCTTGTAAGTGACAGGCCCTAAAGGCTAACGTTAGCCAGCAGTATAGCTGTTAGCTTAGTCAGAAATACTTCTTAAACATGCCTACTCAGTACGTTGTCGTTCAATATTACAATAGTGATACATTGTAATACATGGTTTTAAATCGAAACGATGTGTTGTCTAATCATTTTATGATATATTGATAAATGTCTGGATGCGAATGCTTGACAAAGGAACATTCATTTGCACTTTGTGCGGTGATTCTTAGCTAACTAGCTAGCTAACAATCTGCTACTGTAGGCAGCCAATGAACTGGCCAGACAGCTGTCAAGCTTCACAACGTTAGCTCAAGTAGCTAGCTTTCCAGCTACTGACCCGACGTGGAAACCCAATGAGTTAGTGGCACAGGAGGCAAACGCATAACACGCTAACTAATGCAAACTTACTTGAGTGAACTAGGTGTCTAACTGACAGGTTATTTTTTCCGTATTAAAGTAAGTCACGAACTTGTCGAATGGAGTTTGAACTAAAGCAGTGAATTGTTCTTGGGCACACAGGCACCTACGAAATACAAAACAAGTAGTGTGAGCATTTCAACTAGCGGATACACTAACTTGTAGTATAGCTACGTTAGGCACACTAAATGAAATTGGAGTTGAGTGGGGGCGAAAAAGCACCTTATACTAGCTAGACCCCTCATGGCTGATCATACTATTATGGTAGATTAGCTCTCTAGCTAACATTTCGCTTCATGTTCTCTGCTCATGTATATTTGAGTGTTCTCGGATGCTGCTGCTAACCGAGCTATTGTATCGATGGTTTTTTTGTTGTTGTTGCATTGAGTAACCCTGCCATTTGCACATTTCAACAGTAGTAAGCTTGATATTAGGAAGTTGTCCTTGCTTCCACAATCAAAACAAAATAAAACTTGCCGCTGACAAGACAACTCAAAATAGACCCTTGTGATAATCTCATACCCGATACAAATAGCCCAACGTTACCGCATGTATATGAAATGATGACCTTGTGTGTAACTATGCTCAAATACGGACTGCCACGAGCCTATCCCTCCTCACCCACCCCCGACACACACACATACATTTTTATGCACTGTCATTGTCCCATAGCTGTCAGCAGTCTCAGAACAGTCTCGTTTTTTTTTGTGTTATTGTTGTTATTTACGCTCATCTCCATTCACATGAAAGTGTCACTGCATTTGAACACATTCTTGCACAAACGATAGCTTTCCCAGTTCTAGCCATTTCCATCCGCAGATCCTCTAACAACAGTTTACAATGGAGATCTTCTGCTGTGTCGTTTCAGATCGTCCGGGTTCAGTCACCGGATGGGATGAAAAAGATCCCATCCACCAAGAGGGAGACAGCTGCTGCCTTCATCAAGAAGGTAAAGAGGAAAGAAAAGAGTCTCTGAATCACTAGCTTGAGCTGTCTTCAACTTGCTGTCATGGCTGTAACTCCCCCCCTCACACACACACACACACACAAACACACACACACACACACACGGTCCCATCTCTCGGGGTCGGTGTTGATGCCCCTGCTGGCGTTGGGAAGTGGTTGCCTGGTTCCTGAGCTAGGCCTGTGTCTGTGTTAATATATGCATGAAGCTCTGCCCTAATGGAGCAGTGTGTGGCTACAGGAAGCAGGGTGATATTGCAGTGTTCTGCTCTGTCTACACAGATCTCTGTGGCAAGGTACTGTAGGCCTGCCCTGCTGGCTACAAAGCCCAGCAGAGAGCAAAGGAGAGCTGTGGGTGTGTTTTGTAGATAGACTTGGACCTGTGAGCGATGCCTTTTGGACATAGGTTAAATATAGCCTTATCACAAGCTTAGTGGCTTTTCAGGTAGTGATTTAGAACCCTGCTGTGAGAGCCTTCTAGAAAGTGCGGTTAGATTGTTAGAATTGTATTACATATCCCATCCTAGCTTGCCGCACTTTGGGGAAATTAGATGAACGCAAATTTGTTGCAGAAGAACAGCCGACACGGAAGGCTATGTCTTGCTGGCCTGTATGACCTCATCAGTGAATCTCTGGAACAGCATTGGAGAAGTGTTGCAGCAACGTGGCATTAAAAATGCATGTGCTTTTGTTTAAAGGAGGAGGAGAGATGCTGCAGATCATTTGAGCCAGGGGTTTTCTGTCACCTCTGCGCTCCGATTGGGTACAGTGATGGGGGGGGGCTTCTTGACCAATGGGGAGGGAGGAGAGCTCCCTGCTTATGACCATTAGCAGCAGTTGGGGGAGAGGCTACTGAATGAGGTCGTTCTTAATTAGAGGATGTGCTAATGTTGGTGGCTTGACATGGTCGATGATGATGATGTTTAAATAAGAAGACTCCAGACCGTTATCCTAAAGGTCGTTCTTCCAAACCCAGCTACACGCTACACATCACCTTCTCTGTTTGCTTTTCAGGAATAATCCAAGTCTCATTTCTCCTCCCAGGTCGCTAAAGAGTTTGGCTTCAATTCCAATGGCTTTTCTATTTACCTAAACCGCAACAAGACAGGAGAGATCCTGTCCCAGAACAAGACCCTCAGTCTGCTCAAGATCAAGTGAGTGGAGCAGAAAGACTACTGCATGGGTTTCTACTACCCATACCTTCTATAGCAATATTCACATGCTGGTGTATCACTGTCTGTCTGTCTGTCCCTCCCCCCTCTCTCTTCCTTTGTCTCAATCTCCCTCCATGTCTCTCTCTCTCTCTGTTTCTCCCTTTTGTCTGTCTATCTTTCTCTATCTTCCTCCCTATGTCTCTCTTTCCCTACCTCTCTCTTTTTGTCTGTCTATCTGTCTCTCCCTCCCTCTCTTTCTCTCGGTATCTCTCTCCCTGCCTCTCTCTCTTTTTGTCCATCTGTCTGTCTCCCTCTCTGTCTCTCTCCCTCGCTCTGTGTGGTTCTCTCTTTTTGTCTGTATCTGTGTCTCTCCCTGCCTTTCTCTCTCTCTGTCTCCCTCCTTCTGTCACTCTCTGCCACATGCCCCCCCCTCTCTCTCTCTGTCTCTTTTGTCTCTTTCGCTCTCCCTCTCTCTGTCTCCCTCTTTCTCCCTTCTCTCTCGCTGTCTCTCTCTCTCCCTCCCTCCCTCCTTCCCTCTCTGTCTCTCTCTCTAGGCATGGAGACATGCTGTTCCTGTATCCCTCGGGCTCCCCAGGGCCCGCTGGCGAGGTCATGGACTTGGCCACCCCTCACTCCTCCTCATCACTACCCTCCACGTCCTCCTCTTCCTCCTCCTCGTCCTCCTCCTCCATGTCTCGCTCCCAGTCCGCCGCCCACATCCCTGAAGACGAGATTGACCAGTACCTGGCCAAGCAGGAAGGCAAAATCTACCGCAACAGAGATCCACAACTGTGAGTAGGACACACGTGTTGCCTGTCTCTTCCCTTTGCTAAAAGTTTCTCAGGAGTCAACAGAGGAACCCATGGTGTCGTTCTTGTGTTCCCAGGTGTCGACATGGTGCAATGGGGAAGTGTGTTCACTGCGTGCCACTGGAGGTTGGTTCCTTTCTTGCTTGCTACTTTCCATGTGCTGCTATCACATGTCTATCAGCAGGCTACAGACATGGCCAATAATAATAATACAAATAATCATATTCAGTACTGTGTCAGAAGGTCTTGATCACCCAACGTTTTTTTCTTCTGACATATTTGCTTTTTGTCTTGTGTCTTTATCTTTTGTTTTTTAACGTCTTAAAACATTTCTTCTTTAGTTTTTCACATTTTATTATTATGATTTGGTATGATGCCATGACTTTAGCCCAGTAACCTGTAGTTTCCTGTGTTTATGACCAGCCTTTTGACGAAGACTACCTGAATCATCTGGACCCACCAGTCAAGCACATGTCATTCCACGCCTACATCCGCAAGCTGACTGGAGGAGCTGACAAGTAAGTCCTCCAGCTGTAAACTTCCTCAGAGAACCTTCCGGATGTGTTTAAATCCCACCAACGTCCCCATGTTACTCCTCCTGTGTTCCTCAGAGGGAAGTTTGTTGCCCTAGAGAACATCAGCTGTAAGATCAAGTCGGGCTGTGAGGGTCACCCTCCCTGGCCAGAGGGCATCTGTACCAAGTGCCAACCAAGCGCCATCACCCTCAACAGACAGGTGTGCCCGCACGCGCGTCACGCCGTCACCCCACCAGCAAAACGCCGCCATTAAAACGAAAACGTAAAACACGGTCTTTGTTGTTGGTTGTAGAAATACAGACATGTAGACAACATCATGTTTGAGAATCACACCATCGCCGACCGTTTCCTGGACTTCTGGCGGAAGACAGGAAGTCAGAGGATGGGTTACCTGTACGGCAGGTACACAGAGCACAAAGACATCCCCCTGGGCATCAGGGCCGAGGTGGCTGCCATCTACGAACCCCCACAGGTGAGCGCAGAGCCACGCCTTCATGGGGACAGGAGGTGTAGTAAGGTGACGCAGCCACACGAGGGCGGTAGAGGCCACGCTTTCAGGCTGCTGTGCTCTTGTCCTGCGTGCTGTGATGTCACCTGAGCTGATGGAAGGGGTTTTATCTTCCGTTAGACGCCTCCCCCCCCCCCCTCGTGGTGTTAGTGGGTGCGGTCTGCGGGGGGTTTCTAACCGTGGGGTCTTGCTCTGTGTTAGATCGGTACCCAGAACAGCCTGGAGTTGGTAGAAGACCCCAAAGCTGCAGCTGTGGAGGAGATTGCTGCCAAGCTGGGACTGCGCAAGGTGAGTCTGCTGCAACCGGATCCTTTCCTCTGTGTCCCAGACTCACTAGCCTCTTCAGCCTCACTAGCCTCATCACCCACCCCAGCCTCGTCACCCACCCCAGCCTTGTCACCCACCCCAGCCTCATCACCCACCCCAGCCTCATCACCCACCCCAGCCTCATCACCCACCCCAGCCTCATCACCCACCCCAGCCTCATCACCCACCCCAGCCTCATCACCCACCCCAGCCTCATCACCCACCCCAGCCTCATCACCCACCCTAGCCTCTCCAGCTTCCCCAGGGACAGACTGTCTGACCCAGTCAAGCCCAGTGACCAGATACAAGGAGTTCATCGCCACTCTTCAGTCGTCCATCGTCTACCTGCTGTACGGTCTTTAGGGCAGAAGCTCACAAGAGTTAGGGGCATTCCTCATGAATTCCTCTTCTTGCAGGAGGGTTTTTAAGATAAACAACTCCAATAGCCCCTCCCTCTCTCCCATTCCTCCCCTCCCCCCTCCTCGCCCCCAGGCCCACTGAACCAGCTGAACTGTGACATCATGGAATAGAAGGAACACTTTACTATTCTTATTCATGTATTTATTTATTGAACAACAACTTCCAGTTAATCACGTCATCTCAGAAACGAGCTGCATTACCAGAAGAAGTTTAGATCACAAGTTCACGGAGGGGTCTGTTTCAGTGAGCCACTCCTCCATGGCTGGACTGACTGGTCCTGTTTCTCCTGTGATCCTCAGGTGGGCTGGATCTTCTCTGACCTACTGTCAGAGGACACCAGGATAGGCACTGTCCGCTACACCAGGAACAAGGTAACACCAGGTGCAGGGAAGTTCACTGATGCTAAGGGGAAACAAACGCCGTTCTGAGAGTCACTTCTTAGTCGGATTCACAAGGTACCGCATGTCAAGCCTTCTCAATGGTTCATGCTTTAGAGGTTGTGTGGTTGTGTATGTGTGTGTCTGTGTGTGTCTGTGGGCTGTGAGTGAGTGAGTGAGTAAATGTGTGCGTGTGTGTGTGTGCGTGTGTGTGCGTGTGTGTGCGTGTGTGTGCGTGTGTGTGCGTGTGTGTGCGTGTGTGTGCGTCTGTGTGCGTCTGTGTGCGTCTGTGTGCGTCTGTGTGCGTCTGTGTGCGTCTGTGTGCGTCTGTGCGCGTCTGTGCGCGTGTTTGTGTGTGTCTGTGTGTGTCTGTGCGTGTGTTTGTGTGTGTTTGCGTGTGTGTCTGTGTGTGCTTGTGTCTGTGTGTGCGTGCGTGCGTGCGTGTGTGCGTGTGTGTATGTGCGCGTCTGTGTGCGTCCGTACCTTAGGATGCCTACTTCCTGAGTGCGGAGGAGTGCATCACGGCTGGACACTTCCAGAACCAGCAGGCCAACCCCTGCAGACTCTCCCCAGACGGACATTTCGGCTCCAAGTTTTTCACGGTGGTGGCCACCGGTACGACAGCAGCCTCCTTCCTTGAGCTCTTTCAGCTTGGCTGTCTTTTAGGAAGGCGTTTCCACGGCAGCACAGTAGCATGTTACCCAGTGGACAGGAGAACAGAGTGTTACAGGCCGAATAATCAAGTAGTCGACTCTCCCTTTTGTAACTGAAGCTCCGCAATTTAGAGGTGCTGGTGTGATAAAGACACTCTGTGCCACTCCCTCTCTATCTCCCTCTCTCCTCCTCCTGCCCCTCTTCTCTTCTCCCTCTCCATCATCCTCTCCCTCTCTCCTCCCTCTCTTTTCTCCAAGGCCCTCACTGAGACTATATTAAACAAACCTTTTATAAAAGACCAACCTGCTAGCGTTCCCATTAACACACACATTTCCTCCTCTTGTTTCGTATTGAGTGGGTGATGATGCAGTCAGTGTTTACATTAGATGACATGCTCTCTGCTGCGGCTGTGTCTCCAGGTGGGCCTGATAACCAGGTGCACTTTGAGGGCTACCAGGTATCTAACCAGTGTATGGCGCTGGTTAGAGACGAGTGCCTACTGCCCTGCAGAGACGCCCCGGAGCTGGGCTACGCTAAGGAGTCCAGCACTGAGCAATACGTACCGGACGTCTTCTATAAGGTGCGTACACACACATGCTTGGACACACACACACGCTCGGACACGCTCGCACACACGCTCGGACGCACGGACACACACACACGCTCGGACACACTCACACGGACGGACACACACACACGCTCGGACACACACACACACACGCTCGGACACACTCACGGACACGCTCGGACACACACACACACACGCTCGAACACACACACACACACACACTCGGACACACACACACTGGCGTCCTCTCTGCAGTGTTCAGGTTGCGTCCTTTGGCCGCGTCCTGTTTGGACAGGTGGGTTGTTGTGCGTACGAAGCAGGGCTCTTCAAGCACAGACGTGCTCTCTGTCTGATCTCTCCTGAACTTTGCATATTGGAGCAGTTTGTTCATGGAAACGAGGAGTGGCAGACAGCAGAAGTCTGTGCTTGCCTTAAGAGTCCAGGAAGGATCGAACAAGGGAACGAACCGGTGTCAACCGGTTCAACCTCCCTAGGGACACAGCTGCTCCTCAATTCAAATCAAACTTTATTTGTATACCCTTCTTTACAAGCAATGTCACAGAAGGATTCCTATACACCCATAGAACTGCCCTTTAGCCAAACTAAACCCTCAAGGAAGACAAGGAAAAACTCCCTGAAAAACTCACTAGATGAGAAAAAAGGAAGAAACCTTGAGAGGAGCAGTTCAGAGAGAAGAGCTCCCATGTTACCTCCAGAGCTGATGGATCCATGTGTTTCCTACCCAGACATGACGACTGCAGGAGCTTTCAAATACAGCCTGTGTCACCTCCTCGGTCCTGCCTTACTGCCAGACTCACAATAACCACCACCTCCCCCCAGGACCCCCATACGTACACCCGCCCCACACCAACACTTTAGTTCCACTCCAGCGCTTCCCCATCAAGAACCGTCGATGCCACTGGGAGAGACATCCAAGGTACCTCAACAGACGGAACGGAAAAAAACAACCCCACACCCTCTGTCTGAACCGTATCCCAGAATCCTGTGTGCGGTTTTGTGCGTGTATGAAATCGGAAATAAGGAGCTGGAATGATTCTCACTGATCATCAGTACAGCTCTCAGCGCTTACCATTCTCTGGGTCGCTGTACTTGACTTTCGTCATCCTGAAGGTCTGATGACCTGTTAACACACACACACACGCCTTTAACGGCCGGCCCAACCTCTCCCCATCTACTACCACCGACATACCGCCGAACATTGACCTTAAATGTCGGCCGTGTGTGCGCGGGTGTGGGGTGTGTTGTGTGTGTGGCGGGGGGTCTTCGTTCGTGTGTGGGGGGGCGGGGTGTGTGCGTACGCACCCCCTCGTGTGGTGCTTCAGGTTCCGCACGTTTAGCTCACTAACCTCTTCCACCCCACACCGTGCCCACAACTTCGTCCATGTGTTCCTTGGACATCCGTGGTCTGACTTCACCTCTGCTTCTTCCGGTCACCCATACGAGGTTCAATCGCCCTTTGGGAGCTAAAGTATGGACCCGCTCACACAAGTACCCTCACAGACACTGCACGTGCCTACGAAGCACACGAACACACATACATGCACGTGCACACACACAAACAACACCCAACCACCCCACACATGCTCATACACACCACGATACAACACACACAGACCATGCACTACACACACGGCCCGGCCCCACCCAAACGTCCCACCCCACACATCCACCCATACACGACGGCACGGTATCTACACACACGCACACAGCATACAGCATACATGGCACGTACCACATGCACATGACGCACTACTGACACATACCTGCATGTGATACATGTGACAGACACATGCACCGTCACAGCCGGCGCGGACGCACTCACACACGTGCACGTCCACATGCACGCACACACGTCCACATGCATGCTCACATGCACGTCCACACACACAGAGTACGAGCTAGTGGTCGCAGGGTTGTTTTGAGTGTCGCTGCAACGCAGGATCTAGTTGTAAGTGCTCGTTTCTGTCAGCTTGGAAGCGTTCAGTGTTCCAGCTGTCAGGATGTTTTTACCCTGTTCTTCCAGTTGGCTGGGATCCTTTGATCCGTATTGTGAACTTACCATAAAATCCTTTTGAAACAGGGTTTGAGTTAGCTTCGTTCGCTTGGCTTTGCCAAACATCACAATGTTTTGGAGGTGACTAAGCAGATCGCTTGCATAAGAGACACAAACATTGAGTTGTTAAGAGGTGCCTCAACAACAACTGCACTGACGCTGTGATGTCACCACAGTGATGAGAGAGCCTCACAGAGCTGGGACTTGCCCTGTAGAGGCTGTGGGGCTGCGTAGAGGCTGTGGGGCTGCGTAGAGGCTGTGGGGCTGCGTAGAGGCTGTGGGGCTGCGTAGAGGCTGTGGGGCTGCATAGAGGCTGTGGGGCTGCGTAGAGGCTGTGGGGCTGCGTAGAGGCTGTGGGGCTGCATAGAGGCTGTGGGGCTGCATAGAGGCTGGGGGCTTGCATAGAGCTATGGAGGCGTGGGGACCCTGTTATGAGAGGCTGTGACGCCTGTAAATATGGAGGCGTGGGACCTGTTCATAGAGGCTGTGGTACCCTGGAATACCGAGCTGTGGACCCTGTATAGAGGCTAGAGGCTGTGGACCCTGTATAGAGGCTGTGGACCCTGTATAGAGGCCAACAGCCTCCCTCTCTCTGTGCTGAGTGTGTTCTGTGTTCCTCTCTGCCTGCAGGACAGCATCGGTCTGCTGCTAGACGCTGTGAAGACCTCCAACGAGGAGCTGGCACAGACCTGGAAGAAGTCAGAGCAGTGGGCCACCATCGAGCAGCTGTGCAGTAAGTCACCATCACAACAAGCACATCCATGCCTTGCAAGACCACATCCATGCTTCATACACATTCAGGCCTTACAAGACCACATTCAGGCCTTGCAAGACCACATCCAGGCCTTGCAAGACCACATCCAGGCCTTGCAAGCACACATTCAGACCTTGCAAGACCACATCCAGGCCTTGCAAGACCACATCCAGGCCTTGCAAGACCACATCCAGGCCTTGCAAGACCACATTCAGGCTTTACAAGACCACATTCAGGCCTTACAAGACCACATCCAGGCTTTACAAGCACACATCCAGGCCTTACCTAACTGGGTTACAGTCCTCCACCCATGGTGAAGGTGTTGTGGTTTTGCGTTTTTGAATTATAAGCGTCTCCTCTCGTTTCCCCGCAGGCACGGTGGGCGGTCAGCCTCCAGGGCCCCTGGAGTACGGGGCCATGGGAGGTGGCCCCTCAGCCTCCTCCTCCACCATGTGGTCCTGCCTCCACTGCACCTTCATGAACCAGCCTGGCACAGAGCTCTGCGAAATGTGCAGCCTGCCTCGCAGTTAAACCCTTCCTCCTCCTCCTCTTCCCCCTCCACAGAGCTCTGCGAAACTGCATCCTGCCTCGCAGTTAAACCCCTCCCTCCTCCCTGCCTCAGGCCTCCTTAACCCCGCCCCCTCTCTCTCTCACCGCGGCAACGACATCATTGTATGGGGATCAGTGGTTGGATGGGCTGTCTCCTCCTTTCTGAACCCGCCCCACAGCCCTCTGTCTCTCCCATCCCACAGACTGCTTTGGGGCTTCAGTACTTCAGTATGGGCGACAAAAAGAGAAAAAGGAAAAACAAGCTGAAAAAGGAAGCCACTTTGTTTACACCGAATCCAACAATGTAAAAGCCAAGCGCTCTCTCTCTCTCTCTCTTTCCCTCTCTCTCTCCCTCTCTCTCTCCCTCTCTCTCTCTCTCTCTCTCTCTCCCCCTCTCTCTCTCTCTCTCTCTCTCTCTCCCCCCTCCAGTGGCTAGTGAAGCCGGCTTGGATGCGTGAAGAGGAAGCACTTCTGTCAGAAGTCTCCTCCTTTTCCACGGCCCTCGGTTAAACCTCCTGCGGCTCAAACAAACAAACAAACATTTGCTGTGATGCAGGACAACAACAACAACAACAACAACAGGATGTAGTTTATGGATGTTCTCTTCTCTCACACCAGTGCCCCTCTCTCATCTCTTGTTCTGGAAGGCTGTCGTGTAAATATACATTTGAGGAATGATGCTGTTATTTAATTGCAGATGAAGCCATTTTGTGGGGGTGGGGGTGGGGTGAGGTGGAGGGGAGGGGGGTGGCGGACAATAACTTTCTATTAGACTTTAACCTCAGTTTGGTCTCTTTTGCTCACCCAGATTTGTTGGAACTCACTTCCCTCATCGATAAACTCCAAATACACACAGTTCACAGTTATGATGAGATTTTGTAGCAGGTCATCTCCTTCAGCTTTCAGCAGTGGAGGTCCAGGGTAGCTGAACCCCCAGAGATCAATCACGTCTCCCCCCCCTACCCTCCCCAACCACCCTCTCGCCATGACAACAGGCCCAGGTGCTCCACTAACCTTTCATGTAGCTTTTTCGTTGCCGTAGTGACGCGTGACGAAGGCATATCCTAGGTTATTTATGACGATTTCTTTTTTGTGTGTGGGACTGATGTTAATACTCCCAGTGGATTGACTTGAATCCATCACTCTCGAGTTATGCTTGTCAACCTGAACTGGCTTGTGAAGTTGGGCTTCACGACGATGTTGCTGGTCATCATTTATTACCATATCCTTTCTGAATGGCTTCCTTTTGAGAGCTTTTTCAGGTTAGGAGTCTTGCCATCTGTCTCTCTCTCTCCCTCCTCTCCCTCCATCCCTTCTCCCCTGCCTTCATCCTCCCCCCCCCCTGGCTTCAGTCCAGGAGGACTGGACCGTAGAGAATGAGTTTTCTATGATGATGGGGGCGGCGGGGGGTGATGATGGGTTTCCATCATTTTGCCTTCAAAGACTTTGAACTCTCAGAATGCCAGGGGTCAGGGGTCACTGTGAGAAGAGGGAGATACCTTGATGGTGAGTTTTATCAGACCAACATGCTGTGCACCTGGAGGAAAGATGGCGGGGAGGAGAGGGGAGCCAGAGAGAGAGAGAGAGAGAGAGAGATGGTGAGAGGCGAAAGAGAGTGCACTGATACAGCACTAATACCACCACTCTATAAAGCTAGTCCTTAAACAAATTAATCCCCACTTTAAGACGTTGGTGTCTCAAAACTGTTCAAACAGGAGCGATGTCTGGGTTTCCTTGAACCCTTAAAAGAAGCACTTACTCTCAGCATTCAGTGATACTCCTCATAGTTACCATAGTTACCTATCGGGAAGAAATCTACAGTATATCAGAGAACCCTTTTTCCACTGTTTTGGATTTTTTTTTTTTTTTTACAGTGTTTTTTTTGGCGTTATCTCCACAATTTATTTTTTATTTTTTATCAGGCATTATCCTACAGATACCTCATCTTCATCCCGCCTTCAAGTATTTACTGAAGTGGTTAGCTCTGTTGCTCTGCAGACGCCCTACAGACTAGACCGGTCACGTGAAAGTTTCCATTTATCGGGGGAGGGGGGGGGCTATATAGGAAACTTCCTTGTTCAGTCGAGAGAGGGGTTACAGAATGCACATTTTGCTGTTTATTTTGTAAAAGCTTGAGGGTAAATCCATTGAAGAAGTGAGTATATATTTTTTAGTTGTAGATTCATTTGAGAATGGTTGACAAATCGTTTTGCCCGTTTCTACCCCCCTCCCTCCCTCCCTCCTTTTTGTGAGTTCTTGAATGATTATCTGATGTCACAGTAAGGATGGCAAATTGATTGAAGTCCTCACTATCCACTCAGATCCGAAGGGGACCTTGAAAATATGCTGTAGACCTGGATTTGAATTTTCAATTACAGAAATACCAGTTAAACAATAAAAAAAAAATAATTCCTACTGTAGTGCCCGAGTGTTTTGTTGCTTGCTTCTAGAAAGATAGGTACTGATTTCTGTTGCTTTGATCCCTGGAGTGCTGCTATCCAGACTGCTCTCCCTTCAACCTCACACCTGATTCTACTAAAGAGCTGAACCAGGACTACATTGTCCAGTTGAGGTGAAAACCTAGAGCAGGGGTGTCAAACTTCGGTCCTCGAGGGCCGCTGTCCTGAAGGTTTTCGATGTTTCGATGCTCCAGCGCACCTGATTCTAATGAATGGGTCATTGTCAGGTTTCCACAGAGCTTGATAACAAACCTATTCATTAGAATCAGATGCTCTGAAGCAGGGAAACATCGAAAACCTTCAGGACAGCGGGCCTCAAGGACATGGAGTTCTTCACCCCTGACCTAGAGGATGGTAACCGTGTCTCCTGCTTTAGCCTTTCCAGCTGTTCTGTGCAGACGTTCAAGTTCAAGTTGTGCTTTGTCATTCCGCTACGTGCGGGGAGCATACAGTAGAACGAAATGTCGTGCCTCACAGAGCCACGGTGCTACATAAGCCCAGAGTGTTGTGTCCTCTGCTGTACTCCTGGAGAAAGTCACCACCGGTAATATGGATGGGGGAGCATAAGGGAAGTCTTGATGTTGAATGTGCTGTATGCATCCGTTTGTAATTCTCAATTTTGCCATTTTTATTATGTTCACGCCAGATGCCAAAAACCTGCTATTCCTTTCTACGAAGACCCATGAAATGCCCTGTATTCCAAGTCCTTTGAGTTGATGGGTATCACTCTGCAACCCCAAGACTTTATCAGGTATGCCTCTACATCCAGCTCACATTGACTTGAAATGAGGATGTAACACAGGGTGCTGCTAGTGCCAGAGTGCTGGTGTTTAATGGATGTGTGATGTTAAGATGAGGATGTTCTTGGTGTTAAATGGATGTGTGATTTTAGAATGAGGATGTTCTTGGTGTTACATGGATGTGTGATTAAGATGAGAATGTTCTTGGTGTTAAATGGATGTGTGATTTTAGGATGAAGATGTTTTTGGTGTTAAATGGATGTGTGATGTTAGGATGAGGGTGTTCTTGTTGTTAAATGGATGTGTGATGTTAGGATGAGGGTGTTCTTGGTGTTAAATGGATGTGTGATTTTAGAATGAGGATGTTTTTGGTGTTAAATGTATGTGTGATTTTAGGATGAAGACGTTCTTGGCTGTCGTGGGATTTCTGGCTGTGTGTTCTGCACAAAAGCAGAGAAGGCAGCAGAACTCGCAGTGGGACTATCGCTCTGAGGGTGAGACCAGCCAACTACCCCGCTAGCGCTACAGTCATACTAGGAAAAGATGCAGATTTTAGAAACCAAAACATATGAAGGTCATGTATGTCATATATGTGTATATAATATATATGACTATATACAGTTTATGTTATATGTGTGTGTGTGTATAAAAATGCGGAAAATATGTGTGCATGTGCATGCATGAGAACACGTGTGTGTGTGCGCACACACACATACACACAACACACAACACACACAGCTTATCTTAAATACATACAGTATATATGAATACATATATAATACATATATATATATAATATTCCATGCCATATTTCATATATGTGTGTGTGTGTGGTGTGTGTGTGTGTGTGTGTGTGTGTGTGTGTGTGTGTGTATGTATGTATACATTTAACGAAACACAGATAATCTGTGTTCTTGATACTGTAGCAGAGAAAGTGAACACCAGAGGCTGTGCCAACCTCACCTTGGTCTTGGACAACTGGAAGTTTGCCATCATGACTCAGGTGAAAGACCTGCTCGTCAACGATCCCAGCACTGTTCTTCCTGACTATGGAAGGTGAGTGATAACCTGCGTGGGTGACTTTCTGGTGAGTGATAACCTGCGTGGGTGACTTTCTGGTGAGTGATAACCTGTGTGGGTGACTTTCTGGTGAGTGATAACCTGTGTGGGTGACTGTCTGTTCACATTAACCTCTTTGATTTTCAGTTGACTTGCTCCAAGATGTAAAACGTTAAAGTCAGGTGCCCAAAACTTTTCATTATTTTCTTTTCCCCCCCTTTTTCTTTGTGATGTCTGTGTCTTGAATTCCTCCAGGATCCCTTCCTTATCTGATGCCCTGGGTGATCTGTACAAGGAGTTTAATGCCCTGAAGGAACGTCTTGGAGAGCTGACCTCCAAGTTCGAGGGAGTGGAGGCCTTCGTAGATGACGTGAGGGCAGGGAGAAGCCCTTCACCTCCCAGGGGAGAGACACGTCCGTCTGGGGAGGAGAACGTCATGCCAGCCGGTGAGAGCACCAGGCCACTCGGACGCAGAAACAGGGTGGTCGTCCGAAGAGTAAAGAAGCCAGATGGTTCTTAGGTGCGAAGGATTGACGATCGATCCCGTGGTGGTGGAACACAAACTATATCTTTCTTAATCTCACTTAAATCTCCCACCATTATAAACTATTGACATAAATTGTAAATATCTATATTTTTCTATATCTATATATTTTCTTTTTTATATATATTATTTTTTGCCTTATTCATACCACTCCTGAAACAAATTATATAACTGGTTTGAGTAATGTTCTAGGTAGCAGCAAACCACTTAAAAAAAAAACTTTTTCATAAGTGGTATGAGTCGTAAATTGATGGAATGAAAGTGGTGCCGAGATTGATGTTATTGTAACTCGTTTTAAAGAATGCAATGAAGAAAATAAAATGTTAGCGACTCTGTCCATTGTTTTTACTGTGTTGCATTTATATGCTGTAGGCCTTCTTGATTAACTGTGGTCTGATTAAGTCGGCAATATGTTTGTGGGTTTCCAAAACTAAACATATGATAGTCTACTATGTGTTTTGTAAACATGAATTTATTATTTGCATGAACGTGTAAGTTTCTGATGCAGAGAAATGAAACTGAAAGTAAAGTAATTAATTAGGGAATGTCAAACAATTTTCATACCTATGTGGCTTTACCATAGATTACCAAACTATTTTTTTTGATTGTATGTGTTATTAAACATCAAAATGTAATATTATATATTTACAATACAAAAAAATCTAATACAAATTCCATAAAATGTAATGGAGTTATTTGGAGTTAAAAAAAATCCCGTTTAAACACAGCAGAGGGAAAAATGTATTTGTCTGATATTCCCTTAAATTTAAGGAGACGCTGTGACAGTTAGCATCGCCTTGGAACTGTGTTACTGCTGAGCGTGAGGTGAAACGCTCAGTCCGTATTAAAGGAAGACGAAAAACATTCAAAGGTTGGTATACACAAAGAATTAATATGCGTTTATGTGTGTTTTTGCATACTGTATTCATCTTAATAGCTGTCATACATTTCCAAACATAAAAATACAGTTTGGATCAAAAGTAGCCTTGTTCAGGTTTGGCTAATATCTCAAATTATTTGAGCGAAACTCATGTACATCATTTCAACGTTTTGACAAACATTGTGTATGGGCTACATGTCAAACTACGTGGTTTGTAACAGCTTTGGCAACTTGTTTATGAGGAAATTATTTGACTGCAGTGAAGATGCCCAGTCGGCCAGGAAACAGAAACTTACCAGGAATTAGAAGTTTAAGGAAGTAATCAGAACATGGTGTGACTGCGTTTCTCCTCTAGTAGACAAGACAGTGTCTGTAAAACATACTCTGAAAATATACCTGTCTCCGATGTTGTAGCTAACTTCTTAAGCTGCACGTTTATTTTTAAGAAGCTATTTCTATGTTTTCCTGCAGTTGACAATTGGCAGCGAGTGAATGTGAAACTCCAAACGAACCTACTCAAAGATTCAAGGAATCAGAAAGATTTCTGCCCTCAAAAGGCTCTGCAGATGGAGTCTGGCTCAGAGCCCCAGTCTGACTCGGGTAACCAGGGGGCCCAGTCTGGCTCAGGGGCCCAGTCTGGCTCTGGGGCCCAGTCTGGCTCAGGGCCCCAGTCTGGCTCGGGGGCCCAGTCTGGCTCAGGGGCCCAGACTGGCTTGGGTAACCAGGGGTCCCAGTCTGGCTCAGTGCCCCGGTCTGACTCGGGTAACCAGGGGTCCCAATCTGGCTCGGGGGCCCGGTCTGGCTCAGGGGCCCAGTCTGGCTCAGGGGTCCAGGGATCGCGGTGCCCTAAGGTGCCGGCCAGGACTGGACAGCATGTCCCTGAGGAAATTAAGCACCTGGCTGGGACCTCCACCACAGACGACATCTTGATCAGGAGGCCGAGGAGTCGAGGGGAGATGGCTGCAAATCCAAACACATCTGTATGTTCAAAAAAAGTCATTCTCCTCCAACATTTGTGCCAAAGTTGATGAGCATTTATCATTTATTGTCTGTTGTCAATCAAATGTTTTTGTTGTTGTTTCGTCACAAGGTAGAACGAGAGACTTCTGGGAAGACTGATGATAAGAAGAAGAAAAGAAGAAGAAGAAACAACAGAAGAAGAAAGAGAAGTGCTAGTGTCGACAGCAGGATGTTTCCCGCTCAAATCACTGTGAAAACGGGACAGATGAACACTAAAGAGACATCAACCAATCAAGACCAGGAAACAGCGATGGAGATGCAGACACTAAGCCAACAAGAAGATAACCAGGATGCAACTGGTCTGCCTCGACCCCAAAGCAACCCCAGCCACCTTCAGATGACTGAGACAAAACAAGCCCACCCCTGCAAAGTGCAGAAGGTGCAGGCTCAAACTCAAACAAAGAAGACCAAACGCAGGAGCAGAGAAACTCAGACCCTCGTCATTTCTCAGAAAACTCAGCAGACACAGACCGACCCGTGCGAAAGCAGCCAGTCACAACCGAGCGAACCTTATGACCCGAACCCAAACCAAGACCACATCGCTGAACCTAGCCGGCCAAAGCAAAACAACAGCAACGACGTCACTCCGGCGAAACAAGATGGCCGCCCTGACGCTCACGCTCAACCAACAGGTGGGCCGCCGGCTAGCGCACCCAGAAGCGACGGCCAAGACGCCGTGGCAGAAGTAGCCACAAGTGAGAATCCAGACAACCAAGTAAAGAATGATCCGCCATCTGTCGAAGGCCAAGATGCTACTCAGAACCAAGAGAACCAAGAGAACCAAGAGAACCAAGAGAGAAAGGAAACCTTGTCCTACGCTTCTGCAGTAAGCGGAAAAGATGCAGGGGCTGAGAAGAGATCTAAAGTTGAGTCTTCCAAGGATGTTGATCAACGCAGAGCGACGTCCCAGAGCAGAGGAAGCCGGTGAGCTGACTTGTGTCGGGTTCAAACCAAACGTAGAGCAGATTATTCGCTCAAAGTTTCGCTTGGCGTACATGAAAGGTTTTTCATTGCGCGAGTCGCTTGGATCCAACCGTTTTTCTTTCGTCGTCAACCATGTCTAAAATGACTACTATAGACGAATACAACGAAGTGTTATATAGCAGAGGATGCCCACAGATAGCTATAATACTCTTGGTATCTATTTCTTCTAAAACGTCAGTGACATCTCAGGCTTGAGAATCCTTAACTACTCAGCGTCACACAGATTTTTTGCATAATTAGTTTAGCGTTTGGTGTGATCACAACATAACAAACCTTGTTGATATTACAGTTATGTCTTTATCTCTTTTGACTCTTTATGGTCAAACACTACCAAAAAAAAACCTCTACAAAAACCAGTTCATGTTATACTGTATGTTTTTTTTTCGTCACCAGGGAGCGTTCCCCAGTCAGGAGTCCACCTAACGTTCCCATGTTCACCATCTATACGTATGCAGTCCTGGACAAGAAGTTCAGGTTTAATCAAGAACATGACAAGCTGTGCTTAAGAACTCAGGATGTATGTTTACAGCTGGAAAGAATTCATTTTGTGTGAGTGAAATTGATTATAGGATTATTTGGGTTTCATGTTTAATTGCAGTATTAACATAATCATTTTTGTTCATTATTTATTTTCAATATCGTGTATATATGTATTCAATTTTATGGTCAGTGGCTTGAAGGACCAGTCAGGCTATCTGTTGCAAACCAGTCTTTCTGTGGAGGAAAGCGCAATACCTAGAGGGCAATGTTTGATTTATCGATATGAAGTGGAGCAACGACAGAAACAGATTGTCGAGCTAGCTACCAGACGAATTGAGATTCCATCTGATCCGCAAATAACTGGTAAGAGGTAGACTATTTGCAATCAATGTAATCAGACTGAACTTTATATCATAATTTTTAACAATCCAAACAATCTTTCCAGAATTGCACCTTTATGAAGGTCACATCAATCGCTCGGAATCGTGGTCTATTCGAGGAGTTTGGGAAAGCTTTACAAACCAAAAAAAGCTGCAAATGTCTGATGCCTGGTTGAAGTCTGCTGGTGTGCTTCTGGACAGTACTCTTGACCAATGGGATCCCTTCAGGAAGGGCAGCACTGAGACATTAGCTGAGAAGCTGGCACACTTCCAGAAAACTTTGAACCCAATGTATCCAAGAGTGTTTTATCCAGATAACTCAAGTCCTCCACCGGTGAAGGTTGGTATCTCAACTGCTTAGCAGCTATTTCTTGAACAAGAACTTAGCTGTAAATACGTAACAAACTCTAAATCAAACATCATACATGTACTTACAAGTCTGTTCTCCTCGTTTCTGCTTGCACACAGGTATCAGAGCTAATCTCAGAACGTTTGTTGCAGCACATGAGTGGAGATTCCCAACCAGCAAAGAGCTTGATTGTTAGAAACCCTCTTGTACTTGGCTTGTCTGTGTTCATGGTCTCCAGGAAATGTGACATAAACCTTGGAGTGAAAGGTTGGGCAGAGCTTTGCTGTTTGGTGTCCTTAGGTAATGCGTTGGACAACAAAAACATTGAAGGCTTGCGCAATGTTTTCACAACCCCACAACAGTGAGTTTTAAAATGTCCCCCCCCATTGTATTCACAGCATATTCATTTACCATAACAAACGTGTGAATTTTTTGTGTGTAAGTTTCTCAAACCGTCAGTGAGCGTATTTTGTCTTTGCTAAGTTAGTTGATAATAATTGCTGTTACTTTGTTTGTCCTTTCAGCACTGTTCTGGGTCTGATGAACTACTGTGCACAGCAAATGGTATCAGAGCTACCTCTTCTGGTTCCTCTACTGCACACGCTCAGACAGGCTGGTGCGAATGCAGACATACTTTGCCCAGCTGTAGAGGAACAGAACTGGTCTGGACTGGAGGAAGTTCCGTTCAGCGTGTTCAGAGAGAGGTTGTGCAGTTCACCTGACAAAAGAAGGTAATTACTTTACCACACGGAACTCCAACCTTCAAGTTACGTCACAATGAAGCGGTTTTGTTTGATCTGTTGCGTTCTTTTGTTATAGAATGATGATGACTTTGATCCAGAATCATCTGTCTTTGGCGAAAGAGAGGCCTCTGGTCTTGGTGAGCTGGCTGTCTATGGTGGCTCTGGAGGACGTTGAAGAATTCTCCAAGTTGACAGAAACCACTTCGGAGAAGCTGATCCAGACTCTGTTCTACAGGCTTCGCAACTATAAAGTGAACATGAACCAGAACAGATGGCAACAGATCGTGGAGGTATGTTCCAGATGGTATAGGTTCACCTCATCCTTCAGAAGTTGTGCTCCGTGTAGCTGACGTAGGAATGCTTTCCACATACAGATCACAGAGAAGATCTTGAGGCACATTCTGGAGAAAGTTGAAAAAGACAAGATGAGGTACTGACATCCGCACTCTTATTTGGGAGTCGTTGCATGTCACTGTGTATCAAAATGAATCAATATTTGGATTGATGCATCGTGTTTGTGTTTTTCGTAAATAGATTACTGGATTCTGGAAGTGTGGAGCCCATCCTACAGTGTTGCCTTAATGTTCTGAAGAGCACTTGTCAGTTGGTGCGATTAGTGCCGTTTTACCGCACAGCTGTGTTGTCCTACCAGCTCGTACTGAAAGTGGCCGAAATTCACGAGGCTCTCGGCAAAAACGTACGGGTTTTTGGCTTTCTGTGATTTCTCGTTTCATTGGCGTGTGGTTTTAAGTATCGTAATATTCGTAAGTAAATATCGTAAGTATCGTAATAACCGTCGTGTTTTCTTCCAGACTCAGGATTCTGAGGAGGGCAGATCTGAAAAGACCAGTTTTTGTGATAAACTGGTAAAGGTGCAGAAAGACATTAGCCAATTCAGAGATGGACTTCTTCTCCATCCCCTACTGAAGCAGTCTAAAACACTCACCTACCCCAAAGAAATTGAGGTAGAAATCTAATGTCTGTATTAAATACAAGTATTATTGTATTTACCTCCTGTATTTAAATCTGGACGTTCACACGATCAGTAATCCTTAAAACACCCCCACTACCCTACAGTTAGTCTGCTGCAGACCAAAGTATAGTGTACTAAAGCCGCAGAGTTTAGACATTCAAACCCCGTGAAGTGTGGAGGGTGTAACGCTTGTTGTGTGGGTAGATGTGGGATGCATTGCTGCGGGTGGACTGCTCCGTGCCGAATGTGACATCGCAGTGGGCGTCCTGCATAGAGAAGGACCTGAAGAATAGGATCTCTACGGTGAGTGTGGTTCACATGGCTTGGAAGGGTTTATAAGGTCGCCTAAAATGGAGAAAAAAACGGTCAAGAAAAGTGTTTTTTTAAGTCATTGATTAGAGCTTTAGAGACTCAGTCCTTGTCTTGTAAACGTTTTTAACTAATATTGGTTGGTTTTAAATTCATGTTTGTCACTTCTTTATGCTTAGTTTTTAGTCAGTAACTATGTAATGAATTACAGCTGACTCTTGGCCAGGATGCTTTGGAAAAAAAAACATTTCCTGGTTAAATAAAACCAATATCCCAGCAGTTGGGGTTCTCTCTTTTGTGGATTAAGATGTTCAACTTCATTCACAGTCCAGCAATGTGGACAAAGTGGTGGTGTGCTGCCTCCAGACATCAGTAGAGTCCATAAGCAAGAGCCACAAGCTGATACAGACCTGCTTTCAGGAGCTGTGTCACGCTGCCATCGAAAACATCTGCCAGGTAAATTATCATGTTGCTTACATTCAAGTCGTCCATTGCTAGAGACCAGTAAATTGGACTAATCAGCTCATGGCTTGAACATCATTAGAGGGCTTTGAATGTCATCAAATGGCTTGAAAATCATTAGGTGGCTTGGACATCATTTCGTTTTTCAGGCTGGTAAAGAAGGAGATCTGATGCAGGCATTGTTCAGCCTGGAACACAAGCTTCCCTCTAAGGTCCTGTCGTCCATCTTGGTTCAGTCTGCAGCGCGGTTTGAACAAAGTACCCTGGAGCAGTTGCTGAACCCTCAGTCTGCTGTTTACCACCTTCTTTCGCAAGGTATCGCAAAGACAGCCTGCCATCGTAGAATTATCATTGGCCCTCTCTGTAAGCCGGTGATGCGCAGTAGTGCTGGTGGCGTTATGCATGACATCATTCCCCATGGGGTTGCAGGTGACTGGAAGGTCATCCAGGTGGATGAAGAAGCAGGGGATGTGATTAACGGCTGTCAGAGGCAGTTTGGGTCTTTTTTGGAGGCGCTGCATCACGGAGATGTACCCCTTCAACACCTGAAAACTGCGCTGAAGCACAGACCGCAGTTTATAAAGATCTTTCGCCAGTGTACGTGCTCGCACAACTTTCTCTACAAGACTTGAATGGTATGTTGCCGAGGAGAGATATCAAATATTCAAAGTTTTATTTTTTCTTGCATAGATAAGATAAATACCCAAGTTGAGGGACTTCCTGTGGAGGCAGAGGGACTGTTGGCCCAGAGAGAGAAAGATTTAAATACATTCATGGAGCAAAGAAACCACATGGACACTCTTATCAAGATGATGAAGAAAGTGTCCGAGAGCATCACAGGTGAGGTTGACCAGAGAAAAGTATGAGCACAAGAATGTAAACCAGAACGCATAACGCTGGTCAGGTTAACTGAGGTGTGTTGAAATCTTGAACACAAACAGTTGTTTTAAAAATGAATTGTATTTCCTCCTAGTTCCTGAGATCTACGCATTTGAGGAACAACACAGAGCAGATCTCCAGCTAGTGAGCTTGGATAAGCTAGTCTCAGTCCAAGTCTATGGTGTAGAAGAAACAGCTGCAGCAACCCTGGGCTTGGTTCTTTGGTACAGTGCTAGCTTGGAGGTTCTGAACATGGCCAGAGAGATGCATGAGGTCCGTGACAGCAACCTGCTGCTGTCTTCCTGGGTGGACGGCGCTGTGAATTGGGCCTCGGCACAAGGCAGCATCTCCACACCTGTGTCGGCCACCCTCACGCAAGTCTACCATGCGATCTGGGGCCCTCAACTGAGGAACTTCTATCAGCTAGGCCTCAGGATAGCTAATGCATTGGTCACATTTGAGGAGCTAGACCAGGCCCTGAACACTATGGGGGACCAGGGAGAAGGGGTGCAGTTGAAAAGGGAGTTAAACCTGATGTCTACCCGGCTTAATGAGTATCACACATTAGAGTCCAAGTGGGTGGAGACCAGGCTCCGACAGGTCCAACAGTACCGGCAGCTCCATGATGCTGCAGCCTCGGCCAGCGCAGTTCTCAAGATAGCTGGTCAATTACAGCTGAGGGGAGACTTCAGTACCATCCACTGTCTCACACAACTGGTAATATACTCCAATATTCTGTTTCCAAAATGGTGGTGTTTTGTTTTAGGTTTTTTTTTTTTTAGTTTGCCGCATCTTTTACCATTAAAGACACAAAAGGTGCCAAAGGGGTAGTCTGGAAGTGGAATTGTATGTATAGCAAAAAAAGGTTTACAAATTTGAAAAATAAAAATTAAAGTATATAAAATGTAAATAATTCGTAATAATCGTTTTCTCATTTAATTTGACAGAGGGAACACTCATTCAGGCAGAGGGTTTTGGGATCGCTCAGCGAAGACCTTATCCGTGCAAAGCAGCAGCTATCCACAGTTACATCTCGACACACGGAATGCCTGGAGGCCTTTCTAGAATGCCACGATCTTGTCAGTTGGGTAAAAGACAAGAGTAAGTTGCCATCAACGATGAGCTCTTTACCTTTAAGTAAACACCTCTAAAGTCAAAGTGTTAACCTAGTTCAATGTACCAAGGTATCGTTTTAGTTGTGTCCTCTTGTTCCTTCTCTCCTCTCACAGGTATAAGTGAAGTGAAGGTCTTTGTGGACTTGGCCTTCATCTCAGCCGGAGAGAACGACACAGACATTGACAGAGTGGCCTGCTTCCATGCTGCAGTGATGGGCTTCAGTCCTTTACTCTACTCACTCTCACCCACCGCCGACTTCAACGAATTCATGTCCTGTGCCGGTCAGGTGTGGGACACCCTACGCAGGGATGAGACGCTACCAAACAAACTGGTGAACTAATCCTCCTTGACTTACAGTTGCATTTTCAGACATGAATTTCTTGGATATGTCGATATGTGAATGTTACGGGGGGGATTTTTCTCCATAGAGGGACTCCACACGTTGCCTGGATTGGCTGAAAGATTTGGGCCAGACACATGGTTCAGTGGAGCAGTCGTCTCTTGCCCTGGCTTCAGCAATCAATGCCCAGGGAGTGTACCACATAAGATGTTCAGAGAAACCCACAGAGAAGGTGGGTGTATGTAAATGTGTATGTAAATTTCAGTTCAGCTTTACCTTCCCTGTACAGTTCCAGTGTAATGAACATACTTTTGTTTGCAGAAAAGTCTACAGAGCTTTATCTGTGTCCGAGTAAAGAAGGATAATGGATTTAAAGATCACAGCTTGGAGGAGCTAATGGAACTGCAGAACAAGCTAATGCTGATGTCCTCCAAAGGAGATCATGGCAAGGAGCAAGTCAACAGGTTCACCCAGGTCTGATGGTGATTTCCATATTTGATTCGGATTTGAGTTTGACTCCAACTTGAATCTGATTCTGATTCTGTTTGTGTTAGCCTTCGCTTGAAGACTTGCTGTACAACAACACGAACCGATTCTTCTTCTGATTGATCTCTTTTGCTTCTGAAGGTGTTTGAGGGTGTCCAGAGACTGGGTTCCATCCTCCTCCAAATGCAGTCTTCAGGCAACATGCTGTTTCGAGAGTGGTGTGCACATATCTGGTGTAGCGAACAAATCCAGCCGTGCGTCCAAGTGAGCTTCGCGTCCCTACAGGGTGAAAAAATGTCGTACCATGGAGAGGTGACAGAGCAGTTGCAGGGGCTATGTCGCTCCATGGAGATCTGCCACAGGGAGTGGTGTGCTTTCCTCACAGAAAGACGGTCCGAGTTTCCCTCCCTGAACCACTACACCTCAGAACAGGTGCTCTACCTGTGCCAATGGATCTACAAGGTATGCACTTGGCAAGTCTCAGTTCCTCAGCAGGTGTGGCACCTGTTGTCTCCCATCAAACCTGAGTGCACCCTGATGGATATCAGGGAGGCGGTGGCCCAGACGACCAACTTGTGTTCAAAAGCCCTCACTCCATCAGAGCAGGATTACGAACACTACAAGGAGCTCCATAGAAGTGATGACGACGAGGAAGTTATGGAGATGATTGAATTCTCCTCAGACAGTGAAGAAGAAGGGATGGATCGTCATGGTGTTGACCTCTCACCTGTGGCACACAGGGATCCGGCGGATGAGGATATGCAAGGTGACGTGGAGAGTCTCTGGAGAAGCTTTAAAGAAGACATGCCAAGATTCCTCGAAGAACTCCTGGACATTTCCACCCTGGCTCGTGTCCTTTCATGCCTCTCCGACATGAGCAAGCAGCACATCAGAAGGAAGCTGCCTCCTGCTCTTCAAGAAGGAAAGCCTAACTTGGTTCTCTGTCCAGCTGCCGAGGTTTTCAGTACCACGTTAGCGTTTTACTTAGAGAGCCCAGAGAAACCAATGCCCTCTACTGACGAGGTGCTGGTTTGCCACCACCAGACCACAGAGGAGCAGGTGGAGATATTCCTCCGTCGAGCCCTGGGAAGTGTGTCACATGACCAGCAGAGGATCTATACACTGGTCAACCCAGGAGTGCTTGGCTATGATGTCAGTGTGGCTCTAGGAGAGTGTTTTGAGACCCTGGAGAGAAGTGCTGGAACTCAGTACCGCCTGGTGATAGTCGCCCCAGTGATACACCAGCACGCTTACGTCCCATCATTCTTCAGCAACTACAAAGTGCAGGCAGGACTTGTCTTCACCACAGAAGACGGCAAAAGATATCTTCATCACCACTTTACGGTTGCCCCGCGACACAACTCTGCCCAACTTGCGTATCCAGGCAACCTGTCTGTTTGGGTGGTGTCATCTACCCGTCCATCAGTTGGTAAGGGGAAACAGGTGTCAGATTCTAGTGAACATGTACTGTTAAGAATCTTGTTGGTACATTTTCACCGTTTTTTTCTGCTGTTGTATCCACAGGGAAATCCCTTTATGTTGAGCGTCTGTTTGAGAAATTCAGGCAGAGATCTGCAAACGCCAAGCACATCAGAATCCGTCTGATAGAGCCACAGATAGAACTGGACTCTTTCCTAAAAACCCTGTCAGACAGACTTGCTCCATTGAGAGAACAGGACCCTGTCTTGCTACACATTGACACAGCTGCAGTAAGTCTATTTCAGTGTCCTTCTGTTTGATGAATATTTGCGTATCTACTACATCAATTGATATGCATTGCATTTAACATTGATTGTGTTTGTTTTTGTCATTTTCAGGTTAGCTCTGGAGTTGAGGAATTCCTCTTTGCTCTTTTAGTGCTGGGCTGTTTGCAGTACAGCCAGGGACTGTTATGGAGGAGAAATTCAGCACACCTCATCGTCGTTGAGATTTTGAGACCAACTCTTCATTCTCAATCCCCTAAAAAGGAGGTATGTCACATTTTACGGAAATATACGGTTATATATGTTCCATGTTTGCATTTTCCTGCCACAGTAAATTCTGTGTTTGTATATCTTGCATAGTGAATAAAACTGATTCTGAAATAAAGTGGACATAATGTGATTTAATTAATTATTTAATCATGCTTATCTTTACAGATGAGAATCGGACTTCTTGACATTTTACCCACCATTCAATGCAGACCACCACTGGAGGTGAAAACTCTGTTGCTTTCTAAATGTGGCAACACGAGTACACACGAACCGTTGATGGATGAGCAGGAATTTGCCAGTGAAGGAGTTCAGAGACCCTACCAATTCCTAAAGCGCTACAACAGGAATGAGAACCTTGATCATTTCAAGTATCGTGAAGGATCCAGAGAGGGAAATCCTGTTGACTGTCTGCATCACCTTTTGGTAAACTGTGCAATGAAAGATCCATCTTGGGGCGAATTGAAAAACTTCACCTGGTTTCTTAACGTGCAGCTTAAAGACTGTGAAAATTCTATGTTCTGTGATCCTGACTTCCTAGCTGATCATCTACCAGGTTTCAAGAACTTCATCGTTAAGTTCATGATTGAAATGGCTCGGGATTTTTCCTCTCCGTCTTTAAACATCTCTGACCAAAGCCCTTCTCCGTTTTTTGAGAGCAACCCTGAAGATGTTCTGTCCTGTCTGACTATCCGGAAACGCTGGGAACATCACTCTCACCCCTACATTTTCTTCAATGCGGACAGATTTTCAATGTCTTTCCTTGGTTTTCATGTCCAAAAGAGCCCCAGAGGAAACACTTTCGATGCAGTTGATCCCCAAAGCCGCAAGGTGATCATGGGTAATGTGATGACACCCAAACTATTTGAGGGCCTTGAAAGGCAGAAAATATCTCTCACGGAGGAGTTTGACCGGTTGCCACGAACAGAGAAAATCAAGAGAATTTCTCGTGTTGTCGGTACCCAGAAGGGAATCATGGGAGAATTTGACCCAGATCCAACTTACGAGCTCACTGCTGACAACGTGATGAAGATGTTAGCCATTCAAATGAGATTCCGTTGTGGGATCCCAGTCATCATCATGGGAGAAACTGGATGTGGGAAAACTAGGTTAGTCCGTTTCCTCTGTGATCTGCAGAGAGAGGGAAGAGATGTGGAAAACTTGAAACTAATCAAAGTTCACGGAGGAACCACAGCTGAGATGATCTACAGGAAGGTGAGGGAAGCAGAGAGACAAGCTCAAAGGAACCACAGAACCCACAAACTGGACACAGTTCTATTCTTTGATGAGGCCAACACCACGGAATCGATCTTTGCGATCAAAGAAGTCTTGTGTGACAGGACCGTGGAAGGACATCCTTTGAAAACAGACACCGGATTGAAGATAATTGCCGCCTGCAATCCTTATCGGAGACATACCTCTGAAATGGTGGAACGTTTG
This sequence comes from Plecoglossus altivelis, assembly GCA_036571765.1. Classification (NCBI taxonomy): domain Eukaryota; kingdom Metazoa; phylum Chordata; class Actinopteri; order Osmeriformes; family Plecoglossidae; genus Plecoglossus; species Plecoglossus altivelis. The sequence goes on from BROE01000007.1 coordinate 14,346,331, forward strand.
GAACGTGCTGGGTTAGGATACAGAGTGAAAGCAGAGGAAACACAAGACCGTCTTGGTAAAGTCCCTTTGAGGCAGCTTGTTTACAGAGTCCATCCGCTGCCTCCAAGCATGGTTCCATTAGTCTGGGACTTTGGCCAGCTGAGCGATGCAACCGAGTTGTCCTACATTCGACAGATTGTCTGGAAGAAGGTAAAGGATCACGGTTTACCTGAGGAATGCATCAGAGGAATGTCAGAGGTTCTTGCGACATCTCAGTCATACATGCGCAGCAGAAACAACGAGTGCAGCTTCGTTAGCCTCAGAGACGTGGAGAGGTCCATGAAGGTGCTGGTGTGGTTTTACCGACTCAGCAAGCACATTTTCTCAGATTTCCGGGAACTCAGCAGTGTTCAGAAAACGTGGAAGTGTTTAGCGCTGGCAGTAGGTGTGTGCTACTACCCATCTCTTTCTTTAAAGGACGAGTATCTGTCAGCCATCAGCATGCACTTTCCAAGTACACTTAACTCTGCAAAATCACTGCAACTTGAGATTTCCTCGTGCCAAGACTTGTTCCTCAAGAACATCGAGACGAGAGAGACAGTGGCGAAGAACATTGCCCTGAAAGAGAATGTCTTCCTGATGGTGGTCTGCATTGAACTCAAGATTCCTCTCTTCCTGGTTGGCAAGCCAGGAAGCTCGAAATCCCTCGCTAAGACTGTGGTCGACGAAGCCATGAAGGGCCATAGATCTAACTGCAGACTCTTCCAAGAACTCAAGCAGGTTCACATGGTCTCCTTTCAGTGCAGTCCTCACTCCAGCCCTGAAGGAATCATTGGAACTTTTCAGAACTGTGCCCGTTTCCAGAAAGACCAGAACATGGATGAGTATGTGTCAGTGGTGGTTCTTGATGAGATCGGACTTGCGGAGGACTCACCGCAGATGCCACTGAAAACCCTGCATCCGCTTTTGGAAGATGGCTGCATTGACAATGAAAGGCCTGACCCACACATGAAAGTTGGATTTGTTGGAATCTCAAATTGGGCCTTGGACCCAGCGAAGATGAACAGGGGCATTTTCCTGTCCAGATGGGATCCTAGCGAAAACGAGTTGGTGGAAACTGCAAAGGGGATCTGCTCATCTTCCTTACACATTCTCCTAAAAATCAAACATCTCTTTCCTCAACTAGCCAAGAACTTCTTGAAGATTTGTCATCAGACGTCAAAAAATCAGTTCTTCGGCCTCCGTGATTATTACAGTCTGGTGAAAATGCTTTTTGCCACCGTCAAATCCACAGGACAGGAGCCGAATGACAGCCAGCTGGCAGAAGCCATCTTGCGCAATTTCAGTGGACAGCCCGAAGGTTTTGATCCGCTCATTTTCTTCGTAGACATCTTTCAGAACCACAGAGAAGTTTCCATGCCAAACACTCTGCAGATGGTGGAGCAGAATCTTGACTGCGGCAACAATCAAGAGAGTCGATACCTTCTTCTACTGACCACTAACAATGCGGCCCTACATATTCTACAGCAACGAGTCTTTTCCAAAGGAGACTATGCATCTCCTGAGATTGTGTTTGGCTCCGGCTTTCCCAAGGACCAGGAGTATTCTCAAATCTGCCGAAATGTGAACCGGGTGAAAAGCTGCATGGAAACAGGTCGTACTGTAATTCTTTTAAACATGCAGAACCTTTACGAGAGCCTCTATGATGCTTTGAATCAGTACTACGTTTACTACAGTGGACAGCAGTATGTGGATCTCGGCCTGGGTTCGCACAGGGTGAAATGTCGGGTCCACAGGGACTTCAGACTGGTGGTCATAGAGGACCAAAAAAAGGTTTACGAGCAGTTTCCTGTCCCCCTAATCAACAGGCTGGAGAAGCACAGAGTTGACAGGAGCACAGACCTGACTCCCTGGCAATGCAGGGTTCTGGCCAAACTCAAGCAGTGGATGCAAAACTTCTCAAGTGGGGATACTGGGAATGTCCAGCTTTCTGACGTGTTCATCGGCTTCCATGGGGACGCTTGTGCAAGTGCTCTGCTCCAAGCTCTGGAGCAGAGGGAGCAAGAAAGAGATTCCATCACCGATCCCTTGAAAGAGGTTGAAGCACTTACAGACAGACGTCAGCAGGACAGCGAACACGAGAAAGAGAGAGATCTGTTGGCGGAAAAGATCAAGGGGGTGGACATGTTAGATGAAGACGATCCAGAGCAACAAACATGCACAGACCGAGGAGGGGATGAAGTTGGCATGGCAACAGATTTGAAGGGAGATGAACTTGAAAAGTATACTGAAAAAGACCAGGAAGACGAGGTGTTTGAATCAGCCAAGGGTTTCCTGTTGAATTGTGCCACGCCAGACTCGGTACTCAGGCTTAAGTACTCAGACTTGGGCAATCAGGAGAAAGACAGACTTCAGAAAATGTACTTCTACCAACAGCACCATTGCTCTCTCAGAGATTTCATGGAAGTTTACTTGAACCAAATGAACGATTCCAGCAGGTTTGTTGAGGTAAGAAACAAACCATGAATCTCACCGTATCAATCATCATTGGTTATACAGGTTTTGCAGCGTCACTCTGCTATTTCTGTTTTCATTAGGTCACTACATTCTCCAGCCTGCTAACTAAATTGGATGTTAGAGGGTTGGCCAGTGCTCTGGGTTTGGACAAACAGAGTCTTGTGCTTCTTTCCCTCCACCAATTTGACACGGAACTATCCTTCAGCAGCAAGATCGGGTATAGCGACTCTCCATGATATTATATAAGAAATATATTTTTTCATTCAAATGTGGCTCTTTAGACATTTCTCAACCACTTGACTTTTTCAGGGGTTTCCTGAGAGATGCTGGCCACATTCTTTTTGTTCAAATGGACATAGAGGAATCACACTGCAGTGCAGAACTCATAGCATCAGCCAAGTATGTTTAAACTCAATTAATAATCACATAATAATTAATAATTAATTCTAACTACATTAAATTTCTTTGTAACAATACTACATAGACATTTACAGGACATTTGCAGTATTTTTGAAACCTTCCATCATTGTTTACAGGTACTGCACCATGAATTACTTGATCGCCGCCAAATCAGATCAGAGCCACGTTGTGATTTTCATCACCAAGCTGTCCCGGATTCCAAGACGATCAAAGTACATCGGTTTCCAAGGAGGTGGGTGACCGACACATTACATGCATTTAATTAGGTGTTTGTTTCATCCAAACAACAATGTATTGTTGGGTATGTTGTTTGTGTAGGGGTTTGGCAGTCTGTACATATTGATGACCTCCGAGACACAAAAGACATGAGCATCAACCTCTCCCTTTTCTGTGGAACACCTATAAGTAAACTACTGATTACAGTCGATGACAGTGAGAATACTCAAAAGGTAAACATAAGTGACACCATTCTTGTTTACCATCTTCGTCACCTTTAATCATTCCCGATCTGAAATGGGATTCTTTACAACAACAACGTTGTATTAGTCCTCACCAGAAGCTATCGATGTAAGTGAAAGACCCAGAAAGCTTTGTGTGTTATGGACAGGTGCTGACAGAGACTGCCTACCTTCATAGTCTGTCCCTGCTGAGGTCCTGCGTCCAGAAAGCTGTTGGTCTGTTAAGAGAACCCGCTGGCATAAGCTCCCGAAGCATGAAGCGTATGCAAATACTCTTGTCTCTGCTGGGAGACAATCAAGGGGACATTGGAGGTAAAGACACAATTCCCCTTTTTTTTGCAGGTGTGGTACTAATGCAAATATGTGATGGATTAGTCTTTAAATTCGTCATTTCCAGTTATAATTTCGTATGTATTTTTGAATTTGTCTGGATTTCCAGTCATAATTTCGTATGTATTTGATATTTGTATGTTTTTCTTTCGTCGCAGCCCGCTTCCAGGAAGTGCTGCTTGCAAGATTAGCGGCAGTCTTGGCTCAGAGAGAAGAGCTCATACCACAACCTGGGGAGTGGGTCAACATAGAAGCTAAGAAGAGCCAGTCTCTCCAAGAAGGAGGCACTTTAAGGTCAAGTTTAACCCTGGTTCTTCCTTCAGGTCACTGCGACCCACTCTTGTAGTACAAAAAGTGAATCACAACAACCGGGACACAAATGTCCCAGAAACGGCATGTGATTGACGTTGCTGTTGTTCTGTTCCTCTCCACGTCTTCAGACATACATTGTGGCGTCGTCTGCAGTCCATCCTGACTCCGCTTCTGGCTGGAGTTGTGGAGGTGTTGGATAGGAATGCCAACCTGGACCTTCTCGTCTGTTCCGGGCTGAGCCCTGGACTGACACAGCTGTGGCTCCAAATTCTAGAAGACAAACACATTCTAGAACTCGTCACTCCTCAGAGTTCCAGGTGATCTATTGAACGTCAGCACATTTATTGGGTTACTTTAACCCCCCCCGATCCGGCCATTTATTTGGTGTGTTTTTTTCTGTCTCGCTGTAGTGATAATGATCAAGAGGTTCTGGTCCAACATGACTTGATGATGGGTGATCAGGGTCTTCCCAGTGCTGCCCCCTTCAGTTGGCTGATCAGAATGAACTTCCAGAGCCTGTTGGAGGAGTCAGAGTTTGTACCAGGTAAATTCAAACCTAACAATTCAGATTTAGGATAAGATAATCCATTATTTGTCCCGCACAGTAGGGAAATTGCAGTCTGCAACAGCAAGTTACAGTACAGAACAAAACAAAAAAAGTTTTTAAAAAGTTATACAGATCTAAGAAATTTATATGAGATAAAAGCACGGGGAATTCATTCATCATTTGAATGAAGGAATGAGATTAAAGCACAAGGCATAAATAATTGTAAAATAAGTGTGGTGGCTGTTATAATTAAGTAATAAATAAGGTGTGCTGGCTGCTGTTATAAATTTTATAAATAAGTTGGATATGTGGAGGGGTGCACAGTGGCAGGTAAGAGCTGTTGTACCCTGCCTATGGCCAGAAGTTACTGGGTTAGGCTCCTGTCACCCATGACCCCAAACGGGAACAAGCGGCACTGCAATCCCTCCCAGGGATCGACAGTAGAAAATGAATGACAAAGGTGCATATTTGCATCCAGTGCTGAAGATATTGATACGGGTGTGTGAGTTGTTGGATCATATCACAATTATCTGTCCCTCGCTTCCTCTCAGCAACAGAGGAGAATAGCAACTCTCGTCGGATTCTGCAGTTTGTGAGCAGTGCCACCAACAGTAGGCTGGGAAGGTACCTCCAGGATCTCTCAGAGCAGGACCTGGCTGTGTATGGCCATGGCTTCCTCTGTGACTTTTTGCTTCTCCATTTCAAGATCAAGTCTGAGGATGACTTAAAGGTGCAGATTAATCAATTACTTTTTTTCATGGATGTTTTATGTGCCAGTGTAAGATGTAGAGTGTAGATGTTTCAACTTTAAATTTATTTAGAGATTTTTAATTTCAGTCCTTAGAAGTTTGGAAAACAAGTTTCCAAAGGTTGAAAAAAAATTCTGAAAAAAAAAGTTTCTCAAAAACGTTTGTGAAGGTAGAAAACGTTTTTTCAAAGCACAAATTTCGAAAAAACATTTGTGATTTTTCTTTTACGGAATACTTTTGTAACATCTAGGTGAATTTTTGTTCTCCAGAAATATTTTAGCAACCTTTGGAGACTTTCTAAACAGTTTATTGAAAAAATTACCTTTCCTCTTTCCTTCCTCAGTTGTTCATGAAGGCATTGCTAGGGTGTGTAACTGACCTTCAGCGGTACAGTAATGTGACCCCTGACCTCACCCCTGCCTGGGTCATGGCTGCAGCCCGACACTTCACGCCTCGACTTGACACTCTCTCTCACATCCTGCTGCTCCAGCCACATCTAGCCTCACAGATAGTCCAACAGGGTTCAAAGAGTGAGCCTTCAGAAATGGTGAGAACAAAATTGTAGCCTGTCTACTTCTACGTCAGGTACTGAAAGTGTTGCACGGTGTGATTATATCTCGTTTGACGGCAGAGCGAGGACATCCTGGCTCTTGGTATCTGTGTGGAGATGATCAAGCTACAAGTTTTGAGCTCTTTCGAAGAATGCAAAGCCTTCCTGTGCCAAGTAGAGATTCTGCAACCGTGTTTAGATCGAGCGTTTGGCCAGAAGTACAGGGCTCTTTGCAGTCCCAGGTGCCTGCAGGACTTGGACTCTGTCAGGTAGGTAGTCCAGGTGTAGTCCCTACACTTAACACAAAGGCCAGACACACAGATAAGTATCTGCATGTCAACAACATGCAATCTTTCATCTCGTTAGGTCAATATGGAGCGGAACCCTGGTTGTGGCAACGTTCATCCAGCAAGTTATGTTTGAGGTTAACCAGAAAGATGCTACGTTGAAAGAACTGTCTCTCAAATATTGCAACCTTCTCCACAACGTAAGTTTAAGGAGGATCGACGTTGAAAGTACCTCCTGAATTGAGGTGGATAGCGTACCTTTAAGTTGTTGGTGTCGTCCTCTCAGCTGATGCAGGACTCTCCTGATCTGAGGAACGTGAACACATTGCAGCAGCTCATGCGTATTCTCAACTCCTATCACGGAGAGTGCACCGCCAAGAAGCTACGGTTAGATCCTTTCTCTGAAAATAAAATATGTATCTTAGATCGAGGTTCTTCTAATAAGGGATCGTTTATAAGTAAGAAAGTCCCTTATAAGATGCTTAATAACGCGCATTTATGTCAGTAAGACCAAGTGTTTTATACTGTTGGGTAGAGTAAGGGTTAGTGTTATCGTAGGATGCGATAAACGTAAGTTAACTGAATAAGGCCATTGTTATTGGCCGCTTAAAACAAATAAATGGAATAAAAAACGTCAACAACTAAATCGATCAAATGTACGTCACATTAACGCCAAATCTACTGTGATTTGGAAGGTTCATTATCATTTGCTGTTTCGTTTGCCATCTGCAGGTTTGGCAGTCAATGCCCAGTCTGTCTGTCTGAGCTCACAGACCCATGCGTCCTGCCCTGCAAACACGTTTTCTGTCTAGTCTGCCTTCAAGAAAGCATTCACGCCAACAGGCGTTTTTGTCCCACGTGTAGGATAGACATTCCGCCTAACTTCCAGCCTAAAACCTCAGAGGAAATCAGGTAAGTTAAACGGGTAATGCAGTGTTGTGGGTCTATGATTATGTCACTGAATTGAACCGACTTAGTTGGTCAAGGTTAATGTGTGAAATGTCTTCACGATTGATAGTTTGAATCCAGCCCAACCGAATATCATTCTCCCTCTCTCTCTGTCTCGCTGTCTCCTTCTCTTTCTCTCTCTTCCTCTCTCAACAAATATCCCATATTCTCCAAACACACCTACTCTCTATCAGAAATAAACAACAAAAGCATAAAGCGTTTTTTTTTTAAATGATCGACAATCGATGTTCCAGTGGCTCATTCAGTGTGTGAGTGTTGTGCTGGTTCACTGTGCTTTCCCAGGGTAGCACTGCAGTGTGTGAGTGTTGTGCTGGTTCACTGTCCCAGGGTAGCACTGCAGTGTTTGAGTGTTGTGCTGGTTCACTGTGCTTTCCCAGGGTAGCACTGCAGTGTGTGAGTGTTGTGCTGGTTCACTGTGCTGTCCCAGGGTAGCACTGCAGTGTGTGAGTGTTGTGCTGGTTCACTGTGCTGTCCCAGGGTAGCACTGCAGTGTGTGAGTGTTGTGCTGGTTCACTGTGCTTTCCCAGGGTAGCACTGCAGTGTTTGAGTGTTGTGCTGGTTCACTGTGCTGTCCCAGGGTAGCACTGCAGTGTGTGAGTGTTGTGCTGGTTCACTGTCCCAGGGTAGCACTGCAGTGTGTGAGTGTTGTGCTGGTTCACTGTGCTGTCCCAGGGTAGCACTGCAGTGTGTGAGTGTTGTGCTGGTTCACTGTGCTGTCCCAGGGTAGCACTGCAGTGTGTGAGTGTTGTGCTGGTTCACTGTCCCAGGGTAGCACTGCAGTGTGTGAGTGTTGTGCTGGTTCACTGTCCCAGGGTAGCACTGCAGTGTGTGAGTGTTGTGCTGTTCACTGTCCAGGGTAGCATGCAGTGTGTGAGGTTGTGCTGGTCCGGTCCCAGGGTGCACTGCAGAGTGTGTGAGTGTTTGTGCTGGATCACTGTTCCCAGGTAGCACTGCAGTGTGTGAGTGTTGTGCTGGTTCACTGTCCCAGGGTATAACTGCAGTGTGTGAGTGTTGTGCTGGTTCACTGTGCTGTCCCAGGGTAGCACTGCAGCAGCATGCAGAGGTCAGGAGGCACTGCAACTCGTTCTTCCTGGAGGTGGTGTCCAGGTTCTGCCTGTCTGGGGAGGAGACGCCTGGAGGGGAACTGATAGAGCTGCTCTTCTCCTTGCTCATTTATGCACAGGGTGAGTCTGCCCTAACACTACGTCGTCGTGACTACGGGGCGTCGTTGATGTGAAGGGGTTGATTTGGCAAATGTGGTTGTTTTGGTTGTGGTGGTTGATGGAGTGGTGATCAATGGAGTGGTGGGTGGAGCGATGGTGGGTGGAGGGGTGGGTGGAGTGGTGAGGTGGAGGAGTGGGTGGAGTGGTGGTGGATGGTGGAGTGCTTGGTGCAGTGGTGGATGGAGTGATGGGTGGAGTGGTGGTGGGTGGAGTGATGGTGGGTGGAGTGATGGTGGGTGGAGTGGTGGTGGGTGGAGTGACGGTGGGTGAAGTGATGGTGGGTGGAGTGATGGTGGAGTGGTGGTTGATGGATGTTGGTTTTGTTTGTAGGGGATGTGTACAAGACCAGAGTGCTCACTCCCTTCTTGGAGTGCGTTGACAACAGCCCAGTGGTTCGTTCAGTGTTGCCTAAACTTCTACTACTGTACAGGTAAACAAAGAAAAGGGAACACATACTGAAAAACAGAATAAAAAGATTTTTTTCGCGCGTGTTATTTTGTGTCACGTCTGTACGTTATTTCGTTTCGATTTCCGGTTCTTGTCCCAGTTTCAAGCAGGTCAAAGGTCACATCCAATCCTACCTGGAGAACCTGCAAGAGAACGTCATAAACAGAGAAGACAGAACCGAGCTCTACCTGCTCTTCGTCAACTGTTTCCAGGTAACGTTCTCCTCCAGTGTGCGAAATACCTGTCAATATTTGGGGGGGGTCCCCATCTCCCCTAGTACTTAGTAGGGGGTCTCATGGGTCGAGTCCCCCTGTATTTCCCACACTAGTTCTCCCCCTCACTTTTCCACCTTCCAGCATCCTCCCCACTTGACACACTGTGTATGAGTTATGCCTCGTTGGTTTGTTCTAGGACTCCCTACACTGCCGTGGAGGAGGGAGAGGATTGGAGGAGGGCAGAGAGCAGCAGAAGAGCCTACAGGAAGAGGCTAGGTTCCTGGGAAGGGTTGCCAGGAAGCAGACCCCCAAGCGACAGGAAGATCCAGCAGGGTTTCTGCTGACCATGGCTCGTCTAAGACTTTGCCTGGCCACGGCTTCTAGACTGCTGCAAAGAGCCACCAGCCAATCAGAGGGTGAGTAGGACTCAACAGATGAAACACAGCCTTGACTAATTGCAGACGGTCATTTACCTTTTGACTCTTGTATTCTACTGGAGGGCCAGAATGAACCGCTTCTATGTTGGACGCATACACATGCACACCCACAATGAGACATTTAGATCGAATGTGCTTGATTGAACTCAAATCTTTTTCATTCACGTGCAGCATGACTGAACATTTGAGTGCCCGGTCAGGTACAGGGTAAACATGTATGTGACCTGCTTTATGTCAGTGTTGAAGGTGGTTCCTTTTTGATCCGTTGGACAGGAAGAGTGTGCAGTTAAGGAAGCTCAAAGGTTAAGAAAATCTACTTTGATCTGACATAAGATAGGTTTGTTATGTTCCATGTCTGTCATTTTCCTTCAGTTGAACCGGCTTGGCCTGAAGAATCGATGGAGTATCTGAGGCAGGTGAAGGCTGTGTGTGACTACTGTGGTAACGACTGGTACAGAGTCTACCTGCTCCGAGCTCTGAACAAGCAGGCTGGGTTGGACTGTGTGCTGGGTGTGATGAACACCCCAGAGTGGGCGTGGCTGTTTCCACCTGAGCTCCTCAAACAACAGGTAACTTTCTGACCCTTATACAGTCGTGCCAAAATAATATATAATAATAATTCTATAATGAATATTCTATAATAATAATAATATATAGAATATGCATGTCTTACTGCGAAAATAAAACAATAACTTCTAAAATTCACATGAGGTTTCAGGCACGAGGATGTAGCTAATTGAAAGTAACGTCTTATTACGTGCGGGCTGGTTGCTTTCTAGCGGATGATACCAGCGGAGGTGGACCGGTTCCTGTGCTGTGGGCCTGTGTACCGAGCGATGAGGGACGGGGTGGCACTGGCCCTGCTGGAGAACCGTCCAGAACCGCTCATGGCAGAACTACAGGTCAGAACCAAGACATCTAAGGAGGCCTGTGGCTGTACAGTATGGGGGTTCCCAAATGGATTTTAATTGCCATCTGTTTTAGGGATGCTCCCTGAATTGACCCTGTAGCCTACCAATGTTTACAGCTTAATATTATGCGTTGCCATTTTAGCCAGTCGCTAGTCTAGATTAACAACTTCACCTTTCCTTGTGACCAAAAAGTCGTTTGTAGCGACTAGCTCTTGCGACAAAACAACTTTCCGCTATCCTTGATTTCATTGTTGAGCTGAACAAAATAACATGTTGTTTTCCTGTGTTGTTATAGCCGTCAATCATACAGTTAAGCTACAGTCAGCGTTCTCAAATTCAACATGTTTTTCATTTGTTTGTTGACGCTGGGTCGTCAGTTATCACATTTCTTGATCGTTTGTCTTGTTTCTCCTCTCCAGAAACATGGAGGTGGGGCTGCCTTTCCCTTGGTACACCTAGTGCTGGCCTTGTTCAGACAAGTCACCTGTAGCTTGGCATCTCCAAGCGCAAACATACGTCCCTCTCCACAGGTGACTAACTACCTGCGACTGGTCCGTTAAAGGTAGACGATGCAGTCGCATCTATTCACTGCTCTTCATACAAGTTGTTTTCATGCACCAGGGAACAAAAATGCTCGAGGACTTCCTGAAAAAGGTCGTGAAAACCGACGAAACCAGGGCGTTCTGCGTATCGTTGCTATCCAATCGGATCGGCGGGCTGGAATCCCCTGTTCACATCAGCCAGGCTTTAACGTCTCAGCGGCGCCCTCTGGTGGAGCTGTTGCTTCACGCAGGTGCTACGCTTCTGACTGGGAACTTGCTACTTGCTCCTCTACAGCAGATCTCCGCTCAGCCTCAGACTATGACGGTAAGGACTTCTTCCATGAGCTAGCTGTCGCCGCTACGTAGCCGCTACGTAGCCTGGAGAGAGACTGAGTATGTCAACATCATGTTGTTCTTCAGGGCTCTTTCCTGCCCACCATGCCTGATGATCGAACCAGTGAAGTTCAACAGTGGATGGCAGGAAGGGAATCTTTGAAGATGTACTGTGAGTTACTTCTTTTGTTTGTTTGCGAAATGTGTTTACCTGCGATTTTCGCATTTGATAGATCCAGTTTTTCCCCCCTCAAAATGCACCACAGCGACAATTATCGTGTACCTTTTCAAATTGCAGATTGTATCAACGGCCATGCTTGTTTTGTTGGGGAGGTGAGAGATTATTTATTTAGTTTAAAATATAAATTCTTGTTTTTAAGGACAAATATATTTGATCAAGCTTCAGGTTTCTTTTAAATCTTTGATGTTATTGTTTTCCCCAGTGTGGCAAACCGACAGCAATATCAAAATGCATTGAATGTGGTGCACAAGTGGGTGGACTAAGACACAACCCTGTTTCTGGATTCACAATAGCAACCTCTGGGTTTGTCACTTAAATACCAACTTCAGTTACGGAGACTGTCTCAAAACAATCTCCAACAGGCCTTGTTCTCTTGAGAGTTGACGAATATCCCTGTGTAAACGTAGACCAAGAGATGCGACGAGGAACGGACACATCCTGGGGGATGCCAGGACCAGAACTGAAGCTCCAGAGAGGAACCTTTCACCTGTCCAGTCCAGAATCCTACGACTGCTCACACACCTGGCCATGTTCCAAGGAACCATCACCAACCTCCAGGTAAGGCCTGCTCCTCCCCTTACCGGAAACAACACGTTGAAATGATAACTTGTATAATCACATGAACATGATGTAAACCCTTTACCGTATGTGACAGTGTTGTGAGGCTACAGGATACTGTGAGGAGGAACCTCCCTTCATCTTATTTGTTGTTGTAGGGAGTCAGCAGAATGATACACCCGGAGGTGAGAGACGTCAGAGACTTCCTGTGGAGACATCTTGAGAAGGACATGGACGTGCTGGGAAAGACACTCGATCAGAATCTGGACGACACTGCTGTGACGCTTCACCTGGTCTTGAACTCTTGTCTGGAGTCTCCCACAGCCGGTAATGTCTGCTTTTGCTCGCGTTTTACAGGAAGTCCTTACACGGCCATGTTGGATTTCATCTGACATCCTTTCCTTGAATATTCCACAGCCCTTCGCCATGCGAGGCCGAACCTGTCGTCCAAACAGGGCCGGGAGCAATGGGAGACGCTGGTCTGTCAGGCTGCCATCAATCCAGTTATCCAGGTAAGACACTGTCACACAACCCTCAGATAAGACATCGAGATTACAGACACACGTTTTTCAATGGAGTCCTCACAGCAGAATTTCAGTGTCTATTTCACACTTGGATTATTCACGAGTCACCAGGTAGACTTACATCACAGTTCTTTAAAAAAAATAAAATCTTATTTTATTCATAAACTGTGTTTATTTCATGCACTTGAAAGGATGGCATCTAATTACAATAACAGTAAAGATAGTCTGATAGTGTGTTATCATCACGTTGACGGTGGCGATGCTCTGGTGTGTCCGTAGCACCTGAAGGACAAGGTGATGGAGGCCCAGCAGCAGATCAGTGCAGAAGGGTCAGGAGGCCCCTTGATGAAGGTGCTCTACTCAGACCCTCGGCTCATACTGCCCCTGCCCTCAGACTGCCCCACCCACCACACCTCCTTCTGGAGTCTTTCAGAGAGCCTGACTGTGGAGCGCTTCTCTCAGCTGGTGGGACAAGCCCAGGAACGCACTACAGTGCCTCTGTTGACACTCTTCCTCAGGAAGGTAGCCCGACCCGTTCTCTACTGTGATTGGATGATCTGTGATCAGTTTGTACACTTACCAGTTCTCTATTGTGATTTGGTGATTTTCGATCAGTTTGTACACTTACTAATTCTCTATTGTAATTTGGTGATTTTCGATCAGTTTGCACACATACCAATTCTCTACTGTGATTGGATGATCTGTGATCAGTTTGTACACATACCAATTCTCTATTGTGATTTGGTGATTTGTGATCAGTTTGTACACTTACTAATTCTCTACTCTGATACATTCCAAATGACAATGTGCATCGGTTTGTTGTGGAGTCACAGTAGACGCTCTGTGTAAGCATGGTGTGTGTGTGTGTTGTAGGTGCAGTGTGTGAGGCAACTCCATCACCTTCCAGTGCTGGCTGCCTTGCAGTCTGACCTACTGCTGGTGTTTCCACAGTCTGCAGACCTGACCAATCAGAGCATTGCTCAGCTGATGCAACAGATCCCAGCTGGTATATTCACTGGAGATCAATATAATGTGGAAATAGAATAGTACATTGTGTGCGTTGTGTGACAGGCAGTGGGAAATTGTTCGGGTGATGGCAGCCTGTGTGTGTGCTGTATGTAACGTGTGTTTGTGTGTGTGTGTGTTTATTTTAGACAGCCTGCATATATACTATACGCACGCATCATGTTCTATATATTCAGAAATCATGACAAATGGGAGAGTAAAGTGAACCTTCTCTTGTGACTCCTGTTGCAGGTCCCCAGAAGACAATGATGCTCACACGGGTGCAGATCTTTATGGAGGTGTGGAACTCTGTCCGGATGGAGATGGCCAACAACTGTAAGTACCTCCACGTGGACAAGCTACTGTGTTCCTCTGGCTGTAATTGGCTGTAACAGGCTGTGACTGGCTGTAATTGGCTGTAACCGGCTGCGATTGGCTGTAACCGGCTGCAATTGGCTGTAACCAGCTGTAATTGGCTGTAACCGGCTGTAATTGGCTGTAAGCGGCTGTAATTGGCTGTAACCGGCTTTAACCGGCTCATAACCCATGTGTCTGCATTTCGTGAATAGAAGATTTACTGCCATGCATGCTATGTCCTGTGACCTGTGCGTGCGTTTGTCTTGAGAAGTAGATGCACCATAACTGTGTCTTAATCTGTACATTTTATGTGTGAGCGTGCGTGTGCGTGCGTGTGTGTTCATGCGTGTGCGTGCCTGCATGTGTGTGTGTGTGTGCGTGTGCGTGTGCGTGTGCGTGTGCGTGTGCGTGTGCGTGTGTGTGCACCAGCAGCAGGTCTTGGCGTGGCCCCCCAGTTGTGTGAGAGGGAGCTGACGATGCACAGCTCTGGGGAGTTCTTGTCTTCATGCCGACGTGGCCCAGGGTCCTGTCTGCAAATCTTACTGGACTTCCTGTCCCAGACTCACAACAGCTTGGTCCATGAGGCCAACAGACTCAGACATGTAGATCATGGGTGAGGCATCAAGAAGTCCAGAAACTGTTTAAAATCATATTGAAAGATTTTGATATGAAGATTTTTAGTTGTTTTTTTTCACTTGGTGAGTTTTTCCTCGTCTTTCTTGAGGGCGCAGGTACGGTTCTATGGGTTTATGCGTAGCCAATCTTTGACAGTGCTTGAAAAAAGTACCATCTAAATACAATTAATTTGATTTTAGGACAGAATTGAGGTATGGTTTTAACATATTTGCTCTCCCTTGCAGCAGTGACTACAGTGTTCCCCTAGAGGGCATATCCGAGACTCAGTTAACCCTGTGCCATCCAGAGAGAGAGCTGCTGCCCCTAGTGTTAGCTCACTGCCACTACACCTTGACGAAAGGCAGGGAAGCTGACTGCACTTACAACCTGCAGGGGATACAGGCTCAACTGGCACGCAGCCACGTGGCTGGGAAACCCCTCATAAAAGCGGTGAGAAATAAGTTCATAAACTTAACAACTAAATACATTCTCAGGACACGTTTAAAGCTGTTCCCCGTCATCTGAACGAACTTCTCTGTCGTTTTAAAAGGACACGTCGAAATACTTGAAAAGACATCTGCAGGACTTCTCAGTGGTTTTAACGGAGGTCAGAGAAAACATTCCTCAGGTAAGCAGAAATGTAGGTTAGTAGATATGACTTTTTACAACGATCGAAAACCGCCGATGTCATGCTCCTGACCCGCATGTTCCACAGCAGCCCGAGTTCAGAATCAGAATAAGAATCGTTTTTTATTCGCCATGCTAGATACACAAGCACAGAACTTACTGTGGCAGGGAAGTGCAAACATAGAACACACACACATATATATATATATATATATACTGTATATATATATAAACAGCAAAGGAAGATAAACAATGTTAATGCAGTACTTCTGCTATGGGACTTGATGAGACCATTTATCTCGAGGTCCAATTCCTCAACGCGTTCCTCGCTCTTTTTCCATTAACTGGGAGAGGTGTGCCCTGCCAGGCGCCACTGAGCATGCTCAATACGCAGTTGTTCTGTCCGTGTCACAGGAGCCCCTGAAGGGGTCGGTGAGCGAGGCTATCAGATCCAGCCTGCGTTCTTACACCGATGTGTGCGACGCTGTGTTCGCCTTGGAGATTGGCCTGCGCTTCCTGGGGAAGACAGGTGA
This sequence comes from Plecoglossus altivelis, assembly GCA_036571765.1. Taxonomy (NCBI): domain Eukaryota; kingdom Metazoa; phylum Chordata; class Actinopteri; order Osmeriformes; family Plecoglossidae; genus Plecoglossus; species Plecoglossus altivelis. The sequence continues at coordinate 14,362,017 of BROE01000007.1, forward strand.
CCTCCCAGGGGCCACACTCCTGACCTACCTCACAGACACCCTCCAGATGGGCCGTCAGATCTCCGGCAGCGTCAAGAAGGTAGGGACCGTCTCTCCAGAGATGCAGTTGAGTTGTATACCTCGTAGCAGAACCTTGTGAAAGCTCTCATGGAAGGTGTTTTGGATGCCTGTTGGTCCTCTCAGGCCCTGGGAGAGAGAAGGCTGAACCAGAGCCTCTTCACCTGGCAGCTTCTCACCAGCTGGAAGTCAGAGATCCTACTCAACACTGGGCAGGTCTGTATGAGCTGCTTCTCTCCGTTATCTCTGATTAAACAAACACGGATCGGGAGCTGTGATTGTGGGCAGAGTTTGAGTCAGTCTCTCTGAGTCAGTGCCGCTCCTAAAGGAAATACAGAAGATCTAAAGTGCTCCACCTCATGGAGCACTTTCAGTTTGTAGTTACGTCAACCCTGTCACCCAGTCAACCCCAGCTGACCTCTGCCCCTTTGCTACCACCAGTAATTACCCCCCTACAAGCGCGTCAGCCCCACACCCCTGGGTTGTAAATTTGGAGAAAGTGTGTCGTCAGACATACCAAACGTTGAGCTAAAACAAGAAAAAACAGATATTCCGACTCAACTAAATCGTATCGTCAGGTCTCCTTATCTTAACAATGGTTGTCGTGACTCGTGTAATTATGTTCGATTTGGAGATATCGCTGGGCTTCATTCTGAGGGTGTCTGTTGCAGGACCCGTTTCCGAAGCTCTCGTCCGAGTTCAAGGAGGAGCTGTCGGACGACGAGCAGAAGCAGCTAAGGGGGTTTCTGGCGATGACGGACGTGGAGACCTTCTCTCTGGAGCTGCATGAGATCCTGCTGCTGAAGACCGACAGCGACACCACACAGGAAGCTTATCCAGCACACTGGGAGTACGGAACATCTCCTCTCTCCCCTCGTGTCCCTCTGACACAGCTAGACACACGTGCGATCGCATGCAGACTCTGTGTGGCACAGGCACAGGAAGTGGTGTGTGTGCGAAAGAGAGAGGGAGAGAGGGAGAGGGAAAGAGAGAGGGAGGGAGAGAGAGAGAGAGAGGGAGAGGGGGAGGGAGGGAGAGAGAGGGAGAGAGGTGGAGAGAGAGGGAGAGGGAGAGAGAGGGCGGGAGAGAGGGGGAGAGAGGGAGAGGGGGAGGGAGGGAGAGAGAGGGAGGGAGAGAGAGGGAGAGAGAGGTGGAGAGGGAGATATTTCACACAGAATTGAAATCCTATCGTATCAATACGAATACTCCAACGGAAAGCATGTTATGTTTGGGGGGGAATCACCATTCGGACCCAGTCTGGTGTTTAAAGGAATGTTTTTGTATTGGCTAACAACAACATGAGGGTGTCCTAAAGACATGAGTGGTTTTGGCCCAGAGGCCAGAGTGTGACCCCCCTCTCCCATCAGCCATCTGTCGGGAGAAAAGGGCTTAAGTGATATACCCTCCGCAGGCACAGGTCAGCTCTATATACCCAACAGCTGGCCTGAGACTGAATAGGAATGCGTGTGTTGAGAACAATGAAGCGGCAAGGCTAACTGTTGCTCCTTCTGTCCTTCCTCCCTTCTGCCTGCAGTATTAGAACCACGCTTGAGAACCATCTACATCTGAAGAAACAGCCATCCCTGCCTGGGCTGGAATCGTTTCCGGAAGAGATGACGCTTAGCAAAGGAGCTGGTGCATGGAGGACTGCAGTGCAGTTTAGAAAAAGATGATTTTGTTTGATCTCAGGGGGAGGGAAGTTTTGGGGATGATATGATGATGTTATTGATATCTGTTGTTTGTTCATTTGTGCAGTTAAATAATCAAAGTCTTTATTCTAACTAATGAACAAAGTCTTAATTAAGTCTTATCGGTTGTAAAAGCCTTAGAAGATGAGGGACCAAATCAAGAACTCAAAGAGTTTTTTTTCTCCAACTGTGATATTCTTGTTTTAGTTGTAAGTATAATGAAGTTTTTTTATTTTTGCAAAGACCAAGATTCAAAACATTCCAGATTCAAAACATTCTTGATTTGATTTCCCTTGTTGTCAGCCTAATTGCTTCATGAACATTGTAATAATAACACAATAAAAAATATTTTATGGTCTCTTTGAATATGGCCAAATTAACTTTAAATTGACCTATTCTTGAGTCCGCGAACGAAATCATTCAAACTATTAATTTGTTAAATAGGTATTTTCTGTCATCAAATACACACACGCACACCCCCTTTTGCCAAGTCAACCAAACCTCAAACTATAGCCACGCCTCACTTCGGTAATGACACATTCCCTCCACCAATCATATCACATAGCTGTGAGAGTCCTGGTCCTTTTACAGCCAATCACAGCCTTCAAGGGGAGGAGTTGGTCTGTTTGCTGGTTGCTAACGAGAAGATGTTGCGCGTTATTATTGACTGAACGGAATATTTACACCATGCAGTGAAAACCAAGGACAGTGGTCGAATTATCTTCTTTCCCTAGTTGATATTTTGGATGAGCAACATTGCGTCGGCGAAGGTTTACTGGCTAACACAGGACTTGCATCGCTTTCTTGTGAACGTTTATTTTTCAGCCCATCACCATGGAGAGAAAGATGAGGGTTGTACTGAGGTTTCAGTCTATCCATTTCAGACCAAATTTCTAACGCCGTTTTTCTGCGTGATGCATGTTTTCACCTGCTGTCTGTTTGCTAGTTTGTCGGCTAGCTAACCTAACCTGTTCCCTTTGGAGATATCACTGGTCCACCGCATTACGCTCAGATTTGTGGACCCTCGCTAGCCATCTCCGTCTTCACAGCTTGGTAGATCGCTTTGAACTGGACTTGAAGTTATCCGCTGAGATCAGAACAGGAGGACGGTAAGATTGTACAGCGTCTTATCTTTGAGGAGGGGGGAGACGACATTTCCAGGTAGTCTAGCTCGCTAGCGAATTTGTCGTTTTTTTACAATTGAATTTATGATTTGAAATTGAACACAATTGACAGATGTTGGGATATTAAGTTGCACTAATACGTTATACATTGCTGATTTAGTAGTACATTTTAGACGGACTCTTGCAACGTTGCACAGTTGCTAGTCCAGCTACACAGTAGTTGATAAAGCACATACACTTCATCGATGTATCTCTATTTAGGACCCATAACAGATAGTCGGCGTACGTTTAAGGGAGTCATGCTCATGTAAACAGCCTTAAAACGTATAGCATCATATTTGTGTAATCCAATATTGATAATGCGGCTCGAGTTACCGATTACAAATGATTGTCCGCATCTACTGTCAATAGAGGAAAAGGTGTGTCTCTTGCCTGTTGCCCTGGGAAACAATCAACAAAAGGAAGGGATTTGTTATCAGGTCAAGCGGCGGAGCGGCACCTGATTTCAACTAAGGGAGGGAGAGAGAGAGAGAGAGAGATAAAGACAGAGAGAATTATTAACGATATAACATGGATATCACCTAGCAGGTCAGGATGCACACCACTCGTAGCCCGTCGTCCGTCCAGGTGGGTCCGACAGGTGATGCCTTGGACCTCAGTCTGGCCGGCTCCCAGCTCTCTGTGACCCGCCGGCCCAGCAGCGCCTCTCCGGGCAAGCACTTTAGTCGCTCGGTCTCCGTGACGGTAGCCAGCGAGGGCCGGGGCAAACGCAACACACTGGTGAGCAACAAAAAGAAGAAAAAAAAGAAGATTCCTGAATGTTTTTCTGAAACCGGAGATCCTGTATGTCACTCAGCTCGTGTCATTCCTTTAACGGACTTTTCTCGTAAACCACCTGTAGTAACCTGCAATCACAGAGTGTCTGTTGATTCAATCCAATAGACAAATAGAAACTGATTACAATCAGGACATGCTGTGATTTGCTCGTCTGTTTCATCCATAGAGCGACGTTGGGTTTGGAAGCTCTCGCTCCATCAAGAATCTGAGAAGATCAAACAGCACGACTCAGGTGAACCAAAGGACCAACATCAGTTGTCTAATTTGTACAACATCCACCTGCCGGTCTCTCCTCTCAGAACTCAAAACACTACACGTTGCCGCGGCGACACGGAACATCCGCGATCACACTTTGGATGTGGTGGTGGTGGTGGTGGTCGTGTGCGACGCGATGCCCGTTTTCACTTTTCCCGACGTGTTGGTGCACAGACTGTGGTTTGGTGTCCTCCGCATCTTAGACGCGGTCTGAGGCACAGGAGGGCAGGACGGGCCAGGATGCAGCATCACGCACTAGCGCATGTCAAGGGAGGGGGTTCTCTCTCCTCAGCAAGCAACAGCTGGCCTCCATGCCAGTCCTCCACTGGGACAATAGGCATTGTGTCGCGACGGCTGCTACAAGAGAAGGGGAGAGAGAGGGGGAGGGAGGGGGGGAGAGAGAGAGAAAGGGGGGAGGGAGAGAGAGGGAAGAGGGGCTGGGAGAGAGAGGAAAGGTGGTAGGAGGGAGAGAGGGAGGAAGAGGGTGTGTGAGGGAGAGAGAGTAAAGGCGTTAGGAGGGAGGGAGAGAGAGAGAGAGGGAGGGAAGAGGGGGTGGGAGGGAGAGAGAAAGGGAAGGAAGAGTGGGTGGGAGAGAAAGAGAGATGGAGGAGGGGAAGACATAGGGGATCCTTGGGGCCCCTGCTTTGTCAGAGGTTAGAGGAGAAGGGCCCCCTGGGGTCAGGTTACCCCCAGGAGCCAGTGAAAGCAGAAGTGTGTGCACCACCGAGATTCTATTGTCTGGCAGCTGCCGTTCCTCCCTCCACCCCCCTCAGCCCCCCTCTCAGCCCCCCTCACCCCCCCTCAGCCCCGCTGCCCCGTCCACCCCTGCCTCCTGGGATGCAGAAGTAGAGGGGCTTAAATTAAGGACAATCTAATACCCCTCTCCGCCCTCGGCTCTCCCCTGTTCTTTCAGAGCTGTCATTGCCCCCCCTTAGACCACCCTATCTACCCCCACCTCACCTCCTCCCTACCACTCTGCTCCAACCGCACCGTGATCTAAACCACCGTTTCTGCTCCCGGAACCTCATCTCTCGGCGACGAACCTCTCACCACGACTTTCGCATTCCTCGGTCCCGAAGCTCCAGATCCTTCTCAACCCACCGGGGGGACAGATCAACAGAACGCATCAGATCACTAGATAAAGGGAAGCATCACAGGAATGTGCAGCTCTGGAATGATCTTGTTGTCGATTGCTTTTCACGTTGCGGCCAGGCTATGTATGGTTCCTACTATAGTATTACGTACCCAACTACCTCACGCTATCAGCATGACAAACTAGCACTCCAATGCACCAGCGCAATCAGACGCCACATGCCCGCCACATGGCTGGGCTCAAATCGAAAGAGGTCGGGGGGGGGGTGGGGGTCCGGGGATCGGCAGGGGGATAGGGAGGGTTGGGGGGATGCGGGAGCGATAAGAAACCGACAGTATCACCAGACCAAAAGGGACTCGACTATGACGTGTGTGGTCGTCTGCACAGACCTTCACAAATGGAATTAGTATGCTTCTCTGTTGATAGGAGGATCTGACTATGTAATAACGGAATTTCTGATTACAACACGGGGGAAGGGGGAGGATAGTTAGATGCATGTACAGTATGAGCTAGTTAGATGCATGTACAGTATGAGATGAGAATTAAACAAACAGGTAACGTTCCACCTCTCTGTTTGTGTGCGATAGCGAGGACCAGACGGAGGATTTTCTGGCCCTGTTTGACAGCAGCACAGATGGCCGCAGGAAGCTGGCCAGCCTTAGCAAGGCATCGCCAGACCGCAACACCTGGAACATCCTGGTACGACGCGCCGATCGAAACAACCTGTACAACTTCTACTATTGGCTGTTTTCGTTTACGCAAAGTCACGTCGCCCGACCCCCTTCAAAAAAAATCTAATCCGTTCTTTGTTGACAGTGACGATGTCTGAGGTTGTTGTTGTTGTTGTTGTTGTTGTGTGTCGTCCGCTTCTCCAGGACGACCAGCCTCGTGCTTTCCCCCTCCCCTCCAGCTCCCGCAGCACGGGCAGCGTCGACTCTCCCACGGGCCCTAAGAAGAGGGAACCTGACCCCGCGCTGCTAGCTGCCAACTTCACCGCCAACAACAGGTGGGCACTAGGACCGCTCTGGCTCCCCGCCACACAGCTGGGAGGTGGGCTGACTCCAGCAGCTCCCCACCCTGACGGAGAAACAGCTCCCAAGGAACATTCTAGACTTCTGCACGCTGCTCCTGTTTCATTCCTGATGGTCTTGATACTACCCTCAGGGTTAAACTCCATGAATTCCTGTCTTTTGGCAACTGCCTGACTCCCCCCCTACTCTCCCCCCCCTCCCCTCCCCCTCTGGTTTCAATCTAGCTGAGGGGTGTCTAACTGTCTCTGGCTCACAAAGCCATAGGAGTCTCCATTTTCGGGGGGTTATTTTCAAACAGCAAATGGAGCGTGTGATTGATGTAGAATACAGTACCCTTTAAAAAAAAAGAAGAAAAAACCCAGTTTCAGTAGTAGAAGTAGTGGGATTAGGGCTTGTAGCCAGTGGCTGTATGTGTCTGCATTTCGCAGCCTCTTCAGGTTGTGTCCCAGCTAACTCCCTGCACACTGTGTTGACATTCTGTAGCCAGTGGCTGTATGTGTGTGCATTTTGCAAACTCTTCAGGTTGTGTCCCAGCTAACTCCCTGCACACTGTGTTGACATTCTGCCCGTTTCTTTCAGGAGCAACAAGGGAGCTGTTGGGAACTCTGTCACCACCATCTTACACAACAACTACTCAGACATACCCCTCACCCCCAAGAGTTCGAACCAGAAGCCCTCCTTCAAGTACGCCTCCAATGCTTCTTCCATCTTGACACCGACACCTTGTTAAAAGTGCTTTGGCGCGTGTCGAGGGACGCTTTGAGACGCCAAACCAGGAGTTGTAGTCAAGAACCGTATTTGATGTGTATCTTTCAGTTTTTCTTTCTCTCCGCTTGTCCAGCAACATCCTCAAAGCCACAGGGAACGACGACGGCGGCACCTTAGAGAACGGTTCCGTCACCAAGTCCCAGAAGAACTTCTCTTCCTCGTCATCCACCTCCAACAACAACGCCACAGCCCGGGCCGGGAGCCCCGGCACGCCCCGCAGGAGGGAGGTCACCGAGGAGGAGGCCGAGAGGTCAGAGGGAGGTCGTGGTTTTTAAGACAAGCTGCTTCGTGGGTCTTTGTTAGAATAACGCCCCTCAGCTTGAAGCTAAAGCGGTGTGCAATCATTGTAGATGTGTTTCAAACCCCTAGTCATGCTGTGTGTGTTTGTGTGTCAGGGGAAGCTTATCGCATTAGACATAAGGTGACAAGCTGCGTCGCATCCAACGGCGCTGGGGGTCATTATCGACGACACATTGTGGGGGCAGGAGGCATGAACGATACATGCCAACAGGCAGCATGCCAGCAGGGGACAGAGCGATTGCCAGCCAACAGCTGGCGACCTCCAACACTGATTGTCTTACCACCAAGAAAACTTGCAGGCTCATTGATTCACATTCTTCTCCCTCGCAGTCATCTTCTCGCGCTCATCGCTCGGTCATCTCCTGCGATACTCTTGCTTGGTCTCACTGTCTCCCTGTTCTCTTCTGCCTCTCTCTCTCCTCTATCTAATGCTCTCCATCTAATGCTCTCTCTCTCCTCTATCTAATGCTCTCCATCTAATGCTCTCTCTCTCCTCTATCTAATGCTCTCCATCTAATGCTCTCTCTCTCCTCTATCTATCTCTATCTCCCTCTATCTCTCTCTGTCTCCCCATCTCTCTTCTCCCCCTCCCTCCCTCTTCATCCCCTCCGCGCGCCATCCTCTCTGGTATATCACTAATCTGAATTATCGACCTCCTCACAGGCACTCGAGTCTTCGTCCCTCAGCCTCACGCTCCTCCTTTGTTAAGACGCTGCAGTGCTTAGCGGCGAGTCAGCGAGGGGCTTCCTTCTCTTGTGACTCTCTTCAACACGCGCCAGTGGAGGAGCGTGCTCCGGAGGTGCAGAAGAAGAAAGAGGAAGACAGGAAGAAGATCCGTGAGGAAAAGGCTCGCCTGGCTCGTCTGGCTACAGACTCAATCAACAACACCACCTATTAACACACACACACATCAAGAGTGACAACACACACGACAGCGATCGCCCACATCACCACCATCATACGACACTACACACCAAGCATGTCTTCTGCTCACTAAATAAAGCTCTAAACCCACAGACCAGTACGCACCAGAGACCACAGGACCACAGCTCACAACAAATAGCGCACTGCTCAAGCACAACACACCGCACTGCGACCTGTAGCATCAAGCACTAGGACCCTCTGCTGGTGTGTTTAGGAACTGCAGCAGAAGAGGGCCCAGCGGGCAGCGGAGGTGCAGCGCTCAGCCCAGGAGGAGCTGGACACCCTGAGGCATGCTGGGAAGGTGGGCCGCCGGAGACCCTCCAAGAGCACCCCTAGCAACCTCAGCCCCACCTCCCCTGGCGACGTCAAGGCCAAGAACACGGGTACGTCAGCGCCCCCCTTAGGCCGGAGGTCACATGTCAGGTGATTCCTCTTCATGCCGAAGCACCTTTTTATTTCTCGTCATTTGATTTCTTGTTCTGTTTCCTCCTCAGACTCCAACGCAAACACAGCGTCCGATCTGGATGACCTCACATCCTCCCCTGCTTTGTCCAATCGCAGAGGTTCTCAGTGCTCTCAGGTAACCAATGGGAAAACACATATTTCGATTCTTTCTCTTTCCTTCTGTACAAATAAAGTAGATTTAAGAGCTTGAGATGCCACCTGTGTCGTCCATGTTTACCGAGAGGAGAGGAAAGAGGAAACGTATCATGTCTGTTTCTGTGTGTTTCTGTGTGTTTCTGTGTGTTTCTGTGTGTTTCTGTGTGTTTCTGTGTTTTTATGCCAATCAGAGGCACAATCTCGTTGTGCAGTAACAGTAAGTGAGTGGTATGGATACTGATCCATGTTTTGCATTCCCAGGAGATCCTGCTGAGGTCCGTGAGCATGGAGGACCAGCACCAGGGGGCGCTGTCGAGCAGAGCACAGGCCAAGACCTCCCTGAACGATTTGCTGGACACCCTGAAGCTGCTGGAGGAGGAGCCAGAGAGGCTGGCTGAGCCCAAGAGGTTCCTGAAGGACAAGTACTCCTGGATAGATGGGGTGAGACTGCTGCCTGCCATATGCACGCGCACACGCTCTCTCTAGAGCAGCCTGACACGTACTCACTCTTTCTAGAGCACCCTGAAACAGGTACAGGCTCTATCTAGAGCAGTCTGACATGCACACACTCTCTCTACAGCATAGAGAGCATAGCTCAGCCTTCAGAAACCCCCTGCCTTGCGTATCCTAGACGTTGCCTTGCGTATCCTAGACGTTGCCTTGCGTATCCTAGATGTTGCCTTGCGTATCCTAGATGTTGCCTTGCTCTCTACCCACCTGGGGCCTCCTTTGCGCCAAATCGATCTGAGTCACTACAACACGTGGGCTGCAGTGGTTAGCGTGGCGCTAAGCGTGTGTGCGTGTGTTGCAGGATGGAGACTCCACCTCCCTGACCACAGACAACCTGGAGCGTCACGGCCAGCTCATCCAGGCCCCGGCACTGCCAGACGAGGGGGCCCTGCTGCCGGACGGGGGGGCCCTGCTGTCGGAGGCCAAGCTGCAGAGCATCATGAGCTTCCTGGATGAGATGGAGAAGTCAGAGCAGGAGAGGCCTCGCTCTGTCACCTACGAAGCCACAAGAGAAGGAGCGAAGAGAGGAGGGTGGGTGGGATGGATGTGGGAGGGTGGGGAGGTGTGGGGAGAGGGTGGTGTGGGGAGTGGTGTGGAGGGAATGGATAGAAATAGAGATGATAGATTATGTGGTGATGTGATAAATACTTATTATCTATAATGACTTTGGCACTTTAAGAGTAGCGTGGTGCGTGACTTGATGCATGTGCCCGTGATGCATGACTTGATGCATGTGCCCGTGATGCATGACTTGATGCGTGTGCCCGTGATGTGTGACTTGATGTCTGTTCCCATGGTGCGTGACATGATGTGTGTGCCTGTGATGCGTGACTTGATGCAGTGCCTGTGATGCGTGACTTGATGCATGTGCCTGTGATGCGTGACTTGATGCGTGTGCCTGTGATGCGTGACACTGTGCTCGTGTGTCCGGCAGGTGGTGTTGTCGGAGGAGGAGCTGGCAGGGGTGGAGCTGGCAGGGGTGGAGCTGGCAGGGGTGGAGCTGGCAGGGGTGGAGCTGGCAGGGGTGGAGCTGGCAGGGGTGGAGCAGGCCTCAGCCACTGCTGCTGAGGTCACAGGGTCTATAATGAGACTGAAACTGGAGCTGGACGAGAAGAGACGTGCAGTCAACATGCTGCAGACGGCTCTGGTGACTATGATGACCACACACACACACACACACACACACACTACTACCTCAAACACACACAACTACCACACACACACACACACACTACTACCACAAACACACAGACTTGTTTTAAGGTTGCCTTGAGTGTACCCTAGGTAACTGAGTCACATGTTCACATGTTCACATGTTTGGGTCTGGTGCCAACGTGCTGTGTTTCTCCTCTTCCTTGTTTCTCTGGCGCTCAACATCCCTCCCTCCCTCCACCTCTTCCTTATCCTCTCCGTCCATCTCTCTTTCTCCCTATTTCTTCCTTTCCCTCTCTCCCCTCACCTCCTCCCCTCCTGCCCCTCCTCCTCTACTCCTCATGCACACATCCCTACAATGCTCACATATAACAATCCTCACATCCTCCCCTCCCCTCTGCTCCTCTCCCTCACCTCCTCCTCACCAACTAACATCTCCTCTCCTCACACCTCACCTCCTCTCCACCCACATACCTTCCTCTCTCCTCTGCCCTCCCCTCTGCTCCTCTCCCTCACATCCTCCCCTCCCCTCTGCTCCTCTCCCTCACCTCCTCCCCTCCTCTCTTCTCCCCTTCTACTCCTCTCCCTCACCTCCTCCCCTCCTCCTCTCTCCCCTCTACTCCTCTCCCTCACCTCCTCACCTCCTCCTCTCTCCTCTGCCCTCCCCTCTGCTCCTCTCCCTCACCTCCTCACCTCCTCCTCTCTCCTCTGCCCTCTCCTCCCTCACCTCCCCATCCTCCCCTAGGCCCAGCAGAGGGAGCTGACAGTCAGGCATGTGAAGGAGACAGAGAAGGAGCTGCACCGGAGCTTTCAGCTGCAGAAGGATCAGTACGAGGCCACTATCCAGAGACACCTGGCCTTCATCGACCAGGTACACACACACACTATCAGCACACACACACACACAAAAAAAAAAAACACACACACACCCACAACACCCACACACACACACTATCCAGAGACACCTGGCCTTCATCGACCAGGTACACCACACACACACACACACTATCCAGAGACACCTGGCCTTCATCGACCAGGTACACACACACACACACCACTAGTACAAACACCTGCCTTTATCGACCAGTACACACACACACGATACACACACACCACACCACACACACACACTATCCAGAGACACCTGGCCTTCATCGACCAGGTACACACACACACAACACACACACACACACAGTATCCCATAGACACCTGGCCTTTCACATACGCACTCATGTACACCCACACACCACACACTATCCAGAGACACCTGGCCTTTATCGACCAAGGTACACCACCACACACACACACACACACACTATCCAAACACCTTGGCCTTTATCGACCAGGTACACACACACCAACCACACACACTATCCAGAGACACCTGGCCTTCATCGACCAGGTACACACACACACCACACACACACACTATCCAGAGACACCTGGCCTTTATTGACCAGGTACACACACACACACCACACACCACAAACACACACAAACAAAAACACAAACACACACACACCACACAACACACACACACAAGGTATACTTATACACACACACACGTCTGTACATGCATACCAGTACACACACACACCACATAACACAACGCACACTATCCAGAGACCAACCTGCCTTCATTCAGACCAGGTACACACACACACACACACACACACACTATCCAGAGACACCTGGCCTTTATCGACCAGGTACACACACACACACACACACACACTATCCAGAGACACCTGGCCTTCATCGACCAGGTACACTCGCACACACCACACACACACTATCCAGAAACACCCCCCCCCCCCCATGCCTTTATCGGACAGGTTACACAACACACACACACACACACTATCCAGAGACACCTGGCCTTCATCGACCAGGTACACACACACACACACACACACACACACACACACTATCCAGAGACACCTGGCCTTCATCAACCAGGTACACACACACACACACACTATCCAGAGACACCTGGCCTTTATCGACCAGGTACACACACACACACACGTGCTCACACACGCTATTATAGAAACGTGTAGTTGAGGTGATGTGAAGTGTTCTGCTTCCCTGTAGTTGAGGTGATGTGAAGTGTTCTGACTTTGTGAAGTGTTCTGCTTCCCTGTAGTTGAGGTGATGTGAAGTGTTCTGCTTCCCTGTAGTTGAGGTGATGTGAAGTGTTCTGCTTCCCTGTAGTTGATAGACGATAAGAAGGCACTGAGCGAGAGCTGTGAAGGCGTGGTGACAGAGCTTAAGCAAGTGGATCAGAAATACACCAAGAAGATCGCCCAGATGCAGGAGCAACATGAAATGGTAGGAGCTCCCGGCTCCGCCCAGCAGGGGGCGAGCGTGAGTCTGGATCAGGCGTCCAGGTGTCACTCCTCTTTCTTATGCTGTTCTCTCTGGGGACTCGTGTGACTGCATGTTCTGTGCTTTCTGTGCTGCTATTGTTGCTTTTTAATCTGTCTCTCTCTCTTCCCTCTCTGTGTCTCTCTCTTCCCTCCCTCCCTCCCTCCCTCCTGTCCTTCTCTGTCCTTCTCCTGTCTCGTCTTCCTTGCTCTAGGTTTCAAATCTGGCCCTTTTGCTATAACCTCCGTCCTACCACAAAACCTCCAGAAGACTCCTGTTACATTAGAATGGTAACAGCAGAATGGTAACAGCATTGCTGCGAGAGTAGCCTTGCCTGGCAGCTAACTAAGCAAGCTAGCTACCATTAAACAAAACCTGTTGGAACCGTTATGTTTAACGGTAATATTTGAAACTCACTCTTTAATGTGTTAAACAATGTATTTGTGTGTATTCCGGTGCCAAAAGCAATCATTCAGTACATGGCGCACGGCTTACTGACTGAATGTCCCTCCCCTTCAACAAGGGCTTAATGCCACAACACAATTAAAAAGCCCCCAAACACCACGCATGGTGCCCTTAAGCGTGGCCTGGAGTTGAAGCTGTGATTAAAGCGCTTGTCATGACAGCTGTGCAAGTCTACATGTGGTTTGCCCTCCAACCCCCTCTTCCCCCCCTCCCTCTCTCTCCTCCCTCCCCCCCTTCCTCCTTCCCCCCCTCCCCCGTGTAACAGAATTCCATTACATAGCAGACCCTCCATCAACAGAGAGGCAGACTTCCATTGTGAAGAGTCTGTGCAGACACACACACGCATGTCGATCCCTTTTGGTCTGTCGTTCATCGCTCCGACCCCCCCACCCCCGACCCCCCACCCCACCCCCCCACCCCCCCCCCCCGACCCGCAGGACCAGCATGGGCCTTGGTTTCGGCTGTTGAGGAAAGAGTTGTGGGTAAACAACCAGCTGGCCCAATGAAAAGCAATCCGACAACAGTCATTCAAGCTGCACATTCCTGTAGTCCCTTTACTAGAAACTGATGCGTGGTGGGAGATGGGGGAGAGGCGTGGAGGGAGATGGGGGAGAGGCGTGGAGGGAGATGGGGGAGAGGTGGGGTGGGGGCAATGACAGCTCTGAAAGAACAGGGGAGAGCCGAGGGCGGAGAGGGGTATTAGATTGTCCTTAATTTAAGCCCCTCTACTTCTGCATCCCAGGAGGCAGGGGTGGACGGGGCAGCGGGGCTGAGGGGTGAGGCTGAAGGGGCTGAGGAGGGAGGAACGGCAGCTGCCAGACAATAGAATCTCGGTGGTGCACACACTTCTGCTTTCACTGGCTCCTGGGGGTAACCTGACCCCAGGGGGCCCTTCTCCTCTAACCTCTGACAAAGCAGGGGCCCCAAGGATCCCCTATGTCTTCCCCTCCTCCCATCTCTCTTTCTCTCCCACCCACTCTTCCTCCCTTCTCTCTCCCTCCCACCCCCTCTCCCTCCCTCTCTCTCTCTCTCCTCCCTCCTAACGCTCTATCTCTCTCTCCCCACACACCCTCTTCCTCCCCTCTCCTCCTTCCCACACTTTCCTCCTCTCCCAGCCCCTCTTCCCTCCTCTCCCTCCCCCCTTCTCTCTCTCTCCCCCCCTCCCCTCCCCTCTCTCTCCCTCTCTTTAGCACCGTCCGGACACCAATGCCTATTGTCCCCATGGAGACTGCATGAGGCCAGCTTTGCTTGCTGAGGAGAGAAACCCCCTCCCTTGACATTTCTGCTAGTCTATGCTGCATCCTGCCCGTCTCCCTCCCTTGTGCCTCAAGACCGCGTCTAAGATCGGAGGACACCAAAACCACAGTCTGGCACCAACACGTCGGGGAAAATGAAAAACGGGCATCGCCGTCCACACGACCACCACCCAACCACCACCACATCCAAAGTGTGATCGCGGATGTTCCGTGTCGCCGCGGCAACGTGTAGTGTTTTGAGTTCTGAGAGGAGAGACCGGCAGGTGGATGTGTACAAATTAGATTTTCCCCCCCCCCCCCAGAAAAAAACTAAAATAACAAAGCTAAGAGTTTCTTACCTCAGCTGATGTTGTCCTTGGTTCACCTGAGTCTGCTGTTTATCCTTCTCAGATCTGATGAGCGAAGGCTTTCCCAAACCAAACGTCCCGCTCTATGATAAAACAGACGAGCAAATCACACACCCCCTAACCTCCTCCCCCCTCCGTTCATTCACGTCATCTTCATCATCGCTCCATCTTTTTCCTCTCGTTCTCCTCTCGTTCGTCCTCTCGTTCGTCCTCTCGTTGGTCCTCTCTCCTCCACGGGGACAGCATGTCTGCATGTGAGTCTGTGCCTGGCTGCTGTGTGTCTCTGAAGGCATCTTCCTTCTAGGCTTCGCTCATCCCCCCCCTGCAGAACCATGTGTCCAATCACAGCCCTGTCCTGCCCTGCTTGATGACACCCGTGACCTCTCCCGACCTCTCCCGACCCCTGTCATTAGGCTCCGCCCCTCTCGTCTCTGGTCATGTGCCCCTCCCATCCCCAGGTCCTCTGTTCCCTCCGGGTCCCTGTGCTTCTCCTGACCTGGGTCACCTGGCGTGGGGGCGGGGCATAGGGGACCAACAGCCTGGATGTGATCCTTACTCCCAGACCCTGACTCCTCCCTCCCTCTCTCCCCCTCTTTCCCCCCTGCAGGAGATCAAGAAGCTGAAGGAGCTCATGAGTGCCACTGAGAAGGTCCGCCGGGAGAAGTGGATTGACGAGAAGACCAAGAAGATCAAAGAGATCACTGTTAAAGGTGAAGCTCCTCCTCCCTGCATGCAGCTGGGGGTCTGCAGAGGGACCTGCAGCCTGCAGCTGTTGATGTGTGTGTGTGTGTGTTGGCGGCGTGTGTGTGTTAGCGGCGTGTGTGTGTTGAAGGTGTGTGTTGAAGGTGTGTGTGTGTGTTGAAGGTGTGTGTGTTGGCGGCTTGTGTGTGTGTGTTGAAGGTGTGTGTGTGTGTGTTAGCGGCGTGTGCGTGTGTTGACGGCGCGCGTGTTGACGACGCGTGTGTGTGATGATGGCGTACGCGTGTTGACGGCGAGCGTGCGTTGACGGCGTGCGTGTTGTGGCGCTGCGTTGCAGGTCTGGAGCCAGAGATCCAGAGGCTGATCTCCAAGCACAAGCAAGAGCTTAAGAAGCTGCGTGTGCTGCACCAGGCAGAGCTTCTCCAGGCAGATGAGCGAGCAGCGCAGCGCTACGTCCAGCAGAGCGAGCAGCTTCGTGCTCAGCTGGAGAGAGACAGGGACCAACAGTGCCAGAAAGAGAGGGAACTGGCCAAGCAGAGGTGAGGGTGGACACACACCTGCACACACACCTGTAAACACACACACACCTGTATACACACACACACTCACTTGTACACAGACACACCTGTGTACACACAAACAGACACACCTGTGTATACACACACACATATTTGGACACAGAGACACACCTGTGTACACACAAACACACACACCTGGACACACACACAGACACAAAATTGAGTTGAAAAATATCCACTTTGACCCTGATTGTGGCAGTTAAAGACAAGAGAAAGCTAAGCATTGTGTGACAATGTTGCAACATGGTGAGATGGTGTTGGGAAAACTTCATTATGTTTTGCACAAACTTGTGGAGTCCATACACATCAGAGGAAGACAAGGCGACGTACCAAATACACAACCACTGAAACCGTAGCCATGGAAACGCATGTATTATATTCAAAACAAATCTGGTATCTTGAATAGGCTGTTGGTGGCAGAAAGGCTGGCTGTTCATCTCGTATTCTAACCCTGCTTCTCTCTGTAGCCCGCCCACCCACCCACTCACATCTCTGTCTCTCTACCTCTGTCTCTCTACCTCTGTCTCTCTACCTCTGTCTCTCTACCTCTGTCTCTCTACCTCTGTCTCTCTACCTCTCTCTCTGTCTCTCTACCTCTCTCTCTCTACCTCTCTCTCTCTGTCTCTCTACCTCTCTCTCTCTACCTCTGTCTCTCTACCTCTCTCTCTCTACCTCTGTCTCTCTACCTCTGTCTCTCTACCTCTGTCTCTCTACCTCTGTCTCTCTACCTCTCTCTCTCTCTCTCTACCTCTGTCTCTCTACCTCTGTCTCTCTACCTCTGTCTCTCTACCTCTGTCTCTCTACCTCTGTCTCTCTACCTCTGTCTCTCT
>BROE01000007.1:14387036-14410969 GCA_036571765.1 Plecoglossus altivelis
TCCACATCCAGGCTGAGAGAATAAGTTACTTTTACGAGCCAGACACCATATGTCATATGAAGTCATATTTGCATGGTTTTAAAGCGTGGAAAGGCCAGAGTCTGAACGATTTTTGTACTCTCTTCTTGCCTGTTTCGCCAGTGTGAAGTCGGCCATCTTGAAGAAGGAAGAGACTGTCAGCAGCCTTCGCAAGCAGCATGAGGTACTGGCCTCTCCTAGTCTCTCCTGGTCTCATCTCTCCTGGCCTCTCCTGGTCTCTCCTAGTCTCTCCTGGCCTCTCCTAGTCTCTCCTGGTCTCTCCTGGTCTCATCTAGTCTCTCCTGGCCTCTTTAGTCTCTCCTAGTCTCTCCTGGTCTCTTCTCTCCTGGTCTCTTCTCTTCTGGTCTCTCCTGGCCTCTAGCCTCTCCTGGCTTCCAAGAGATGCATGTGGGGCTGAGCCTCGTTTCGACAGTAGAAAGCCAAGCAATCGCCTGAACAAACCTCTCCTCTCCTCTGATAGGCTGCGCTGAAGAGGGCGGACCACCTGGAGGCCTTGTTAGAGCAGCAGAGGAAGCAGCTGCTGGAGAAATGAGCAGCTGGGGGCGGGACTTCCTCCTCTACTTATGAGCAGCTGGGGGCGGGACTTCCTCCTCTACTTATGAGCAGCTGGGGGCGGGACTTCCTCCTCTACTTATGAGCAGCTGGGGGCGGGACTTCCTCCT
This sequence comes from Plecoglossus altivelis, assembly GCA_036571765.1. Taxonomy (NCBI): domain Eukaryota; kingdom Metazoa; phylum Chordata; class Actinopteri; order Osmeriformes; family Plecoglossidae; genus Plecoglossus; species Plecoglossus altivelis. The sequence goes on from BROE01000007.1 coordinate 14,387,738, forward strand.
CTACTTATGAGCAGCTGGGGGCGGGACTTCCTCCTCTACTTATGAGCAGCTGGGGGCGGGACTTCCTCCTCTACTTATGAGCAGCTGGGGGCGGGACTTCCTCCTCTACTTATGAGCAGCTGGGGGCGGGACTTCCTCCTCTACTTATGAGCAGCTGGGGGCGGGACTTTGTCTGCAACGCCATAGACAGACGTTTTACTCGCAGCCAGGAGCAACACGTGCAGACCTTCGCTCCTCCACCACCTCCTCCACCCTCTCGCCCCTCCTCCTCCACCCTCTCGCCCCTCCACCCCCCTCGCTCCTCCACCACCTCCTCCACCCTCTCGCCCCTCCACCCCCCTCGCTCCAACTCAAAACCCCATCACACCCTCCACCACCTCCACCCCCTTACACACCTGGGACAGAGAGGAAACTCTGTTCAGCTCACGGAGACCGTCTAGAAGAGAACAGCTCCAGATGTTGCCAACGCCCTAATGGGCCTTGTGGCTGTTTTCACATGCCTGAAGCTAGGGTGAGGGGGGCTGTGAGGAGGAGTGTCCCCTCTCAGTACCCCCCACCCCCAGACACACACACACACACCCTGGAGGCCTGGAGGAGTCTTCCCTCTCAGTACCCCCCACCCCCAGACACACACACACAGACACCCCCCTCAACACACACACACAAAAACAAACACACACACACACAACACACACACCCTGGAGGCCTGGAGGTGGACTTGTATCAGTCAGGGCTGGGTGACTTGTTGCTGTGGTACGAATCAGGACCTCGCTGCCCTTCTGTGGGCTGGTTACAGATGTCTTTTGTCCTGCTGTTCCCTCTGGGGCTAGTGCTAATTACAGAGAGTCTGTCTCGCTAGCTACACCCCACCCTCCTTGCACTCCAGCCAACCCCCCCCCCCCACACACACCACACACAACATCACACACACACACACACAAGCCCAGCAGAGCTCTGACAGATTTGCTTAGCATTCACCAAGTTAACCATCACAAAGAGACCAGCCCAGTAACCTTGGTTAACATGCCTTTGTAGATAGAGGGATCCAGTAAGTTGATAGAAGGTCTTTGGAGAAATGGAAATGGAAGGTTTTTAAATGGAATTTATAGGAGGCTAATGGAAGTGTTTAGAAAGTATAGGAACATGGGAACCCTGTAAGTTTGGGTAATGAAGGGTTCAAAGCGCCCGTGTTGCTGTTCTGAGGGTTTGTGTGAACGTGGAACAGAGAGAAGGGGGAAGAGGAAGGAGGGATTGAGGAATGTGTATAGGAAGTGTTTATAGGATTAGGAAAGCAGAAACTGGGTTTTAGTGGGGAAGTGGTGGGGGCACAAGGCATGCTGTTGGTGGTGGTTTCGTATAGCTGGATCTGGGTTAAAAGCCTGGTAGGCTTCACTGTAACCTGAGGGAACACGGAACACAAAACACACACAGCTTCTGACAGAAGAGTCCTTGACAGGGGGGCCTTTCAGCTGGGCAGCCTGGAAACCCTTCAACCCTCTAGCACAGGGGGGCGGGGCTTGACGCTCACCCTCAGGGGGGCGGGGCTTGACGCTCACCCTCAGGGGGGCGGGGCTTGATGCTAACCCTCAGGGGGGCGGGGCTTGATGTTCACCCTCAGGGGGGCGGGGCTTGATGTTCACCCTCCAAGGGGGGCGAGGCTTGATGCTCACTCTCGGAGGGGAGAGGGGGGCGGGGCTTGCTGCTCACCCTCAGAGGGGGGAGGGGGGGGCGTCTTTCCAGCAACATCTTGGCTCATCTCCAGACGCAGCACACGGCTCTTTTCCTCTCTGCAAGGTCACTTGTCTTTCCTTTGATTGGTTTTCTGTCGCCTGTTTTAACTTCCTTAAAAGCTGTTTTCAGCGTGCCACAAACTAGTAACTATGTTTATGAGGTTTCTTTCAGACATCTTGACGAGGGTGGAGTTGTGTTTTTGTCAATTTTCTCAGTCAAACTCCTGCCAGACTGTTAAGTAATGCAACAGAAAAGTGTTGTGTCATTCCTGTACCAAGTTGTCCTCTTTCTCTAAACTTTTAAACGTTACTTCTTTTTTTCGTTTCTTTTTTTTTCTTTTTTATTTATTAGCCAGTGCCCTTGGTGTTCTCTCTGTGCTGGCAGAGAATGAATGATCCGAGCACAAAAGTCTGTCTTTAACCGAAACAACGAGCCAAACCTATGATCAGTTGAACTGTTACTATTTCAGTTCGCTTCTGCCATTTCAGGCTTGAGAATAGTGAATCTGTTTTTTTTCCCCCTTCCTGATTTGATAAACCTATAATCAGAACCTCGACGTGTGGTTCTGTGTGAAGTGTAGACTAGATCCAGTTCTGGGTTGAAGTCAAAGGAGTTAGCATTAGCATAGCTACTGTAGCTGCCTGCGTGCTCACCAATACAAAGCTGCCAACTCTCACGTGCCGGCCGTGAGATACACGCATTTGATTGGTTAGACATTTGAGATACACGCTGTGGAACCAATCAAATGAGTGCAAGTTGGCAGCGCTGCCAATAGCAGTGCCTTGCGGTTAGACACTTCCTCATATTGAACGGAGGTATCCCTGCTCAATCCATCACCCATTTCAGATGCTAAACTGACAAAACCCACCGTCCAGTCCTGTCCAGTCCAATCCAGTCCAACCCAGTCCCGTCCAGTCCTGTCCAATCCAGTCCTGTCTAGTCCCGTCCAGTCCAGTCCCCTCTCGGCTCTGCGGTCGCTCCAGAAAGGCAAAGTGGCATTTCCCGCAGCATTTGGATGTGGTTCACATGGTGTATCTGTGACTCTACGGTTGTGAGATCCAGAGCTTGTTAGCATCAGGTCTGCTGAGACGACGAGGACACGGCTTCCAGCCGTCTGTCGGTCTGCTGGCAGTCTGCTGGCAGTCTGCTGGAAGTCTGCTGGCAGTCTGCTGGTAGTCTCCTGGCAGTCTGCTGGCAGTCTGCTGGCAGTCTGCTGGCAGTCTGCTGGCAGTCTGCTGGAAGTCTGCTGGCAGTCTGCTGGAAGTCTGCTGGAAGTCTGCTGGCAGTCTGCTGGCAGTCTGCTGGAAGTCTGCTGGCAGTCTTCTGGCAGTCTGCTGGCAGTCTGCTGGCAGTCTGCTGGCAGTCTGCTGGCAGTGGGGCATGCGAGAGCACAGTCCTACACACTCCTACAAGATCAGGATTTGTGTATTCGTATTTTCCTGGGAGATCAATCATCTCTTTCTATCCCAGAAGGGCCAAAATTCAACACACACACACAGACACACTCACACACATACACACACACACACACACTGTTGTGTTGTTTTAAGTGTAACTTTGTACACAAACTTTCACAGCTGTGTTTGTTTCAATTTGTGTTTGAATGTTTTTGTTGAGTTGAGTTTGCTTGTTATTCATGGAGTTTTAACTGTGAAGACGTCTTGACTGATCCTCTGTCTAAAGAGAATAAAGAGAATCATATTTAGAATAATCCTAACTTGTGTTTGTCTTTATTTATTATAATATTTAAATGATTAATTTAATCATGTATTCTATGAAGATAAGGGTTTGGAGAGAAAAGGCTAAGGTAGTCAGGATCCTGAGTGTGATAGGAAAGTACCTGGCAGTTCATTAAGTCTTGTTGTAATCTCAGAAGGGATTATTATTTATTTTAAGAGCTTCTTCCAAGAATACAGACATTCTTTATCTCAGGACTCCAAAGTTCACACCAACAGGACGATAACAACAGCTAGATCAGCGTCTACCTCGATGATTACCTTGTCCTCTATTTTAAAACCCAGAGCGCTTTCAATTCAGCTGGATTCTGATTGGTCTCATCAGCTAGCTAGAGGAATAAAAAGTGTTTTTAAAAGTTAAACCAAAAATATTGTTGTGGTGGTTGACCTGGCCTTAGCACACCTTTAAGTTGCAACTTCACCTCTACATTCCTTGACAATGGATGCAGCATGTGGAATAGCGTGTTTAACTGGCCCACAAACTTTCTCATTTATTTTTCCGGCCCTCTGGACAATTTGCTGACTGGTAAATCCACCAAAGGGTGAGTATTCAAATGCTTTGCTCCTTTCTGCAAGGTTTCTTTTCACAGAGGCAATCAAACCTTGTGACACGCACTGCCTAGTGACTTTCTAACAGCTGACATCAAGGTTCCTGCTTTCTGGGCCTTGAGAGGGAGAGAGGCGGAGAGACAGAGACAGAGAGAGAGAGAGAGGGGGAGAGAGAGAGGGAGACAGAGGGGGGGAACAGAGGGGGAGAGAGAGAGGAAGACCAGAGGGGGAGAGAGAACAGAGGGGGGGAGGAGAGAGAGGGGGAGAGAGAAAGGGAGACAGAGGGGGGAGAGAGAGACAGGGGGGACGAGAGAGAGGGAGGAGAAGAGAAGGGAGACAAAGGGGGAGAGAGAGAGGGGAGACAGAGGGGCGGACGAGAGCAGAGACAGAGGGGGGAGAAGAGAGGGAGAGAGAAAGGGAAGACAGAGGGGGGAGAGAGAGAAGCCGGGGGAGAGAGAGACAGAGGGGGGAGAGAGCGGGGTCGAGAGAGAGACCGAACAGAGGGGGAAAAGAGGGGGACAGAGAGGGAGACAGAGGGGGAGAGAGACTGAGACAGAGGGGGAGAGCAGAAGGGGTGGGGGAGAGGAGAGGGGGAGGGGAGAGAGAGAGAGAGAGGGGGAGAGAGGGTCCCTGTTTCCTGGTTGAGTGCTGATAACGTCTGTGGAGGATAAACCTGGTGTCCCTGTTCTGTGATAATAAACCAGCTGCCAGGGGGTCTGGAAAGAACAAAAAAACGTTCGTAACCTTCAGAAGAACCTTTACACACTTGCGTGTTAGTGCATGCCCCTTCTGAAGGCATTTGTGTGTGTGTGCGTATGTGCGTGTGTGCGTACTGCCACACCACACACTTACCAACTGGTCGTGTGTGTGTTTGTGTAGTGCGTGTGTGTGTGAGTCGTTGTGAACCACGATGTGTGTGTTTAAAGTTGTTGTGGGCGCCCTGTCCGTTAGGTTGCTTTCACGTCTGTAATTTAGAGGCCCCTTGCCTAAGGGAACCTTGTGATTTGAGTGTTTTATGCTCAGCGCTCATGTCCAACCCGCTCGCCTGCACGAGGATCCAACTGTCTTTTTATAGCCCTTGATACAAGTAATGTCACTGAGGACTTCACATAGAACTGCCCCTCAACCAACCTAAACCAACCTGTCCTGTACAATGTGTCTTCCTCTTCCAACTACACGTGAACTCTGTTGGTTGGCTGTGGTCAAACTCTGCATAAGACTCATAATGATCTGGGCTTTTGAATCAGGTGTGTTAGAAAACGGGAACTTCTAAAACCAGTTGGTTTGGGGAAACACTATTGTAGATGAGAAGCAGCTTCGAAGGAGGGTTAAGGAGGGTCTCTCTCTCTCTCTCTTTTGTTGCCCCTCCTCCGCCTCTCTCTCTTGTTGCCCCTCCTCCGCCTCTCTCTCTCTCTTGTTGCCCCTTCTCCGCCTCTCTCTCTCTCACTCTCCCCGTCTCTCTCCCCCTCTCTCTCTCCCTCTCTCTCTCTCCCTCTCTCTCTCTCCCCCTATCTCTCTTTCTCTCTCTCCCCCCCCCTCCTCTCTCTCTCTCTCTCTCTCTCTCTCTCTCTAAGGAGTTAGGGGGTTGTCCAATTGCCAGCAGCTGTTGCTCATTTTACAATGGTACCGCCCATGTCGTTAGAGTGGAGAGAAGAGCAGCACTGTTGCAGAACGCCTTTTCTAACTTAGAGGACTTGGAAGAAAGCAGCTAAACCATGTGGAGGACAGAATATACAGACAGGGTGAGGGATTTCAATTTCTCTTTTTTTCTGTGTTGAGACAACTTTCAGTTTAAAGGAAGACAGGAGGGAGAATGTTTCTTGTGGCTGAGGGAGTGAAAGAGAAAGAGACAAAGAGAGAGTCAGACAGAACAAGAGAGAGAGAGAGAGAGAGAAAACTTAGTCATGCTCCACCACTGTTACATGGGGTGATACATTAACTTAACAGACACTTTCGCGTTTTATTTGAGATGATCAAAGGATTGCAGGATCACAATTTCAAATACAAATTGTATTGTTTTTATGTATTGTATTTAATTGTAGTAAAAAAAAATTGTTAGTTTAACAAAGGTGGTAGCAGATGGCTACCAAGTTTATAAAAAATAAAATCTATGGTTGTTTTAAAAATGGACATTTACTTTCAAAGTCCTTGACAACTGACGTAATCATGGGATCACAAGAGACAGTTTTTCACCCATTCATCCTCCCGAAAGCCGGAGTGAAGATCGTTGGTTGTCAGTAGTTTGCATATGATCCTTTTCACTCGGTGTCTGTTGGGTTCAAACCCCAAGTGCTCAGGCTTCAGTAATGACACATGGTGTTTAAGGTCAACAGGCTTGTGAGTGAACAGACTACAAACTAGCCTCTGGCCTTTCAGTCAATGATCATTCCAAGCAACAACTAAACTGCAATGATCTGTAGAAGTTGTAAAGGTGCTTTCTTAGCACAATGCAGGTTCCCCCCCCCCTGTTTACTAGGGAGGGGGGAGGGAGGGCGTGAGATAGTTAAACTGAGATGAGGAGGGAAGGGGGTGGGTGTTGGTCATGTACTTGTGTCTGATCGGAATTTCTCGCTGTTTCTGGTGATCGTAATAACTTAGACCTCCACCCATGGTGTCAGCCTTAAACCATGAAACTATTGATCTGTAGAATAGAACGTGTGTGTGTATGTGTGTGTTTCTCCTCTTCTTTTTCCTCTACACCAGCCTCGCAAGAACAGTTGTCTACCGTCCACACACTCCCAGAACTATGGCAGAGTGAAGTCCAAAGTTGTCTGCTGATTAATGAACAGTTTGCACCACCACAACACTTTTTTTGTTTTTTTCTTTTTCGGTTTCCAGAAACGTCAACAACAAACCACATCCTGAGCAGGACGTGTGTGTCTCCTTCCTCGCCTCCTCCCCTTGCCTCCTCCCCCCCTCGCCTCCTCATGCCCCAGTGGGTGAAGCGGAGGGCAGGAAGTAAGAAGGCAGTCTACTGCTCGACAACAACGTGGTCATGACCCTCACAGGCCTCCGTAGGAAGCTTCTCGTCAGCTTCCTGGCTGTCAGCTCCATTCTGGGCTTCTACACGCTGTGCATGAGCCTGGAGATCCAAGTGCCCTGGCACACCATGGTCACGGCACGCTTCACCGGTGCCCGGCGCAACGACAAGCCCAGCAGGTACGCAATCGTCCACCTTTATTTTGTTGTCATCATCTGACGTGGTGACGTATGGTGATGATGATGCTCCTAGTTGTGTTGAGTCTAAAGTCTGGCTCTCGTTGGATTGATGGAGAATACCGTTTAACGTCAGTCCTAAATACCCAATACTGTTTGTGAGGTTTCTGAAAAGACTGGAAATTCTAACGGTAGACATAACTTCAAATGATAGTCACCATAACTCTAAATCAATCCATTCCAAAGCACAGACTGTGTCTTAAGGCCAGTAAAGCACTATTAGAGTGATGCAGCACTGTAAGTGTAGCGTCAATGTTTCTGGGAAACTCTGTGACCTAATATGACCTGGTTGAATCCATCTTCAATCCCTTTAGTCTTTTTCTTTTTCTTTTCTTGTTGACTCTCCTGTTTTTCTTAATGATTTAAGTCATGAAATAGGATCTGGTTACAAGCTCTGAGATTATGAGAGGATTTGGAAGGTCTTTTCAGTTTTTTCTTTCCTCCTGGAAGTCGTGTCATTGTGGCTTCCACAAAGAAGCCACACAGAATCCTTAATGAAAAAGGCTCCAAGAGGTTGTTCACCGGAGGTGGTCTGTCACACACATGAAATGTAAACCTTGTTGTTTTGGGCGGTCCTCCAGCTTTAAAAGCTATCCTGATAACATGCATGGAGATTGCGAAATGTCAGGCAGCCTTCTCTCTCTTTCTCTTTCTTTCTCTTTCTCTTTCTTTCTCTCTTTCTCTCTCTCTCTTTCTCTTTCTCTCTCTCTCTTTCTCTCTCTGAATGGTCTGTTTCAAAGTCTAAATGCTTGTTTCAAACTTGGATGGATCAAGATTCTCTTTTACAACCACTAATAGTCTGTGGGTTTATAACGAAGAGGAGCTTTTAATCTAAATGCCATGGTCTTTAAATAACCCTTGGATCGCCAAGACTTCCACGTCTACATACGTATGCGTGGAAGTCTTGTTCCTTTGCATCCACGCCTCAGCTCTTGTGCTAGCTAACCTCTGCTAGCTAACCTGTGCTGGTGTGTGCTAGCTAACCTCTGCTAGCTAACCTGTGCTAGCTAACCTGTGCTGGTGTGTGCTAGCTAACCTGTGCTAGCTAACCTGTGCTGGTGTGTGCTAGCTAACCTGTGCTTGTGAGCAATGGATGGGCGAGTGATGCCGTCTTTAAGTCTACGTGGAGTTCAGTTTCCTTTAGTGGTTTATATTTGATACTTCCAGTCCTCACACTGAGGTAAACACACTCCAGACGTCTCTTTCACTGTCTGATGCTGACCGTGTCATTTGGTTGGTGACGTTTGTCTTGGTAACGGTATTTTTAAAAGCTTGTCTTCCTGCAGAGAGCCACGTCTTGCAGGGTGTGATTGGTTGGCGCAAGCGGCCAATGAGAATGCAGAATCGTGTGTGTGTGTGCTAAAAGCCAAACTACAACAAAACATATCATTTATTTTGTGGTTATGGTTCATAGAGAGAAATCAAGGCATTTTATTGTCTAGGCTGACTACCAGACAATTGAACAAAAGCACCAGTGAATGTGCTGTGACTGTTTGAGGCACAAAAAGAAGCATCTCTCCTGTTAGTGGTTTGGATGGCCTTCTGGCCTGGCCTTCTCCAGCGTCTGATTGGATGCTGCCTCTTCTCCAGCGTCTGATTGGATGCTGCCTCTTCTCCAGCATCTGATTGGATGCTGCCTCTTCTCCAGCATCTGATTGGATGCTGCCTCTTCTCCAGCATCTGATTGGATGCTGCCTCTTCTCCAGCGTCTGATTGGATGCTGCCTCTTCTCCAGCGTCTGATTGGATGCTGCCTCTTCTCCAGCGTCTGATTGGATGCTGCCTCTTCTCCAGCGTCTGATTGGATGCTGCCTCATCTTCAGTGTCTGACTCGAACCAACCATCTCCAGCGGTGAAGGGAGACATAGCAAGTGGTTAACCCTCCTGCCAGGGGTCAGAATGACCCAAAGCTATGTTAAATACACACACACACACACAAAAACACGCAAACACACGCACACACACAACCACACACACAACACAATGAGACGTTTGTTGATATATGCTTGACTGAACTCAGACAAAACAAAAACGTTTCTGATTTATGCGTAGCACCGCTGCACATTTCAGTGACCAACAGGGTACAGGGTAAAAAATGTAATGAACCTGCTTTATTTCAGGTTGAAGGTGGGCCATTTTTGACCCTTAGGATAGGAGAAGTTGCCAGAATACGAAGGAAGCACGAGGGTTGAGAATGTGTATGTCTGTTCAGTGACACCATGACGGATTTCCAAAGGTCTTTCCTTCACATTCTGGTTTTCTCCCCCCTTTCCTCTCGCTTCGTTCTCCTGACAGCAACTCTAGCCAAGCGAGTTTACCTCTCTCCACCCACGTCTTCAAACTGTCAACTGAACCTCAGCCCGAACGTCCAAGCAACGCGCTGACGACAGTCCTGACTGCTCAGAACACTCCAAATGGAACACTTCTACACCAAGAGCACATCACCGCCATCGCCACCACCGCCGCCCGCCACACCAGCCCACGGATCACCGTGGAAACCACCAACGCCACCCAGGATCCACCTTATATCGGAGACAGCTACGCCAAAGAGGAGGACACCATGCTGCCGCAAACAGTGAGTTCTGTTTCAGGAGGGTCGTGGGTTCTCAGGGAGAGGGTCGTGGGTTCTCAGGGAGAGGGTCGTGGGTTCTCAGGGAGAGGGTCGTGGGTTCTCAGGGAGAGGGTTGTGGGTTCTCGGGGAGAGGGTTGTCAGGGAGAGGATACGCTTCGTCGATGCATTTTGTAGTGTGATCACATTGCTCTATGGCGTGAGAGAGGAGGGGACGAGAGGGGGAGAAGGAGAGAAATGATGAGGAGGTGAAGGAGGGAGAGAAGGAGAAAGAGAGAGGGGGAGAGACAGAGGAGGAACCGAGAGAGAGAGGGGGGGGAGTACAAAGAGCAAGCGAGAGCGGAAGCGAGTGATGGAGCACAGGAAAGCGTGTGAACCCTACGTTTTGTCTACATCGACAAATCCTAAAGGGTGTCTCCGCTATATACTTAGTGACGCGTCAAATTGACTTTACATTTGCAAACATTGTCATAACCTAATACGATGACGATCCTTCTGTCAATCCTTTGAGAAAGCAAAGTAGTATTTGTAGAAGTATTTCACAGGCTCATAATTACACGAATAACCTATGTTCAAATAATAGACTCCCAACTTTCTACAATAAAACCAGACCGATGTCATCAGCGTTTCGGTCACGCCTTGCGGTTACACCTTGTGGTCCTAGCAGAGCTGCTGATGTTGCTTCGGGGAACAGGAACACAGACGGCTTTAGAGAGCTGAGGTAAACAGCTGGCTATGTGGTCGGAGATGGTGATGCTACATCATCGAAGGGCTGGACTGTTTTTCTTTTTCTGGCCTTTTCTCTGTCGCCAGCCCAAAATAATTTTGTAGTGTCATCACACTCTACAGGGAGGGAGGGGGATGTAGGGAGAGGGGTGGAGGGAGGGGGAGGGAGGGAGAGGGATGGAGGGAGGGAGGGAGGGAGGGAGTGAGAGAGAGGGAGGGAGTGAAAGTGGGTCGTTTTAAAACACACTTGCAAGGTTATCAACTCCAGCATCTCTTGAGACGTTGCATAGATACCTCAGAACATGTTTCAACATGGTTTGAAAGAAGAGGGAAAAAAAAGCCTTACCGTGAATCATTTGTGTATAGTCTTTTGACGAGTAAACTTCAGTACAGACTACGTCTTTCTATACGTTGCGTTGACAGAACACTATCATTGATTTAACAGCGTGCTAATCCACCAGCGGTTTGTTCGATCTTTCCAGACATTCCAAAATCAACCAGAATGTTGACTCATAAGAAGCTGTTGACTGCATTTAATTGCTTGGGTTACATGTTGCCTAATGCATTGTGGTCAAAATAGACCACAAAAAGACGTTGCCAAAGTCTGTCTGAACAGTTTGCAGCGCTTAAAATGAATCATCAAGCTGTTTTCCTAAAACGGTAATCTAACTGAAGTATGGAATCTTTTGGTTAGGTTAAAAAAATTTAAATACGTTAAAAAGAAAACCCTGTCAAGAGCTAGAATTTTCCCCGCCCGTTGTTATACGTTGTGAGGTAGTTTAGTTTCCCAGCTTAGGAAGGTGGTTGTTTAGACTCAGTCGCTATTGGCCGTTTGCCGTCTTCTCTTGGGTGATGGTTAATTTACTACACCAAAGGATCTGTATAATTGACCCAAGAGAAGATGAATGTTTACCTCTGTGAAAACCCCCACATTTCACATATCACTCAGTCGATGCAGTAGCTTATAACTACAGCCTACGCGTTGAATGATTTCTAGAAGAACAACCACTTATTTGACGGCAGGATAATTGTGTGATGTCACCTGTTGTCCTACAGGAGTGTTCAGACAGGATCCGTATCAAGGTGGCCCAGACTGACTTCAGAGAGAAGTTCCTTGGAAATATCCCTGTGTTGCAGTGGGAGAAACATGCCACTGAGGAACAGTACAAGCGTCTTCAACAATACCCCGGGACTCATGGATGGAAATGGCTTGATTTCCAGAGTAAGGTCCCCTCCACTCCCTCCCCTCCCCTCCCCTCATTCAGTGACTTGCAAAATGCGATTTTTCACTTTCAGTGATTCCAAAATCGACCCAAAAACACTATTCCCAAAAAAACGGAATGGATTATTCTGAAATTTCGTCTTGAAATGTAAACCGACCTAAACGGTGAGCGTTGTCTCTTCAGCGATCCAGACCTCTCTGTCTGCTCTCAACACTGATGCAAACACTCAGATGTTTGATGACTGGGCACTGAGGGCAAATGGATCAAACTGTGTTCGCTGTGCAGTCGTGGGAAACGGTGGAATACTGAGGGGATCGAAGAAAGGGAAGGAGATCGACCAACACGATTACGTTTTCCGGTATGTCTGTTGACAACAAGTCCTCCTTTTAGCAGAACGAATGAAAGTTTAGTATCTTCAGGTAAACTACAGGTGATTGTGTGTTTCAGGTGTGCTGTATTTCATTAATAAACATTCCTCTCAACGGTTTTTTTACATTTTCACCATTTGAGAAATATTAACGGGCAAGATTACATTTTCTGTCATACTGCAATTATACACCACTCAGAGCTCCCGACTCGTTGTCGTGGTAACTAGAGGGGCTAATGGTGTGTGTGTGTGTGTTGAATTCCAGGACTAACGGGGCCGTCACCAAGGGTTTTGAAGAGGATGTGGGTACTCGTACCACCCACTACACCTTCTCCACAAACACAATGCGTAACTCCATGGCCAGTTACAGAGACCAGGGCTACAGTGGCCCCCCCCAGTCTGAGGTAAAGATCACACACACACAGCTTAGAGGTCCTCTGGAATCCGTTGCACAGGCTAACTCTGATGTACTACGTGTGTATGCTATCTGGATATACTTTGTGGACATTCTTAGTTATCTGGATGTGGGTTTTTGCATAGTTGTCATTGCTGTTCGTCTCTCTCTCTGTCCCAGGAAACGCGCTACGTTTTCTTGCCTGATCAAGACCGTGACTATCTGCTGATAAAGGCAGCTGCCCTCAACACGACGGTGGAGCGAGGGCCTGAGAAGAACCAGAAGTGAGCTGTGTTTCTGCTTTCATAGCTTTAGGTCACATCCTGTCCTGTCGAGCGTGAGGTCACGTCCTGTCCTGTCGAGCGTGAGATGTCGAACTCCGGTCCTCGAGGGCCGCTGTCCTGAAGGTTTTCGATGTTTCCCTGCTCCAGTACATCTGATTCTAATGAATGAGTTGTTATCAAGCTCTGTGGAAGCCTGATAACAACTCTTCATTAGAATCAAGAGTGCTGGACAAGCGAGGGAAACACCGAAAACCTTCAGGACAGCGGCCCTCGAGGACCGGAGTTTGACACCTCATGATCGACAGGACAGGACGTGACCTCACGATCGACAGGACAGTGGCCCACGAGGACCGGAGTTTGACACCCCTGCTGTAGATCAAGAGCTCACCGGTTCAAATCTCGCTCTGTTTGTCAGATGGGATGAAATGGTCTACTCAATGAATTTATGATCTTGTATCTTTTGTAAAAGATGCATTAGGACATGCATGTGATAGGTTCATTGGAAATTCTAAATTACCCCTAGGGAATGAATGAGAGTGAATGGTAGTCTGTTAGCCCTGCGGCTTGCTGGCCCCAGTCCAAGGTGTACCTCTCCTATGGCCCGAAGTTACTGGGTTAGGCTTCAGTCACCCGTGACCCCTAAATGGGAACAAGCGGCACTGCAATCCTTCCCAGGGATCGACAGTAGAAATCTTTTTAACCCTTGTGCTGCCTTCAGGTCACCTTTAGTACCTTAAGATAAGGTCAGTGACCTGAAGGCATCACCAGGTTAATGCAATCATTACTGATGACGTGCAATTGAGCTTGTCCATAGCTGATTCCCATGCTTTCCTTTTTATCAGGGCGTCTGTTTACTTTGGAAAGAACGTCTCCGTTCACAACATCAAGATGTACCATCCAGATTTTGTCCGTTACATCAGAAACAGGTGAGCACAAGGAGGGTTCGCTGAGAGCCGGGTTGTCGTGACGATCGGCACGTGAATGATTATGGGATGGAAACTGGCAGCGGCTTAGCGGGAGTGGAAGGGTCAGTTTAACAGCTTCCTGAACGTCTACGTGTTTTACAACCTTGGATACAGATTTGTTATGAAGATCTTTTGTAAAATACTCCAGCAGTAGCTGAGCCATGTCTTAAAGCAGTCTGTTTGGTGTTTGTCCTAACTGGTCTGTGTTTGGCTGTCTGATGTCTTAAACCACGTTGTGTTTGGCTGTTTGATGTCTTAAACCACGTTGTGTTTGGCTGTTTGATGTCTTAAACCACGTTGTGTTTGGCTGTTTGATGTCTTAAACTAGTTGTGTTTGGCTGTTTGATGTCTTAAACTAGCCTATATTTAGTTGTTTGACTTTAAACATGGCTGTTTGATGTCTGAAACAAGGCTGCATTTAGTTGTTTGATTTAAACGTAGTTGTGTTTGGTTTGTCTCAACGTGTAGTCAGGAGGGTTTACTTGTAATAACTTGTCCAACAATTGTTATGTGTGTCCCCCCCCCCTTAATGGTATAGGTTTCTACGCTCCCAAACCCTAACGACCAAGTATAAGGATATATACCGACCATCGACAGGAGCAGTGATGCTCCTGGCTGCTCTACACACCTGCGACAAGGTACAAACTATTAGCATACACGCCTTTCTCTCCCTCCCCCCTCCCCCACAATGCAACACACCTATTGTAAATATGTAAAATGTATAATCAATGACCAATGCGGTTGGAGTTTAACATTGTCCTGAAATGCTTTCACATTCTATTGTCAACGTGAGTGAAAACAATGTTGAAGAAGTCTGGGCAGTGCTGTGAGTCAGTCTAGTATCTCGGTAGGAATGTAGGGAGGGGAGGGAGAGGTGTAGGAGGGAGGGTTGAGGGAGAGGGGTGTAGGAGGGAGGGAGAGAGAGCGCGGGGGGGTGAGTGAGTGAAAGTAAGAGTAATGTCTCCTTAGACTTCATCTGCCACGTCATGGTTGTGAGGGTCACGGGTCATTTCCTGGGTTTCTTCTCCAGTCTAACCAGATACACCTACTTTAGGGGATATACAGATGTTTTGTTATAATACATTTTAAAAGATCCATCGTTCGGCAGGTGAGCGCCTATGGGTTCATGACCCCCAACTACAGCAAGTACTCGGACCACTACTTTAACAAAAAGTTCCAGCCTGTGGGCTTTTACATCAACCATGACCTGAGGATGGAGCTGAATCTATGGCAGCAGCTTCACAAAGCAGGACTCCTCCAACTCTACATGCGGCCTTGAAGGCCGCAGCCTGGGGCTTGCCTGGAAACGTTACCCCTAAGTGGTAGGGGGAGAAGGGAGGTCTACCAAGCAGACTGAAAGGACTTGGACCTCTACCCCTCCCCCTGTTGAGGAAGATATTTTTTACTGTTGCTAGGCAGATGCAACCCTGACCAGTCTTGTACGTTCCTAAGTGGACAGCTCAAAAATAGCTGCAAGGTTTATAATTCTAGTAAAAAATAAAATAAAAAGGCCAGTTCATCAGCACATTTTGTTTTGGGGGATGAGAGTTTACCAGTTCAGTAGACTAATCTAGTGAACACACCCTGTCCAGGAAACATTTGGATGTGTTGAAGAGGAACAGGGTGTTGTTTCTTTTCAAAATGCCCTCCTTGCGCTAATGTTTGATTTTGAGAACCATGTTTGTTTCAATATTCGGTGAGCTGTACGTCCCTCTGTTGCAACATAACCTTTGACCAAAATGATTTAAATACCTGCCACCTGACAGGGAAATAATGTTCCAACTTTAGGTTTGTGCCTTTTAATGTGAAGTTCTCTGTTGTGGAGGTAACCAGGATGGTGTGTATTGTGGAGGTAACGTGTGTGTGTGTGTGTGAACATCAGTAGGACTTCTCTGATGCCAGATGTTTAAAGGTTGTCAATAATCCTTGTTTCTTTTGCAAATGAGGGCTGGGAACTTAAGTTTTGTGACCACTAAGATCTTTAACTTTATTAAGGATCTGAAGTCACGTAAACTGATCTGGTGTGTGTGTGTGTGTGTTAGATACCAAAGAAAAGCATAGCATCAGGGGAAGAAGCTATTCATTAAATAATTAATCATTTCTTTCTTTTTTCGCACTTTTAATAAGACTGAGTTTTCACTACAGATAAAACCCAGTGAATATTTTTCATTTGAAAATGCAAAATATCCAAGAACAATGTGAATTCAAACTGAACAGAATGATGTGGTTAAGGGATTGATGTTTGTGCAATTTTGTAAAATTATTATTTTCCTCCTCCTCTCCGCCCCTCCCTCCCAGCTCCCTCTACCCCATCCCCTTCTCCTCCCCACCTCCCCCTCCCTCTCCTCCCTCCCCCTCCCCGCCCCCCCCCCCCCCCCCCCGCCCCCCGCCCCTCCCGCTTCCCCCGCCCCCCCCCCCCCCCCCCCCCCTTCTTCCACCTCTCCTCCCTCCCCCCTCCCCTCCCCTCTTCCCGCGCTCCCTCCCCCCGCCCCCCCTCTCCTCCCGCCGCCCCCCCACCGCCCCCGTCCCCCCCCCCCACCATCCCTCCCGTTTCGCCCTCCCTCCCTCCCCTCCCGCCCCCCGTCCCCCCCGCCCTCCCCCCCCCCCTCCCCCCCCGCCCCGGTCGCCCCGGCCCCCGCGCCCGGCCCCCCCCCTCGCCGCCCCTCCCCCGCCCATGCAGCGCATCTATAATAAATGTGTGAAATGTAAAATCAATGATCAATGTGGCTCAAATTTAACGTTGTCCTGAAAGGTTTTCACATTGTATTGTCAACGTCAGCGAAGACAACGTGTTAAAGATGACACGGCAGTGCTGTGAGTCAGTCTAGTACCTCGGTGGGAATGTAGAGGGAAACAGCAGGTGCCTGTCAGAATTTCTTGTGTCTAGAGAACAATAATGTCACCAATTCAAAACAGTCTTGCTTGCTTTCTAAGAGCTTGAAGGGGGAGAGGGGTATGGGAGGGAGGGGGAGAGGGGTATGGGAGGGAGGAGAGGGCTGTGGGGAGGAGAGGGAGAGGTGTGTGTGGGAGGGAAGGGGAGGGAAGGTGGTGGGGGAGGGAGAGGGTGAGGGTGGAAGGAGGGAGAAGGTGAGGGGTGTCGGCGGGCTGAAGGGATAGGGGGGTGGTGGGGGGGGGGGGTGGGGGGGGGGGGGGGGGTGGGGGGGGGGGGGGGGGGGGGGGGGGTAAGAGACTGAGGGAGGGAGAAGGGGTGGGAGGTGGAGGGAGGAAGGGAGAGGTGTGTGAGGGGAGGGAGATAGGAGAGGTGTGTGTGGGAGGTGCGGGAGGGAGGGAGGGAGGGGGAGAGGTGTGTGGGGAGGGAGAAGGGTGAGGGGGTGGGAGGGAGAAGGGTGAGGGGTGTCGGCTGAGGGAGGGGGGTGTGGGGGGTAGAGGGGGAGGGAGAGGGGTGTGGTGAATGTAAGAGTAATGTCTCCTTAGACTTCATCTGCCACGTCATGGTTGTGAGGGTCACAGGTCATTTCCTGGGTTTCTTCTCCAGTTTGACCATTTCAGAAAACTCTGCCAGGGAGGGAGAAGCATGTCACTGGTCACATGAGGAATCACAAACGCTACAAGTTTTCTGGTGGATTTAAATGTTTGTTTTTTGTTCAGTTGGATGTTTGCATATATGCAGCACAACTGTCTAAGTACATGGAGACGGAGCCCATGTGTAATACAAGATTATAGTCAAATGGGAATGGGCGGATGTTCGCCTCCGTATGAAAAGGTCAGGATTCACAAGCGTACGTGCTACCAAGCGGTTGCTATCAAGACCTGTGGGTGTCGGGGAGAATGTGTTACTGTTTACTGTCACAATGTAGACCAGCATGCCACTGTACTTGTGACTGATCACATGCTCCAACCGTTGTTGATAGAATTAATCATTATAAACCTAAACCTGTTTCGCATAAGCCTTCTTTGAATTCCCTGTCGTTGTAAATGGGTAGATACTGTTTTACAATGGCAAACATTTAACAGTCTGACAAGGTCTGGAATGCTAGATACACATTGTTAATCCATAAATTGTAAAACGTCAATGTTGAATAATGGACAATGGACAATGGTCCAAGAAACAGGGTAATGTATTTACGTTAAAGCTGAATTCAGCCAACTAAATTCAAATATTAGATACAGCTCCCCTAATTATTTATGATCTGTTTGGACTTAGATTGACAGTTATTTCACTACATAACACACCCTGCCAAAAGCGATTAGCTAGAACAGGGTCGCTGAAACGAAGTTGAAAGTAATATCCTTCCTCTTGTACCTTCTGATATGGACCGTTCCCTGTGAATGTTACTGTTTACTGACCCCTAGCGTCCGTGTTTGGTTACTACAAACTTCTGACGACAACGTTTACCGCTGAAGTTAATGCGTCCGTCACCGTCCATGTCGGCAGTCTCAATTAAGGCTTCCGCTACCTCGTCAGACAAGGGCACTACGGGAACTGAACTGGGCACCACCGACAGAATGTACCTGCGCACATCGTGAAAGAAACACAACTACTGAAAACGGGTGAATCATCCTGATTTAAAAGTACGAAAGTAAACTTGGTTTCTTTCTTTTTTGTGTGTCTATCGATCATTGAGACGTACTTGATTTCGTTCCACTCGATGTAACCGCTGCCATCTTTGTCCAGCTTCTTAAAGGCTTTCTTGATCGATTCCTCCTGTTGTTCAGAAGTTTTGAACTGCCTCATGTACTCTAGAAACTTACTGTAATTGAAGTTGCCTGCAGAGATAGAGGCCGTCAGTTTAACACACTCAGAGATAAGTCCTTCTTAACACGCTACTCTGCAACGCTAGTCAGAATCAGAATCGGTTTTATTCACCATGCAAGATATACAAGCACTGAATTAACTGTGGCAGGGAAGTGCAAACATAGAACATATATGAAACATAATGCAGGTAGAGTAGTCCAGTCACGGTATACTTTTAATGTTCTTTCCTTCTCACCCTCCCTCAATAGATCATTCCTTGTGTGTTTGTTAGGCTATGTGTTTGTTTCTCAGTTAGTCATGATGACTTAGTCTTGCTTGTGTGCAATATTATCACTGACTGGTCCTGGGAGGCTACTGTCTGTTTCTTTCTTTCTGTCTCACCCTCCTCCATTTCTCCTCACCCGACTGCCTCATCTCCTGGGGGAGGCGTTCCAGGTCTTCATCGCTGAGGGACGCGCCCATCGCCATAGCGACCTTCTTCACTCTGTGGTTGAAGTCGTCTGCCATGCTGTTTCTGTGAGGCTGCGCACGTCACCGCCGATACCGTGGAGATCCCAGGTGCAAGACTTCCGGTTGGACTAGAGACCCGGAAACAGACGAAGAAGAAGAACGACACCCTTAGATCTGGTGTCTGGACACCTCATGAGATGGAGAGAGGAGAGGGAGAAGGGGAGGAGGAGAAGTGGGGAGAGAGGTGGAGAGAGGAGAGTGGGGGAGAGAGAAGGGGGGAGAGGGAGAAGTGGAGAGAGGAGGTGAGGGAGAGGTGGAAAGGAGAGAGGAGGGGTGAGAGGGAGAAGAGGAGAGAGGGAGAGAAGGGGAGAGAGGGAGAGAAGGGGAGAGAGGGAGGAGGAGAGGGAGAGAAGGGAGGAGAGATTAGTCTGGGAGGACACAGGAGGATGACACTTCCCTGTGTTTTCTCCCTGAGGAAGCAAGATATCTCCAGTCACTCTTCTCCAGATTGCTGTGGATGTATTTTAGGGTTGAACCCAGAAGCTTTTTCTCTCCAAAGGGGTCCTGTTGCTATAGCAGCAGTCTGATGAGCTATATTTGACATTAGGTCTGGGTTATTAGTGCCCTTCAATCCAGCGTAGAGTCTAGCTGCTAGAGTCTAGTCTTGGGTCTAGTGTGTGATTCCTTTAAGGTGGTGGTGGAAAGGATCTGATCTCAGTGAACTAGCATCATTCTGTGTGTGTGTGTGTGTGTGTGTGTCAGTTTAGTGCTGTACACACAGGGTGCGGTACAGCAGTGAGACTTGAGTCGAGCATTACACACGTGTTTCGGGATTCCTGGGAAAATTTCATCATCGCTTTTCTCACTTCAATGTTTGCGCTTCGAGCACTTTCTCGTCAAAAGGATCTGTGTTCCCTGCAGACGCGCCTTGACCAGCAAAGCCTTTCGTTTTGTCTTCACCTTTTTAAAGATGAAACTGCTCACACGCTCGACACATCTGGTACTATGTGTGTCACGTTCACACAGTATAAACAGCTCCACGGGCAACTGGCTACCGAAATGCAAAACAAGTCCGGGATTGGTCCTCATGCATGTTGACAAACACTGACAAGGAAGTAGGCCAGGGGTCTCCAATCCTGGTCCTCGAGGGCCGCTGTCCTGAAGGTTTTCAGTGTTTCCCTGCTCCAGCACACCTGAGTCTAATAAAGGGTCATTATGAAGCTTCCACAGAGCTTGGTAATGGCTCATTCATTAGAATCAGGTGTGCTGGAGGAGGGAAACATCGAAAACCTTCAGGACAGCGGCCCTCGAGGACCAGGATTGGAGACCCCTGAAGTAGGCTGTAGGTCTTATACAACAAGGATATGTTTTTACATCTCAAAGCTCAAAGTATAACTCTTCACCTGGCGCTCACTTCCCTTCAGAGTCACTCACCTGCTGGTTCACATCAGCTGAATCACACCAAGTCTCTGGTCAAGGTCACACTAGACTGGGTTCTTCTAGTCCCTGGTAAAGACCACACTCACACTAGACTGGCTTCTTCTAGTCCCTGGTCTAGACCACACTCACACTAGACTGGCTTCTTCTAGTCCCTGGTAAAGACCACACTCACACTAGCCTGGCTTCTTCTAGTCCCTGGTAAAGACCACACTCACACTAGACTGGCTTCTTCTAGTCCCTGGTAAAGACCACACTCACACTAGCCTGGCTTCTTCTAGTCCCTGGTCTAGATCACACTCACACTAGCCTGGGTTCTGGTACAGACCCTCGCTCTTCCTGCACAGCCTCTTATATAAAGAGGAAGGATGATGGAGGGAAACTACTTCCAGTTCTTGTAGCACCTGTTCTACGTCCAGCGTCCCTCCCTCCCTCGTCTCTGCTCCCCCCCCTCATCTTCTCCTCCCTCTCATCTCTTCCTCTCCTTGCCTCTTCTCCTCCTCAGTCCCTCTCCGCTCTCTCGTCTCTTCTCGCTGCACTGCCCCATCCTCACCTTCTCTCCTCGTTTCCCTCCCATCTTCTCTTACTGTCTCTCCCTCGCCCTTCTCTCTCATCCCTTCCTCTATCTCTCTCTCTTCTGTCTCTCCCTCCCCTCTCTCTCTTCTCCTTCCCTCTCTCTCTCTCCTCTTTCTCCTTCCCTCTCTCTCTCTCTCATCCCCTCCTCTCTCTCCTCCGTCCTCTCCCTCGTCTCCTCAATCCTCCCCATGGAGCCTGTCTCCATCAGAGTTTTGGACTGTATGTCTCCTGGACGGGCCTCAAACAGAGATGTGCCCTCTCATAGCCAGACTGGCAGTTCACCAAGTTCCCACTGAGGGTTGAACACAAGGGCAAAGTCGTTCTGTTTATCCACAGCTCACGGATTAGGGGGACAGCATGTGTGACTGCTCAGTTCTGGACAGCGTCTCGAAACCGTCCGTTGATTCTCCCTGAAGACACAGCTCCCTTTGGATGCGTCGTCTTGCGTGTCTTTGAAGAAGAAGTGTAGAGAGAGGAACCAAGTTAGAAGACGCTTGAGGGACTTTGTCCACTTGCAGCTGTGCTTCCGAGGACATGAAGCGAGGAACATAGACACAAACACTGCACATCATGGCATCACAAACATAGCACATCATAGCTTCACAAACACAAACACTGCACATCATGGCTTCACAGACACTGGACATCATGGTTTCACAAACACAGACACTGCACATGATGGCTTTACAAACACAGACACAGGCACTGCACATCATGGCTTTACAAACACAGACACTGGACATCATTACTTTACAAACATAGACACTGCACATCATGGTTTCACAAACACAGACACTGCACATCATGGCTTCACAAACACTGACACTGCACATCATTACTTTACAAACACAAACACAGCACATCATGGCTTCACAAACACTGCACATCATTACTTCACAAACACAGACACTGCACATCATTACTTCACAAACACAGACACTGCACATCATGGCTTCACAGACACTGCACATCATTACTTTACAAACACAGACACTGCACATCATTACTTTACAAACACAGACACTGCACATCATTACTTTACAAACACAAACACTGCACATCATTACTTTACAAACACAGACACTGCACATCATTACTTTACAAACACAGACACTGCACATCATGGCTTCACACCAGCAAAGGTAGTTAAGCAGAGGGTGTTCATCATGATCTCAAACCTCATTGTACTCCTGTTGATCAGTTTGGACTAAGGCCTTAGCACATCTTAAAGGGGATATTATACCACAGTCGATTCCCTGCTTCCATGAGCAGAGCTAAATAAAAAAAACACCCCATGAAATGATCCCAGTGTCAGCCAGTCTACAAGAGAACGTTCATGAAAAAGAAAAGGAGGAGTATTTATAAAGTTGGATCCAGAGTAGTTTGCAGCTCTTGTGTGCATGTGAAACGTGCTACTATGCAAACTGGGATGGAAAAACACTTTCAAGCCAGGCTGCATTTATAGAAGACGTGAGTTTACGCCGTTACCGAAGTCGATGGGGTCGTGTTGCTGGATCCCTGACGTGTTCTCCCCCACGCTGCGTATCGATCCGTCTTAGATCAGACCTCGTCTCCCCTGCAGACAACACGCTGTGATCAGAAGACATCCACAGAGGGCCTGTCGCTCTGCCGGACCACGGCATCCATCGCCTGCAGAGCGCCAGAGGAGTTCTATTTGGTACGAGGTACAACACCCGCCCGGCGCCCCACCGACAACCCCCCCCCCTTCCCCCGTACACTCCCCTTACAACACTCAGACAACTCTCTTCCCTCTGAACACTGTGCTTCATGATGACCTGCCCGATCCGCCGAACCTTCAAACCCAGCCGTCGTTAACCCGTTTGAATAACCCGTTCCTCCCTGGTGGTTGCCTCATAACACCCAACGTACAGCACACGAATCTACCCTATCTCCCCACCACCAAAGGCTTCCCACCGTCTTTACGTGAATTGCCCGTTGGATGGCCTAAATAACATCACAATAGCGCTTTGAAACTGGTATGGTTTAAAGACGCTGTCCAACGTAGGCGTTTAAAAGACTGTGAGATTAGGCCTATCCACTGAGATGTTCTATTGGTCTTGTACTATAAGCCCCGCGGTAGATCCTCTCGAATCCTGGTACATTGGAGGGCCGCTGTGTATCCTCTGAAGAGTTTATCTAACTTCTCAACATAGCTCCGAGACAAGTACAACCGTGGAATGTACTAACGAATGAGCCATACCTAAAGTAGCCCAAGCTCTGTGGAAGCTTCAAAATGACCCTTTATTAGACTCAGGTGTGCTGGAGCAGGGGT
>BROE01000007.1:14411149-14429469 GCA_036571765.1 Plecoglossus altivelis
TGAAACATCTAAAAACCATTCAGTACAGCGGCCCCGCGTCGAGACCGAGGATGGAGGACCCCTGGTTATATAGCCATCCATCGGAGGGAAATATCATCGTACAGCGCTGTGTTTTTATAGTTTGTTTTTTATGCTCCCCATTTGTAGATGGGAGTGAAAATGGTTAATATATTATACTGATAGTGTACTGCCTGTACTTATGTTTTCACCGTGTGGCTCTGGGGGCACGACATTCGTCTTCCACTGTATGCCCAGCATTTTTCATGCGGAAATGCAGATAAAGCAACAACTTTGAATTGAATTTGAGTACATTCAGCAGGGGACAGAAGGTTATAAAACTCGACGCTCGGGTATGAATCTCAGACGTTAGCTGATGAGGCCTCACCGAGAGATGATTGGAATGGGATAGCGCGGTATTTAATGGAGATTAAACGCTTTATTTTAAAACGCTTATATCGAACCCAAATCCAATATGCTAATTTCGTGTGACCTAAACTACGACAGCTTCAGTTCAGATGGGGTTGTTAACCGTTGTCGACTATTTTAATACTTAACTTGAAAAAATGTTCAGGTAAATTATACTTTTTGACTGATCATCTTCACCAAAATGTACTTTAGAGGAAGTTTTATACGGCTTTAAGTAGGCTTGAGGAGTGATTGGAGCCGTCAAATTTCCGAGACACACATTAGTAAGGCTTTCAGCACACCCGAGTCGTGTTGACACCCTCCTAATGACGTGTGACCGTACACGACTCAATTGGTGTTAATGAGAGCGGTTAGAATGAAAGACACGCGAAGCCACCCGCTTATGATCTTTTAATTCTTTATTTTGTAGGTCAGATAATTCAAGCTGACTCTTGACTCTCAAACTAACTTAGACTACTTGTTATGCTTTAGCTGATGTAGTTAAATTACCGATGCTGTGCTCCAGCTGCCTCCAGGTTAGGTAAAATACATTTAAATTAGTTTTCGCCTAAACATATTATTCCAAAACTGAATTAGGCTACAAGTCTCGTAGGATTGCAACGTTATGCGTTTCCCCAAGTGGTTGCGAATTCATTTAGAAATGTTTCGAGTCTGCTCGAAAAATAAGGTTAGCCTTAGATGTAAGTATATAAAAACGAATCACCCGGACGTCTGACTGATCCGTGCCTACGTCGAGGTAGGAAATGTTACTTCAGTAAGTTGCAGCAATCCTACATTTTCTCATTTTGTTTTATTTTCTTCGAGGACAATTCGGTCCATCATTCATTGTAATGGTCTCATATTCATATCATATTAAAACTAATTTCGTTTTCAGGATTCTAGAACAGCGTGAGAGAGACACTAAAATGTAAAAATTGCTCTTCTGTGAAATTTCATCAATTGCTCATGTAAAGCAGTTCCACGTTGACCTCGTTAAAACACCAGGAAACTGTGTGTCCTGTAGTCTTGATTTACAATACAGGATCTGTTGCTTCAATGCCTCTGTCATGTAGTTTGTTGAGTCTGCGAGCTAATAGGTTTCACATCTCAGCTGCCAGACTGTCTGCACATTCCTAGATATCACACACACACACACACAGACACACACACACACACACGACACACCACACACAGACAGACACACACGCGTGCGCACACACGCGTGCGCACACACAGACACACACACAGAGAGACAGACACACACACACACACACACACACACTCGCGGTTAGACTGTCTAATTACTCTCTATCCTTTAATTGTTGGCTCACATGGAATTATCTTAAATTAGAGTTCCCTGTTGGAGTCTCGTGGCCATTCAAAGGGCTTGAAGGAGTCACTCTCTCCTCCAGGACTACTGATAAAACCCATCCACCAGTCCACCAGAGACACGTGATCGAAGCACTTGATCCCACTGAGTCCTGTGGTTGTAGCCAGGGGCCCATCTATTGCACTGTATATATTCATGATTCACTGACTACACTGGATACTGTACATTCCGCTTTGGTTCTGATCATAACATTGACGTATAGTCGATGTACTATTATATCATTTTTATACCATGAACATTGGGTGGGTCAGTTTACCCGTAACCCAGGCAGTAGTATAAAGTGAACGTTGGATCGTAGTTTCAGATTTCCTTCCCGTTAAAAGGAGGGCTGTGTGATTCTTTCTGGATGAGGCACGGAGTGGTTGCAGACAAGGAGACCAGCTGGTCAGGGTTAGGATGGGGGAACGAAGGCCCCAGTGGTAAAACAAGAGGGCGGCTCTCTCCAGTAAACAGCAGCTGCGTCTGTCCAGGTGCAGAATGACGAGGCTCCCGGCGGGGGCTGTTACAACTGGGCTCCGAGCCTGTCCCAGGCCCCCTTCCCTCCTCCATCACCCCCGCGGGACAGCACCGGAGACTGGGCTGGGAGGAGAAGAAGGAGGAGGAGGAGGAGGAGAAGGAGGAGGGTGAAACAGACGCTTGAATTCCTCAACATGGATCCGTCAGTTCTACCCAGAGCAGTGAGATATCAGACAACTGTGTTTATACAACGCAAACGTAAGTGTGAGTGTATGTGTGTCCACTTACTCACATCTAAATGCAGGGAGAGATGCGTTTTCGGCGCAGGCAAACCCTTCGGTTAGCTTTTCACCTCACAAAACAGCCGCTTCTTCCTGCCCGCTGTTTCCAAGGCAACGACACATCCGTCGCCAGGTTTCAGGATGTTGAGGGATAGACAGCTCGAATGAATCACTACAAGTAGGATGTTCACCCTCAGCGAAACCTAGCGCAGAACTTAGGCACCTTTGCGGAAGGTGTTATTCGCTGTTCTAGAAGACTCACATCTCCATGGTTACGGACTGACAGAAATAGAGCTGGAAAATATAGCGGGGGAAAAAAAGATTTTTTTTTACAAATAATAAACTGCAGGGAGATTCTGTGTTATTAAGAAAAATGAGATGACATAGTATAGGGAAATCCTGAAAAGGAAGCCAACATCTCCATGTCCATATTGACCCTGTTCATGACAAGCAGAAACGTACACGGCTAAATGGACACAGTGGATCTAAACCAGATGAATGAGAGTCTCTTTGGAGCACCTTGTTCAGAAAGACCCTAGCAGACCATGATGTCTTTACATCCTGTCTGAGCTCTTATATAACCAACCCCCAAGCTCCTCCACTGGAGAAGGGGGATTCAGAACAGGAAGGGTTTGTGTGTGTCTGTGTGTGTGTGTGTGCGTCTGTGTCTGTGTGAGTGTGTGCGTGTGTCTGTGTGTGCGTGTGTGTGTGTGTGTCTGTGTGTGCGTGTGTGTGTCTGTGTGAGTGTGTGTCTGTGTGTGTGAGTGTGTATGTGTCCGTGAGTGTGTGTGTCTGTGTGTGTGAGTGAGTGTATATGTGTGTGTGAGTGTGTGTGTGTAGGGGGGGGACAGATGCTCCCTGACATCCCAGTGATGTTTTCATCTTTTACCTTTTTACAGTTAGAGTGGCAGGCAGTGTGACACGCAAGGAAGCAAGGATTCTGATCCTCCCCTCCCACACACAGAAGAACAGAGAGAGGTAGAGATAGAGAGGTAGAGATAGAGAGGTAGAGATAGAGAGGTAGAGAGAGAGAGAAGTAGAGAGAGAGGAGAGAGAGAGAAAGGAGAGCGGTAGAGATAGAGAGGTAGGGAGGGAGAGAGAGAGAGAGGAGAGGGGGGAGAGAGGTAGAGAGTGAAAGGGGTAGAGAGAGAGGAGAGGGGTGGAGAGAGAGGTAGAGAGAGAAAGAGATGGAGAGAGGGGGGAGGCAGAGAGAGGAAGAGATATAGAGGAGAGAGAGAGGAGGGAAGAGAGGATGAGATAGAGGGGAATGAAGCAGGAGGAGGAATTGAGGTGGTTAAAGAGAGCAAATGATGTGTGGGGGAGGGGAGGGTTGGGTCTGGTTCAACACGTCTGAACAGTGGGAAAGGATTAACTCGGATATAGAGACATTCCTGAATTGTGCCTTTATGCTGTTACATCACTACCCCTGCTCGTGCTCGTCCTGTGCGCTATCCTCTAACGCCCCCCCCCATCCCCCACCCCTTCTGAAACTGAATGAGATGAGACGGTTGCAATTAGACCTCCCGTAGCTGCTACAGTCGAACTCTGCCCGTGACACGCGCAATCAGGTGCATTTTCGCACGTTAAATCCACATCGCTGTGTCCGTTGAGAACAACGCAACATCCTATATGTTGTATAGTCATGAAGGGTCCATGGATAGACTTAACAAAAAAGGTGGAATAACTGTCGTCTTTGTGAGCTGTCTGTGGAGTAGGCTACGTGTTGACAGTATATCGCGTGTTATGGCTTTTGTAAAACACATTTAGATATAAGTTTGATAAGATTAAAATCGTCATCGGAAAAGTGGTCTTGCGCTGTGATCCCCCCCCCCCCCCCCCAAAACGCGGCGCAAACCGCTGTCAGAAATTCCAATTGGAACATTAGCGAGCAAGATGGCGCTCTGGCTGTCAGACCCCGGACAGCTCCCGCAAAACCAGGGAAATCTCTGTGAGAAACCACAATAACTGAAATCCGTTTGGCGACGCGAAAGTGCAGTGCAGTGCCGTTGCTACTGCATATTTGGACGGTCAGCGGACATCGCACTCGAAAGAGTTCACCTGTCAGTGGGATGCCCGTGGCCCGGATCACTCGTCGGTTTGGTGCAGCGAGTGGATGGGAGCGATTTAAATACCGTGGTGTTGCAAGTTGATTGCTACGGCGCTTACAGGTTCCTCTGCAGCTTCACTGTCTGCAAATCGCCTACAGTCGGACTCGATTAGGAAACAAGTGAGGTTTCAGTTTGTGTTGCCAGCCAAAACCTAATGCAGCACAGCGTAAGATGAAGCAGTCGTCCTCTCTTTCAACAGCTGTTTTTCGGGCAGAGGGCTCCATTTTCCACAAACGTGAGGGCAGCGCTTTGAGATGCTTCGTCGATTACGACTTTGATTTCTGTCATCAAAGACTGCAGTAGATATCTGCTACATCAGCATCCCAACAGCCGAGATGATGTCTGCGATACTAGTGACCATCATGTCTTCATCCTTCCTCGGCACCGGCTTGGCTCACAGCTCGCGTTTCGACTCAGGTCAGTTGAACGGAAATTGAGCCGTTCCAGCCTACTGGAGATTGTGTTCATTCATGGCCATATGTGCTTCTTCAAAGCCCGTGTCGTTATTTGTGTTACCTTACGCACACATCCAGTCATTCTTGCGCGAGTGTGATTTAATCACACTCAGGGAAGAACACATAGAACTACAGACTACCTGTGGGATGTATGTTTTACATATTTGTTTTTTAATTTTGCGCAAGTTTAATGAACATGTAATTGCCCATAATTGCATCGTTAGTGTCGGTCAAGCTGCAGGACAGGGTCAGGCTAGGGGTGAAAGGTTAAAGGTGAGGGGGTCTTCTGGAAGAATCTTTAATGAAGCAAGAGACACAGTGATGTCATCTAACTGATTTAGAGAGAAAGAAATGAGCAGGACTGATATAGTATGTGTCCTCACTGTTTGGATGAAATCTTATTAAAAAGAGACCTATTTTAGATATAGATATACCTATATATATACCAATCTATCTATAGATCCCTATCTATCCATCTATCTATAGATCTCTATCTCTGTATATATCAATACAAAAATCTCTGTCTCTCTTTATCTATAGATATATATCTATATCTATAGATAGATAGATAGATTTTTAGCATCGGTATATATAGAGATAGAGATCTATAGCTAGATATATATAGAGATAGAGATCTATAGCTAGAAATATAGAGAGATAGATGCGATTCCTCTCAGAAAAGGAGGGGGTTTGTCACTGTGGTTTCAGGTCAGTTTTATCAGAGCTCCCTGCATGTCGTCTGCTCGTCACTCAAGTGGTTTCTATGGTGACCAGGAGAGCTTGTTAGCCGCCTCCCATCAGGCAACCCTAACCGTGTCAGCACCGACTCTGCCGCTGTCGTGTTGGCCTGGCTGCCAGGGCTGTGTGGTCAGGGAGCGCTCGGCGCTCACGGTGCTTGGTGGTATACGTTGGGTATAGGTACGCTGCAGTATGAAGGGTCTCATCCGCTGACCGGATAAAGACATGACTGTCTCACTGTCTCACTGTCTCACTGTCTCACTGTCTCACTGTCTCACTGTCTCACGGAGCTACGTCTCTGCAGCCTGTGTTAACTCCTGCTCGGTCTGACGTCTCTCCTGCCTGTGTTAACTCCTGCTCGGTCTGACGTCTCTCCTGCCTGTGTTAACTCCTGCTCGGTCTGACGTCTCTCCTGCTTCCTCTCGTCTCTGCGTCCCGCGCTGCGTCGCGGTGAACACTGACGTGGGCCAATCAGCCGCTCAGGAGCAGGATGGCGTCTAGTTTTCCCACTTTGTGTTTAAACAACAAGATGCATCATTTGATTTCTGCCGCCCAGGTGTCTTGTAACACACAAGAGAAGCAGGAAGGGAAGACTAATGCAAAGAGGAAGCGGTTGAGGATGGAGGGATAAGGGGAGAGAGCAGAGGAGCGAGTTAGAGATGGGAGGGAGCGAGTGAGAGATTGGGGGGAGGGGTACAGGTAAGAGAGAGAGAGAGGGGAGAGAGAGAGAAAGGGGGAGAGAGATGCGTATGGAAGGAAGGAGTAGGAGATGCTGAAGGGGAGGGCTAAATAGAGGACCAGTAGGAGGAGTGTATGTTTGTGTGAAGGGGGGGTGTGGCTGTGTGTTTTGGGTGACATCATGGTCGGGGGGGCGGGATGGGAGGAGGGCAGGGCTGTTACTGGCATCCTTGGCTTAGTGCCCAGGCTCCAGGTTATCCATTTCACATTTGTCAGAGGGGCGGCTACACAGCAAGAACACAGTGGAGACTGAAACAACCGCAGCACTGCCCTTGTTGTTGTCGGCCTCCCCCACACGCACCTCTCTCTGAGCTGGCTGGAGTTGGATACCCAAGACCCAGGACTGGAGGGCTGGGGTAGGCCCTGCTGGAGCTCGAGGTGAGCCCGGGAGGATGTGGAGATGGGGGCTGGAGAGGGTGTGGAGAAGAAGGCTGGGAGGGTGTGGAGAAGGAGGCTGGGAGGGTGTGGAGATGGGGGCTGGAGAGGGTGTGGAGATGGGGTCTGGGAGGGTGTGGATATGGGGGCTGGGAGGGTGTGGAGAAGGGGCCTGGGAGGGTGTAGAGAAGGGGCCTGGGAGGGTGTGGATATGGGGGCTGGGAGGGTTGGGAGCTGGGTCTAAAGAGTGTGGCTGAGGACCAGGAGAGAGGGAGGTTTCTGGGAGCTGGTAGATCATGTCTCTTTCTTTTGGGGAAGGATGGTTGTTAACACTGGCCTGTTACCTTGTTGGGGAAAGAGAGAGTAGGAGAGGAGCAGACTCGCTCAGCTCTGGTAAACAAGCTGCTCTGTTGCCGTAACCCAACCCAACCAAACAAAGTTATGGTATATTAAATCACGTTGCATCTGAACAAGAACGCTGAAAAGGTTCCCATCGTAAAGAATGTATCGTGCTGTGTGCGAAAGCTACGTATCGAGTCTAAAACACGATTCCTTGTACGATTCTGTAGCGTATTTCTAATAATGTTCCATAACGATGGAGATGGGATCACACGTGCGTCGGTCTCGAGCACACGCTCTGATGTTGCAGTGTCCCACATAGGCGTCGCCGTGCCCTACAATGTAACGGCGTTTGGTGTTGCCGTTCCTCCAGCCTCTTACGGTCAGCTCTGCTAACTGTGGAAGATTGCGCTGTGATGCTCTGTTATCCTGTACTGAGCAGCCCACAGGATAGTGACTGAAGATGAAGCATTAGCGCTTCAGACTGCTAATGGCTTTAGACCTCTGTGGGAGGCTGTGTGTGTGTGTGTGTGTGTGTGTGTGTGTGTGTGTGTGTGTGTGTGTGTGGAAGAGAGCGTATGTGTGTGCGTTTGTGTGTGTGTGTGTGTGCGCGTGTGAGAGAGAGTCTCTGTGTGTGTTTTTGTGTGTGTGTGTGAGAGAGTATGTGTGTGTTTTTGAGTGTGTGTGAGAGAGAATATGTGTGTATGAGAGAGAGTCTGTGTGTGTTAGCGTGTCAGAGAGAGTATGTGTGTGTATGAGAGAGTGTCTGTGTGTGTGTTTGCGTGTGAGAGAGGGTATGTGTGTGTATGAGTGTATCTGTGTGTGTGTTTGCGTGTGAGAGAGTGTGTGTGTGTGTGTTTGCGTGTGAGAGAGGGTATGTGTGTGTATGAGAGAGTGTCTGTGTGTGTGTTTGCGTGTGAGAGAGGGTATGTGTGTGTATGAGAGGGAATTTGTGTGAGTGGCTGTAAGCTGTAGACAGAAGAGGATAAGGTTGATTTTAAAATCTCTATTTTTTTCGAACGGTTTGACAGACAAAGACACCAGGGTTCACTACACTACGACTCCACGCTCTTGCTTTGTGTGAGTAGACGAGTGTTTGTCAACATCCTGGTTGAACCCAAGAAGGAACAGTTTTGCTCTGGGGGAGATTATCGAAGATTAGGATCTCAGTGAGTCAGATTTGAACTGGAACAGGCTATTTTAGTGCCTGTTTTTTTTGTTAGGAAAACATGTAAAAAAAACTGTTTGTTTTGTGTGGAGAAACTTTGCCAATGGATCAGTGAGAAGAGGATAGTTTTTATCTAGTGTTGATATGCACACACACACACACACACACACACACACACACACATACACACACACACACACACACATCACATACATACATACATACACACACACACACATACATACATAAGAGTACATAAGACTGTAGCACGTTGTCTCACTAAATTGAACACATTTATTGTCATGCATGAAATACTAAAACCCTGCAAACCATACACCAAACTGATTTGACAATGACTTCATAAAAGCTTTATATCTAAGTGTGCTTATAGAACAACCTTGTAATGTGTACAGAGTAAATAAAGTACTCAATGCCAATGAGGCGTATCATTCCCGCAACATCAGTCTGTTTACTAGATCCAGTGTGTATAGCATACTACTAGCATTGTACAAATACACAGTGCGTATCTAACTGGCTACGAGACACTCAACAATCAGAATACGCCAGAGATGAACTCGTGATCTGGAATCGCTGTTGTGTTTAATCCCTTAATCTCCATCGATCGTTGGTGCTGATAATATTAGCTTCCGTACTAATGTGCTGGAGACGCTGAATCATGTTATCATACTGCAGCTGGCGGGATACCTGCCTCGTCTAATGGAGGCAGACACGCATAACCCTAAACCACCTGAGTGGAGGTAGACACCAGTTAGACTAGTTAGAACTGGATAGAACTGGTTAGAACTTCTCTTCTGTAGAACATCCTCCAGTCTTCCTTCCACAACTGTGTGTTGAACCAGCAAGTTACAGTTATTTAAGCTTGTATGATGTTAGAAATGATTTGCTTTATGTCTAGCATGATGTCATAGCAGTGTCTAAATAGCTACTAGGATGTTGTAGTTGACTAGCTGTGTGGCTAGTGTGATGTCATAGCTGACTAGCTGTACGGCTACTATGATGTCATAGCTGACTAGCTGTGCGGTTACTATGATGTCATAGCTGACTAGCTGTGCGGCTACTGTGATGTCATAGCTGACTAGCTGCGCGGCTACTATGATGTCATAGCTGACTGGCTGTGCGTCTAGTGTGATTCTATATCTGAAGAGAGGAGAGCTAAAATGAGTTTGCTGGCTAGGACAGAAGAGGGGAGCACTGGTCTAATCCAATCAGCATCTTCAGTGTTAGAGTTAGTATTTCAGCACCATGGACAGTTCTCAGAGCGTGTCCATTAAAGGCAGGGTAGGCAATGTTGCTTAGAAGCACTTTTGTCTCATTCGCTGAAATAACCTCCACATGCTGATAGCAAGCAACACATCTAAAGGTCTGTTTGTAGTAAACACGTCTGATCATTAAGGTAGGACTGGCACTTGTGATTGGATTAGACTTTTACCGAATGTAATGATTGGTCTGTCTGTCTGTCTGTCTGTCTGTCTGTCTGTCTGTCTACACCCTGACACTAGTCAAGAAGCATGTTTTTGTTTGGGATAGTTTGTGATTAATCCTTTTCGAACTATCCTGCCGTAAAAAGGATGAATCCTTTTCTAACTCTCCTGCCGAAAAAAGGAGAACAGATATTGTAGATCTGGAGAGGCACAGTAAGTCTGTACGCTGCACCCAAAGAGATGCTCTTCTCAGATGCCCCTTGTTATTAAGCTTCTGTCAAACAACACGCTGCAAGAGCACAGCCAGTCACATGCCCACATCAAGCTACATCACCCTCCTTCGACATGGAACAATCTGGCTCCTTGGACGAAACTCAATACAGAAATACGAGTCGTCATTTTGGACTGTCGACGCAATCGCAGATGTGCCGTGGGAATAATTGAATTTCCTGGTCCATTTGGGTGTCCTACCCAGGTCATTAATGATCCATTGATTTGTAATAGAGCCCTGGTCCCTGAGAGAGTGCTGGAATGGACTTCCAGTCAGTAATGGTCCTGACGTCTGGTTGTAGCGTAGAGACCTGAGTCTGATAAACTGGACTCTTTCAGTCAAGTGGACAGAACAGAACAGGAGGCTGATGGACTGACCAGCATCACAGATGAAGATCAGTTTCCCCCTATCCTGTCTCTCTCTGTGTCTCTCTGTCTCTCTGTGTGTCTCTCTTTGTCTCTGTCTCTCTGTCTCTCTGCGTGTCTCTCTGTCTCTGTCTCTGTCTCTATGTGTGTGTCTCTGTCTCTTTCTCTCTCTCTCTCTCTCTCTCTCTCTCTGTCTCTGTCTCTGTCTCTGTCTTTCTCTCTCTCTCTCTGTCTCTGTCTTTCTCTCTCTGTGTCTCTCTCTCTGTCTCTGTCTTTCTCTCTCTGTGTCTCTATCTCTGTTGCTGTCTTTCTCTCTCTGTCTCGCTCTGTCTGTCTGTCTGTCTGTCTGTCTCGCTCCGTCTCTCTGTCTCTCCTAACCAGCAATTTGTCTGTCTGTCTGCCTGTCTGCCTGTCTCTCTGTCTCTGTCTCTCTGTCTCTCCTAACTAGCATTTTGTCTGTCTGCCTGTCTCTCTGTCTAGCTGTCTCCACCCCCCTCCCTCCGTGCCCCCCCTCGTGCCCATCCCCCCCCCCTCGCTAGAGAGAGGAGCCCATTAAGTGAGTAGAAGAGCTGACGGTTTAAGAACAGACCCACCGGTGGGCTTCAGTCATTTGCACAGGCTCTTGATCTCCCCGCTGAATGTGAAACATGAGTTGGATCCGATCCTAAAACCCTGTCCAAATGGGCTCTCTGGCAGATGCCCATCCGTAAGTGGGCGGCCTGTAAGGTCCGCCAGTTGATCCGTTACCGAGGTGACGAGTTGTGAGACCGAGACGCCGTCCCAGACAGATGCTCCTCAAACTGTGACCACGGCAACGGAGAGGTCCCCAGCTCACTGGGTCGCCGTCCCCATTCATAATAAACCACCTCGCGAGTTCGGAGGTTCTCATTGGATCTTCGTGGGCAGGGCTGGTTTTAAAGTGTCCCCTCCTCTTTCTCTGATTGGTTGTGGTAGAGTACGTGTGTGATGCACATAGGAGCATGTGTTTTCTACTTGAAGGTGTGTGTTATTATGATGGTGATCTGGTGAGTGTGTCTGTGTGAGTGTGAGTGTACGTTGGTGTGTATGTTGTGAGTGTGTTTGGGTGTCTGTGTAAGTATATGTCTGTGTGCGTGTCTGTGTGAGTGTGTGTGTCTGTGTGTGAGTGTGTGTGTGTGTGTGTCTGTGTGTGAGTGTGCGTGTGTCTGTGTGTGTGTGTGTGTGTGTGTGTGTCTATGTGTGTTTGTGTGGCAGCTTAGCTGTGCTCTACTTTTTGGTTTGAGGCCCCTGTTTCATCTTGCTCACAGATTACTTCATCCAATATTCAGGGCAGTTTCATCACCCCACCCAGATCCAGTTCACTGTTCCCTGCCAGCAGCCACCCTCACAGCATGAGCCGGACACACACACACACATTACATACACACACATCACATATCAACAGCACATATACACACACATACATATACACCACACACACACAACTCCCTATACACACACCACATGTACACACAGCTCATATACACACACATACACACACCAATGTACAAACAGCACATATACACACACATACACACACCACACACATCACATATACACGCATGACATATACACGCACACCACACATACACACACACACACTTGGTGGCATGGTTACGTAAACCAGCCTCGCACACCCTCTAAACTAGCCTTGCACACTGTCTAAACCAGCCTCACACAGCCTCTAAACCAGTCTTGCGTAGCCTCTAACCCAGCCTCACACAGCCTCTAAACCAGTCTTGCGTAGCCTCTAACCCAGCCTCACACAGCCTCTAAACCAGTCTTGCGTAGCCTCTAAACCAGCCTCACACAGCCTCTAACCCAGCCTCACACAGCCTCTAAACCAGCCTCGCACAGCCTCTCAGCAAACCGCTTCATGGACTCCAGCTCTTCCTAACAGCAGTCCGAATACATTACCGCTGTGACCTTCAAGCCATTTGCATGTGCCGCGCGTTCGAAACCAAGAGTGGTACCATGAAACATGGCGT
This sequence comes from Plecoglossus altivelis, assembly GCA_036571765.1. NCBI lineage: Eukaryota > Metazoa > Chordata > Actinopteri > Osmeriformes > Plecoglossidae > Plecoglossus > Plecoglossus altivelis. Next base: position 14,423,687 of record BROE01000007.1, read on the forward strand.
CGCCACGGCAACCGCGCTGGGAGGGAGGGGGGTTTGGCCCCCGTGATGCGCGTGGTCAGAGCGGACGTTTCCGGACGTTTACGCTCACAAGTCTACTGAGGAAACTGGGCGAGTGGGGACAAAAAGGAGGGAGGAGGGGGGGGGGGGGGCGGGGGCCGGGCGGGGGCCGGTGAGCGCAGCGGAGGACCGACGAGGCGGCAGGGATAGAGAACAGTAGGACAGCACAAAGGTACGAGAGGCGGCGACGAAGCAAGGGGGAGATAGTGTTGTGTTGTTTCTGGTGTGCAATGAAGTGTGCACCACATGGTGGATAGTATAACTGTCTCCCCCCGCAGGTGTGTGTGCATTCATGTGTGAGTGTACATGTGTACATGAGTGTGTGTGTGATGCCTGTGTGTGATGTGTGTGGTGTGCTTAGTGGTGTGTCTGCTGCTGCACGTGTGTGGTGTGCTGTGTGTAGATGTGTATGTGTGTGCTGTGTGTGCTCAGCTCGCTGTGACTGTGCTGCTCATCGCTGTGCTCGCTGTGTCGTGTGTGCTGTTGTGTGCCTGTGCGTGTGCGCTCGTGTGTGCCTGCTCAGCTGTTATGCTTCACCACCGGCGCCGCCATCCGCTGCTAAGGAGGCAGTGATGTCACACACGTGCAGGGAGGGCCTTTGGGGAGGCTGATCAGGAAGAGGAAGTCTTTCTGCTTCAACGGTCTCTCAAGGCACAGCTGCAGGAAGACAAAGGGGAGGGAGGGGGAGGAGACAGAGAGGAGAGGAGAGGGAGGTGGAGGGATGAAAGGAGAGGGGGGGGTGCGAGAAGGTGGGGCAGGGTAGGGAGGGGAGGGATGAAAGGGAGAGGGAGGAGAAGGAGGGGGAAAGGAGGAGGAGGGTTGAAAGGGGAAAAGGAGAGAAAAGGAGAGAGGGGGAGGAGAGAGAGTGGCAGGAGGGGAGAGATGAAAGGCGCAGAAGGCGAAAAAGATAGAGGTAGTGGACAGAGACAAAGAAAGAGCAAGCCGCCACGGAGATTAGAGAGAGAGAGGGTGAGAGGCACAGGGAGGGTGACGGACAGACAAGCAGAGAGAAAGAAGAAGCCAGTGAGGGAGAAGAAGGGAAAAGAAAAGGAGTGAGAGAAAGGAGAGAGAGAGAGAGAGAGAGAGAGAGAGAGAGAAGAGAGAGAGCGTGCGAGCAAGAGAAAAAGAGAGCAAGAGAGAGAGCGATAAGGGGATTGAGAGCCAGAGAAGTGTAAGGGTGCAGACAGATTATGTGCAGTTTGAAGTAGTGGAGGATGAGAGATCTGTAGCGAGGGAAGAGAGCAGAGGGAGGTGAGGAACGAGAGATGGATGGAGGAAGGCTGACACCACGATAATGTAAACGATACGTGACTCACGGTGATTCATCAAGAAATAGTAAGATTAGCAGCGGGCCAAGATACACTAGAATGCTTTAAAGCTTCAGCACTTCAACCTGTGTGCTGTGTCCTGTGTGTGTCTGTCGTGTGTGTGTCATCGCGCTGTGTGTTGTGTGTGTGTGTCTATGGTGTGTGGTCTGGTGTGGTCTGTGTGTGTGTGTTAATGCGTGTTGGTGTCTGTGTGTGTGTGTCCTATTGCGTGTGTGTCTGTGTGTGTCTGTGTGTGTCTGTGTGGTGTGTTCTATGCCGTGTGTGTCTGTGTGTGTCTGTGTGTGTGTGTGTCTGTGTGTGTCTGTGTGTGTCTGTGTGTGTCTATGCGTGTGTGTCTGTGTGTGTCTGTGTGTGTGTGTGTCTGTGTGTGTGTGTCTGTGTGTGTGTGTCTATGCGTGTGTGTCTGTGTGTGTGTGTCTGTGTGTGTCTGTGTGTGTCTATGCGCGTGTGTGTGTGTGTGTGTGTGTGTGTGTGCGTCGTCTGCATCTCTGTTTAGACGTTTAACAGGAACGGACAGGGCTAATTGCACTTCAGTGCTCGCCACAGAACAACACCTACACAAAGGCTTTCTCTGTTGTTCTCTTCAATTGAGCTTGGCAGTGCGTGACCATTCTTAGGTCCTCTGATGTCATCATCGCTGAGTCACATGGGACTGGAACTCCCGATCCACTGACACAGGAAATTAGCCTATGAATCTCTCAAAGGCGCAAGGAATCTCTTAGCCAATAGCAAACAGGATAATGATGATTCAGGGATTACTAGATAGCAACACCTTGGCTGATGGCGACCGTTTTACAGACGCGACGTTCAAACACTGTTGATGATTGATTGTTGGTTAAAACATCAAGACACACGAAGACACAGAGACCACGACATCCCTGTCGGTTATCTCCGACTTCTGACTTGATGAGACGGAACTTTCCAGACTAGCTGACGACTGACCAAGATCAAGTTCAAGTTCAAGTTGTGCTTTATTGTCATTCCGCTACATGCGGGTGCATACAGTGGAACGAAATGTCGTGCCTCACAGAGCCACGGTGCTACATAGTACAGACATTCAACAGTAAAGTCTAACAACAAACAATTTAAAATAAATATAACAATTTTTCTATACATAAACTAAACAGGATACAAACTATACACACTGTATGAATACTTACCGATGTGCATATGCATAGAGTATTGTACATTGCATAGAGTATTGTACATGCATAGAGTATTGTACAAGCTGCGTGTTGAAGATTATGCTGAAGTAGTTCATCTTCAACAGCCAACATGATTATACACGTTCTGCCGTCAGAAGCTACGGTACCATGCTACCTGCCAGCGAGCAGGCGCCATGATAGGATGCTTGTGTACAGCTGATGGTATCAGTGCTGTCTATTACAGCCAGGCCCGGGGGCCTTGGCTGGGTGCCCAGCTAGGGGGCGCTACAGAGGCATCTGGAGGTATAACAGTGCTGTAAACAGACCTGGTGTTCCAGTGCGTCACGAGGGCAAAGGGAGCTTAGCGATCGGCCCCAGGTGAGGCAGACAAGCTCCGATAAATCAAGCCGACAGCTGGAGTCCGAGTCGACGATAAGCAACACACAGAGGCGTAGTTTACCCAAGGGGGGGAGGGAGGAGAAGGGGCGGGGGGAGATGGTGGGGGGGCAGGTGAGGGGGTGGCAGGTGAGGGGGGGCATGTCAGGTTACCTGCTTTGTCAGAGAAAGGCTACAACACAAGAAACACGCATTTCTAAACTGATAAACGGCAAAGCACAGTTTCCTTGGCGTTCTGTTGATAGAGCGCACGGCTGATCTTGTGTGTGTGTATGTGTGCGTGTGTGTGCGTGTGTGTGTGTGAGTGTGTGTGAGTGTGTATGAGTGTGAGTGTGAAGGTATGCGAGTGTGAGTGTGTGTGTGCAGCAGGGATGACAGGGTGGTGTGTGTGTGTGTGTGTGTGCGCAGCAGGGATAATAGGGTGGTGTGTGTGTGCGTGTGTGTGAGTGTGTGTATGTGTGTGTGTGTGTGCAGCAGGGATGACAGGGTGGTGTGTGTGTGCTGTGTGAGTGTGTGTGTGTGTGTGTGTGCGGCAGGGATGACAGGGTGGTGTGTGGCGTGTGTGTGTGTGTGTGTGTGTGTGTGTGTGTGTGTGTGTGTGCAGCAGGGATGACAGGGTGGTGTGTGCGTGTGTGTGTGTGCTGTGTGAGTGTGTGTGTGCGTGTGTGCTGTGTGTGTGTGTGTGTGTGCAGCAGGGATGACAGGGTGGTTGCAGCCGCCCGTGTCAGCAGTAGGGACGAGGTCCTTCCTCTGACTGGAGGACAGCAGACACAGGTGACGTGCACGTGTCACGTGCACACTGGAGCGCAGGTGTTGTGTTCAAGGACGGGGGTGGTTACGCAACCTCACCCACGGGAGCAGGAGCTGGTTCAGGTTGTGTCTGGGGGGGAGGGGGGGTAGAGAGGGGAGGGGAGGGGTGAGTAGGGGTGTCGAGGTGAGGAGGGTAGGGGAGGGATGGTGAGGGTAGGGGTGAGATGGGGAGAGGATGGTAGAGGAGGGGTGAGGAGGGTAGGGGTGTGGAGGTGAGGAGGGTAGGGGAGGGGTGGGGAGGAAAGGAGAGGGTAGGGGTGAGGAGGGTAGGGTAGGGAAGGGGTGGGGAGGGATGTGAAGGGTAGGGGTGTGGAGGAGAGGAGAGGGGAGAGGTGGGGAGGGGAGAGGAGTGGTGTGAGGTGGAAGGAGAGAGGAGGAGAGGCGTGGGAGAGGATGGGTGTGGATGAATGTTGGAATGAAAGGTAGCCATCTTGTTATCAGGGTTTGTTGTACTCTGGCAGGGTGGCAGGTTCTGTGTGTTGGGGCTACTGTGTGGCACAGCAGGGGGTATGTTTGAGAACACGGGGAGGGGGAACGGGATTGGGAGAAAGAGTCGCCATGGAAACCAATGACGAGAGGCAGATTTCCAGACGACCGTTTGGCTCATCACCTTTTCAGTCACATTGCTAGCAAGCGATCGATGCAGCATGACCGTCATCTGATACCTCTTTCACGCAGAAACGTAGAGAGGTTTAGACTTGTATGAAAGACCAGTCTGTGCACACGCACACTCGCACATACATACACTCGCACAAGCACACAACTTGCACATACATACACTCGCACAAGCACACACACACAAGCACATATCGACACCGGTGCACACACTCGCACTAATACACTCGCACAAGCACACACCTTGGTGGAATGTCAGTGATTCTAGAAGCAGAGAGAAGCAAAGTGTTATGTACAAGCTAGCTAGGTCAGAATTGTGTACTCTGCAGACATAAGGTATTGGAGTGGGCCCTCCTCTTCCTCCTTCTCTTCTCTCCTCTCTCCTCCCCTCCTCCCTTTTTCCTCTCACTCCTCTCCTTCTGCTCCCTCACTCTTTCTCTCTCCTTCTCTCTCTCTCTCCCTCCCTCTTTCTTCGCTCCTCTCCTCCCTCTTCCTCTTCTCTCCCTCCTCTCTCCTCTCCTCCTTTTCCTTCGTCCTCTCCTCCTTTTCCTCTCCTCCCCTTTTCTCTCTCACTTCTCCCTCCTCTCTCCGCTCTCGCTCTCCTCCCTCATTTCCTCTCCCTTTTCTCTCCTCCTAACAGCTGTGTTTCATGGTTCCAACTGCACTGCTCTATGCTTTTATCTCCAGTGGTTTTTATCCTGAATCTCCCGTTCTCCTATCCCTCTCCCTCCCTCTTCCCTCCCTTCTCCCTCCTCTTCCTCGCCTCCTCCTCCCTCTCTCCTGTCACCTCCTCTCTCCTGTCCCCAACTCTTTACTCCCTCCCTCCTCTCTCCCTCCTCGCTCTCTCCTATCCTCTCTCCCTGTCCCACTCCGCTCTCTCCTCCCTCCTCTCCTCTCCCTCTTCCCTTCTCCCTGTCCACCTTCCCTCTCTCCTTCTCTCTCCCTGTCCCCCTCCCTCTCTCCCTCCTCTCTCCCTCCTCCTCTCTCCCTCGCTCACTGTACCTCTCTCTCCTTCTTCCGTCTCTCTCCCTGTCCCCACCTCCCTCTCTCCCTCTCCTCTCTCCTGTCCCACCCTCCCTTCTCCTCTCTCTCTGTCCAACCTCCTTTCAACTGTCCCACCATCCCTCTCTCTTCACCTCCCTCTCTCCTGTCCCTCCCTCCTCTTCTGTCCCACCTCCCCTCTCCCTGTTTCCCTCCCTCTTTCCCTGTTCCCACTCCTCTGTCGCCTACTACCTCTCTTTCCCTCCTCCTCTCTCCTCCCTCCCTCTTCCCTCATCTCCTCTCTCCTCCTTCCTCCCTTTCCCCGCCCTGTCTGTAGTTGTCCCATGTGGTCTATGTACCATTTCAGAGACCTACTTATCCATCTTCTCTGTTCTACCTCTTGTTTCTTCACCTCTTGCTCTCCCTCTCCCTCTCTCTCTCTCTCTCTCTC
>BROE01000007.1:14430961-14444323 GCA_036571765.1 Plecoglossus altivelis
TCTCTCTCTCTCTATCCTCCTCTCTCTCTCTCCCTCCCTCCCTCCCCCTCTCTCTCTCCCTCCCTCTCTCTCTCCCTCTCTCTCTCTCCCTCCCTCCCTCTCTCTCTCTCTCTCTCTCCTCCTCTCTCTCTCCTCCTCTCTCCTCTCTCTCCCACACACGCACAGTTCTTTTGTCTGTTTCTCATGGTATGTGGGATTATTTTCTAGACACACACAGTAGGTCAATATTTGCATGTGCTATAAAATGCTCTTTGTACCCTAAGCTGCTGTCCACTGATAAAACAGGCTGTGACCTGACATTGTGTGAGTGAGTGAGTGAGTGAGTGTGTGTGTGAGCTTGTGAGTCAGTGTGTGTGAGCGTGTGAGTCAGTGTGTGTGTGAGCGTGTGAGTCAGTGTGTGTGTGTGTGTGTGAGCTTGTGAGTCAGTGTGTGTGTGTGTTGAGACATCTGTCAGCAGTATAGGGGAAGCCGTGTCTCTCCATGGGGATGCAGGGACACCAGTCTGGATGCCTGCGTGGGGGGCAGTGTGGGGGACAGCGTGGGGGGCAGCGTGGGGGCAGGGTGGGGGCATCATGGGGGGCAGTGTGGGGGGATAGGGGCAAGGTGGAGGCTTCGGGGGANAGGGACTATTTGTTGCTGGTTATTAAAGCTCTACCCCCACCCTCCACACAACAAACACACCACTTTCACTAGTCCTGCCCTCCATTCTCTCCCTCCCCTCACCTCTCTTCTCCAGCCTTCTGTCCTCTCTCTCTCCCTCTCTGCTCTCTCTGTCTGTCTCTCTCTCTGTCTCTTTCCTCCCCCTATTCTCTGTCTCTCTGTCTCCCTCCTCCCCCTCTTCTCTGTCTCCCTCCTCCCCTTCTTTCCTCCCCCTCATCTCTCTCCCCCAGTCGTCTCCCGCACAGTCCCTTCCTCTTCCTTTCATCATTGAGTGCTTTCCAGCTCCTCGCCTCGGAAGGCTAAAAATGGTTTCCACCCGAGAGCTTGTCTCTGCTCCGAGGGTCCATGGCGAGCGGGCCACGGCGTGCGGGCCACGGCGTGCGGTCCACAGCGAGCGGTGTCTCATCCCCAGATAGCCTCTGTTCTCCTGGTCCGAGCCACACTACTGACACCTGCGTTTCAAGTCAAGTCAAGTTGAGCTTTATTGTCATTCCGCTACATGCGGGGACATACAGTGGAACGAAATGTCATGCCTCACAGAACCACGGTGCTACATAAATACAGGCATAAAAAGGCAATCGAGTAAAAATGGGTGGGCTTTCACAGAGGGGCAGGGTGATTTGAGTTTCCTCCTTCATCTCTTTCATCCACAACGTTTTATTTCTTGCGGTTTCTGTCTGAGACCTCGTCTCAGGACGAGGATGATGCGTGGCGTACGATGTCCGATAGGATCGGTGTTTCCAGAAGAGACATTTGTCTGTCTTGAGACAGGAGCTGGATGGAGCAGCTTCTCCACTCTGCTCTGGTGACTCTCAGAGGCTTCATGGAGCCTGTCTCTATGATAGTCCCTCGGAGAATGAGGAAAGGAGGAGAGGAGGAGAGAGGAGAGGAGGTGGGAAGAGAGAGAGGAGGGAAGAGAGAGGAGGGAGAAGAGGGGGTGGGAAGAGAGAGGAGGGGGGATGAGAGAGGAGGGAGAAGAGGGGATGAGAAGAGAGAGGAGGGGGGAAGAGAGAGGAGGGAGAAGAGGGGATGGGAAGAGAAAGGAGGGAGAGAAGGAGAAGAGAGGAGGAGGGGAGAGGAGTCAATGACTTTGATCTCTCTGAGCTAGCCAATAGCACCCCACCAGGGGAGCGGGGCTATGCGTGTTTAAACTTGTGCTGGTGTTTATCTATGTTTAAGTGACTGCTTGTTGAACTCAGGTTGCCAGTGTTATTCACCCTGTGTGTGCGTACATAGACTCCACCCGCATGTTGACCTGCCTTTATCTGTTTCTATTGGTTTTTTGATTTATTGCTGATCCTCACAGTTTGTGATTGATTAGATGGAAAGATCGTTCTGTTGTTAGTGTGTCAAGTGGTGGGTCACTTGCGTAGCAACACACACACACACACAGAGGGACACACACACTCACACCACCACCAACACAAAGAGGGATACACACACACACACCACCACCAACACACACAAACACACCACCAGAAACACACACACACTAACACCACCACCAACACACACATACAGAGGGACACACGCACTCACACCACCACCAACACACACAAACACACCACCACCAACACACACACACCACCTGCATGGCACATCTCTAACCTCTACCATCCAGTACCTTCAGTCCCTCCTTTGTCTCCATACTCAGGTACAGGGTCTCACTAACACCCCTCTCCCTCACTAGACATGCTAGCCTGCTCGCCTCATGAATCACTCAGGGAAAACACTGTCTGGTTTAGCAACCTGTCATGACAGCTGCGTCAGCCCATCTCAGCAACTTTCCTTTCATTTTGTAGCTGCTTGCTACCTAAAGTGTTCGAGTCAAATATTAATGCAGAGCTGTGTCTGCTCCTCTCCCGTCCCCCCAGGTTCCCATCGCCCCGCCCCCCCCAGGTTCCCATCGCCCCCCCAGGTTCCCCGCCCCCCCCCCCCCCGCCCCCCAGGATTGCCACGCCCGCCCCCCCAGGGTTCCCCCGACACCCTACGTCCCCCCAGGTTCCCCGACCACCACCCGACCCTACGTCCCCCAGGTTCCCCCGACCCCGCCAGGTTTTTGCCCACACGACACCTCAGGCTTCCCCCAATCCCCCCTTCCAAATCTAGAAATCTCAAAAGAGTGTTTAAGAAGTCCCTCTCTTGGTGGCTGATTGTTAATGCCTCCTCAACAGCTACATCAGATTAAATCAAGGTCTGAACAGCAGTTTATTCCTCCCCAAAAAACTGGAATATTGATTTGTTTACTCCTTCCCCACTCCCTCCAGCATTGCCCCCCTCCCTCCAGCGTTGCCCCCCTCCCTCCAGCATTGCCCCCCTCCCTCCAGCGTTGCACCCTCTGCAAGCGGGGGGGGGAGGGCAGTGGAGAGAGAGAGGATGGCCGTGTTGTGGATATGAGCTGAAACACAGATTTAGAACATGTCTGCATTTTGAACAGTGACAAAGCGAATCCAGTGTTGCTGCAGATCACGGTTGATTTTCTTTGTCTCTTTAAACCTTGCTACCTCACATGCAAGGTCCTCTCTCTGCCTCCCCCCTCTCTCTCTCCCCCCTCTCTCTGCTTCCCCCCCCTCTCTCTGCCTCTCTCTGACTCCCTCTCCCTCACTCTCCTCGGCCTCGCCCACCCTCTCTCTCTGCCTCTCTATCTCGCCATCTCCCTCCCTCTTTGCCTCTCTCTCCCTCTCTCTCTGACTCCCTCTCTCTCTGCCTCCCCCCTCTCTCTATGCCTCTCCCCCCCTCTCTGCCACCCTCTCTCTCTGCCTCCCCCCCTCTCTCTGCCGCCCTCTCTCTCCATCTCTCTCTGCCTCCCTCTCTCTTTGCCTCCCTCTCTCCCTCTCTCTCTGCCTCGCCATCTCCCTCCCTCTTTGCCTCTCTCTCCCTCTCTCGCCCTCCCCAATTAGACTAAGAGCCTGATAACCACTCAAGCTACCAGCTTCAGAGAATCAGCACAAACTGGTTGTATCTGTGGGGGTGGGGGTGGGGGAGAGTGATGGTTGGCATGGATCAACATGGGAGATTTACAGCTGAAGGCAATCCTACATGACTGTCTGTCCAATCTGTTTCCGTGGTAACCAATGGCTCTCAGGACGGATATGTAGCTCGCTAAAAATACATTTCACAGCTTAGTCCGAAAAACAACGCCGAAATTAGAGATGATTACAAGATTGGACGGTTCGTAGTTCTCAGAGAACAGATTGATAATAAAAATGCTCATTTGGAGAAAGAGACCCGGAGCCTTCTGTGCTTCGGGCTGAAATGACATACAGACTTAAACAGAAGGACAGAAAATTCTCGAAGCCGGTAGAAAAACTCTCACAGCCGTGCGGTGTGTTAATAGTTTATCGTTCATAAACGATAGACTCTAGCGGGAAAACTGTTGTGCAGAGTAAATAAACAACCAAGTCCTCTGATTAATATTTCAAAGTAATTACATTTGCCTGTTGTGCGCAATTAGCACAACAAGAATTTCTGTGAAGAAAGCTGAACTCCCGGTAATTTACCATCGCCTAGAGTAGACGATCATTTCATAACGGTTGTCCGTTTTGTCCGATGTCCGTATTTGCTGTGAAAGAATTCAATCTTCACAGCAAATACGGACATCTACGCAGATGCTTTCAAATGTAAATAGGTTGCATATTAAACACTCAATGGCCATCTTGCGTGGCTATTCCCATCAGCTGCACAGCATCGCTTAAGCCTTTTCTAAGATGCTGCACAGAAATGAAAACAGGACAGGTCCATCTCGTCTATCCTTTATGATGCTAAACTATTGCTTTCATTCATCTCGCTCAAAAGAAAGCCTACCATGACGTCAATCTCGTTCTGATTCATCGAAACCATTTTAGGCGTCTCTACTTTGTATCAAAAGCATTTTGTAGTTTCGCAACGGTGTGTTATATAGCATGTTGTGACTAAAACAGGTCCTTTGTTTTCAAAGAGGTGTTCTGTGCGTGATTCGGCTGTGCTGTGTGTTGTCAAAGTAGAGCAGTGGTCTCTGGCCCTGCTACCCTGCATGATTTAGATGTTTCCCTGCTCCAGCACACCTCATTCAAACAAATTGATTGTTATTAAGCTCTGTGGAAGCCTGATAATGACTATTTATTAGAATCAGGTGTATTGGAGCAGGGAAACATCTAAAACTCTCAGGACAGTGGCCCTCGAGGACCAGGATTGAACACCCCTGGACTCCTAACTCAAGGACCCTGACCTGAAGGTAACCCCTAAGGAGATGTCAACACCCCTGGACTCCTAACTCAAGGACCCTGACCTGAAGGTGACCCCTAAGGAGATGTCAACTTTGACCCGGAAGCTGAAGAGATGTGTGTCTGCGACCGCGACGACCTCGTCAACGGAGACGAACTCTGATTGGTCAATCGGGGTCATGACATCAGCGGTGAGGGTTGGACACCCCTGATCTAAGACGCGCAGGATAACCTCTGAGATCCCGGGGTTGAGATCCCTGGACCAGACGTTTGTCTCATGGTGACTCCGTGGGGACTCAGTCCATGTCCAAGATCTTCGTCTCATCCGTCTAAAGGTGTAGGTTTAGGTGGAGAGGGGAAGGATTTACGCTAGGTATTAGTCCCTGCTAATATTTGATGCTGCTACGTCAAGTGTAAAGGGTGGAGGGGATGTCCCCACCCAAGCTGAGACCAAACCTACGTGAACAGTTGAAATTGCGGCGTTGCAAACACACACGATCGAAATGAATGCAGATCGACGTGATTGGTACTGAAAGGGCGGTGTTCTGTTTGGCTACTGTGTGAGGTATATAAAGGCTGAATCTCTCTGCTCGGTAGTGGTAGCTAACATGTGCTGCTGTGTTACGGCAAATACATCTAGCATTTTTTCTTAAGTCTGGTATGCGTCTATCCAGTTGAGTCCTAAATATTTTAGATGTACACCAGTGCTACATCCACTACAGCAGTACTGCAGAAACGCATCTAGGTTGCTTGTTTGAGCGGCTGGTAGATATGATGAATTGTTTTAGGTGAAAAGCTGCTTCGTTTGTATTGCAGTTGAACTGTGTTTGTGTGTGGTGTGTGTGTGTGTGTGTGTATATGTGTACGTGTGTGTGTGTGTGTACTATGTGTGTGTGTGTGTGTACTATGTGTACATGTGTGTGTGTGTGTGTATGCGTGCGTGCGTGTGTTTCCTACCCTCCCACACTCTTGCAGACTCCAGTCTGACGAACACAAGTGTTTTTATATAACACACTTTGCTTCGCTGCTATTTATGTCTCTGGTAGAGTGGTCTGTCTGTGCTGCTGCGTGCTGACGGATGTGTGTGTAATGCCTGTTGTGTCCTGCAGATGGCGCCACGCTGAGCGGGCTGTCCTGGTCGTCTTCCCTGACTGTGGTGGCCATCTCCCTGTCTGGGATCTTCACCTTCGCCCTCCTCATGCTGGCCTGCGTGTGCTGCAAGAAGGGCCGCACAGGCTTCAAGGTGGGGCTCCCACCTGCACACACCTGCACACACCTGCACACCTGCACACACCTGCACACCAGCACACACCTGCACACCTGCACACCTGCACACACCTGCACACACCTGCACACACCTGCACTTCTGCACACCAGCACACACCTGCACACACCTGTACACACCAGCGCACACCTGCACACACCTGCACACACCAGCACCCACCTGCACACACCTGCATACCAGCACACACCTGCACACACCTGCACATCTGCACACATCTGAACACATGCACACATGCACAGACCTGCACACCTGCACACACCTGCGCGCATCTGCACACACATATGCACACACGTACACACACACCTACATGCACATGTGCACACACATGCATAAACGCGTGCACATACATGCACACACTTGCACACAAACATACACACACACAAGTTTTTCAAGTTTCACGCATCTTCCAATCCTACACACACGCACCGTTTTAGATAAACACAGATGCAAACACATGCTTCAGAGAAGATAACATAAATTCACACAGTCAAGGACACATCCATTCCTAAACATTTCCTTCTGCAACCGTGGTTTCCAGTCCGGGGGCGGGCGAGAGAGAGGGAGGGAGGGAGAGAGAGAGGGAGAGAGAGGCAGTGTTATGCGGGCGGCAGCTTCATTTAAAATGCAGTGTTTCTATTTCACCACTGCGAGGTGGGAGCACCCAGCCAGAGACGACTTCTTCTTGGGCTCTGGGTGGCGGGGAGTTAAGGGAAGCTGACAGGAGGGGAGGGGAGGTGAGGGGAGGTGACAGGAGGTGGGGGGAGGTGACAGGAGGTGACGGGAGGTAAGGGGAGTTGAAGGAAGCTGACAGGAGGGGAGGGGAGGTGAGGGGAGGTGACAGGAGGTGAGTGGAGGTGATGTGTGGTTGGTTTGGTGGCTGGTGGGGGTGATGTCAGTCTTTGCATTGTTGTGAATAATGGTGAGGCTCTTTTTCTATTTCTACAGATCTGCGATGGGTGTTGGGTTGTGGTAGTCATGTTCGGGCTATTGGCCAGTGGGATTCGTACGGTCTTTCATTTGGTTGGGGCGGTTTCTGGGTGGCGGGAAGTATCGGGAGGTGGCGAGGGAGGGTGGGAGGGGAGGTGAGGGGATGGCTGATGATGGTGATATGGTTTTTTGAGGGTGGGGTGGAGGGTTGTAGCTTAGGTAGGATGGGGAGGGGAGGTTGGTAATCAGGTAGTGGGAGGGGGAAGGTGGGGGAGGGGGGGGGGAGGGTGGGAGAGAGAAAGGAAAGAGGACAGCAAAGAGTTAATAAAACGAAGCACATTCGTAATGGGGGAGGGGAGGGTGACAGGGAGGGGATGGGGAAGGTGAGGGGATGGTGACAGGTGGGGAGGTGGGGGAGCGAGGAGGGGAGGGAGGGTGAGGGGAGGTGACAGGAGGTGAGGGGAGGTGACAGGGAGGGGAGGGGAGTTAAGGGAAGCTGACAGGAGGGGAGGGGAGCTGAGGGGAGGTGACGAGGAGGTGAGGGTTTGAGGTGAAGGAGGTGGGGGGAGTAAGGGAGGTTGATAGAGAAAAAAGCGAAGCGGACTAGAGAAGGGAGGGAGGAGTGGTGACAGGAGGTGAGGGAGGTGACAGGAGGTGAGGGGAGGTGAGGAGAGCTGAGGAGAGCTGAGAGGAGGTGACAGGAGGTAAGGGGAGCTGATGGGAGGTAAAGGGAGGTGAGGAGAGCTGAGAGGAGGTGAGGGGAGGTGAAGGGAGCTGACAGAGTGAAGTTGGGCCTGTCAGCAGCGCTGTGTCGCTGCATACACAGTCTGTCAGCAGCGCTGTGTCGATCAGACACAGTCTGCATCTCTGAGCTGAAGTTGCAAATAGGTCAAGTCACCAGAGATAAGAGGAGAAGGCGTTGGGCTAGTGTGCGTGTGTGTGTGTGTATGTGTGCAAGTGTGTGTGTGTGTGCATGTGTGTGTGTGTGTGCACGTGTGTGTGTGCACGTGTGTGTGTGCACGTGTGTGTGTGCGCGCACGTGTGTGTGTGCGGACGTGTGTGATTTTGAAAGTTTGCGTACATTCGTGTTGAATCCAGACTCACTTTTAATATTTCATGTATCGTCTTAAAACATGAGGAGTTAATCGTGATCTAAGAGAGAGAGAGTTTCCTGTTTATTCCACCTTGTGTTTATATCTCTGCTGTATATGCGTACATTTGCACTCAGCTACAGACACTTAAGTTATAGTTTATTGTAGTCATCACTCAAAGTGTTTACAGATGTGAAGGGTTTGCCCACCATTCACTTACACTGAAAACAGAGGATTTAAAACACGTTTTCTTTTTTAAACACGAGTGCAAGAGAGATATGTTGGACTTCTGAATGAAACAAGTCTTTTGTTGGCATGAACTGCTTTCGTTTTGTCCTTCATAAATGCGTAAACACAGAGATATTTATCCAGTTTTAGGATTTACATTTGAGCCATTTTTTCAAGTCCACACAGGCATCTTTCAACACTGTAGGTGTGCTTGCATGTTGGTTACACTCCTAGTGGTGGAGTTGACAGTGTGTGAATGGAAATATATTCTCACACGCATGTCTGTGATAGTCATTAGCATAATGCAAGTCACCTTTGAAAGTTTAGCTTCTGCAGTCTGTTGGAAATGTCTGTGGGTGTGCTGAGGTGAAGGTTTGGAGAGTGAGAGAGGCAACCTGAGGAGAACCTGGAACTGAAGTCTTTCAGAAGTCTTTTCATCGGGGGACTTCCTAAAGTGCTCATCATCTGAGGTCTCTCTCACTCCCTTTCAAATGTGTGATATTTTCCTCCTTTTTCAGTTAATTTTCATTTCTAGTTTATTCCGTCTGAACACGGAATCTCTACAAAGAGATTGAAATCAGACTGATATCCAAACTTCAAATGTTTTGCTTGTGTGAACTGCGTATGTGTACTGTGCGAGTGTATTACCTATCCGTGTGTCTGTGGATGTGTGTATTTCACATGTCAACAGGCTGTTTGCGTGTCTGTATGTCATGTGTGTTCAGCCTGTCTGTGTGTGTGTATTTCATGTGTGTGCAGCCTGTGTGTGTGTGTGTGTGTATTTCATGTGTGTGCAGCCTGTGTGTGTGTGCGTGTCTGTGTGTGTGTATTTCATGTGTGTGCGGCTTGCTTGCGTGTGTGTACATTTCACATATTTTATGTAAAGCTTGTTTGTGTCTCCAACATCCTGTGTGTCGGCCTCTGACACATGTAGCTCCAGTAATGTGTGGGTTTGGATCTTTCAAGTGTAGGGACCACCCACACGGTCTCACCAGGGTGTGTCCAGCAGTGTGCCCAGGGAGAGGGATCCGGGAGGTGGGGAGGGGGTCCAGGAGGTGGGGAGGGGGTCCAGGAGGTGGGGAGGAGAGGGGGGAGGGAGGGTGGAGAGGGGTGAGGGAGGGAGGCGAGGTGGAGAGGGGTGAGGGATGCAGGGAGGGGGTCCGGGGGGTGGGGAGGAGAGGGGGAGGGAGGCAGAGGATGGGGAAGAGGGGTGAGGGAGGTGGGGAGGGGTGAAGTGGAGGGAGGCGAGGTGGAGAGGGTGAGGAGGTGGGAGGGGTGAGGGGGGAGGCGAGGTGGAGAGGGGGTGAGGGAAGGCGGCGGGAGGGGGTGAGGGAGGGAGGCGAGGTGGAGAGGGGTTAGGGAGGGCGTGAGGAAGGGAGGGCGTGAGGAAGGGAACACCCCAGAGACCACAGAGCTTCCGGCCCCCAGGACCTTCATCTGGAATTAGACGCAGCCTCTCCCAGAACAGGGGATTTCTGCGGACGAGGGACCGGGCTGGTGTGAGTGTGTACATGTGTGTGTGTGTGTGTGTGTGTGTGTGTGTGTGTACATGTGTTTGTGTGTGTGTGTGTACATGGGAGTGTGTGTTGTGTGTGTGTGTACATGTGTGTGTGTGTGTGTACATGTGTGTGCGTGTGTACATGTGTGTGTGTACGTGTGTGTGTGTGTGTGTGTGCGCACTCTCATCATCGGAGGGGAAGGGGCCTGCCCTGCACATGTTTCCCGGCGAGCAGAGGGGGAAAAGAGAGACAGAGAGAAATTGAAAAAGGGAGGATAGAGAGAGGGAGAGTGAGAGGACGAGAGAGAGACAGAGAGAGAGAGAGAGGAAGAGAGAGAGAGAGGAGAGAGAGAGAGAGAGAGAGAGAGAGGAAGAGAGAGAGAGACAGAGAGAGGAAGAGTGAGAGGATGAGAGAGAGACAGAGAGAGAGAGAGAGGAAGAGAGAGAGAGAGAGAGAGGAGAGAGAAGAGAGAGGAAGAGAGAAAAGAGAACAGAGAGAGAGAGGAAGAAGTGAGAGGATGAAGAGAGAGACAGAGAGAGAGAGAGAGGAAGAGAGAGAGAGAGAGGACGAGAGAGAGACAGAGAGAGAGAGGAAGAGAGAGAGACAGAGAGAGAGACAGAGAGAGAGAGAGAGAGAGAGAGAGAGAGAGAGAGAGAGAGAGGAAGAAGGGGAAGAGTGATGTCACAAGCAAAGAATGTGAAAACTCTTCCCTCCCACTCTTTTCTCTGTCCCACATTTTTGTGGGGGCTCCTTTTCTGTCCTTTCTCTCAATTGCCCCCCTCTCTCCCCCCCTCTTTACATATCTCTCCCTCTCCCCCCCCCTCTTTACATATCCTTCCCTCTCTCCCCCTCTTTACATATCTCTTCCTCTCTCCCTCTTTACATTATCTCCCCCTCTCTCCCCCCTCTTTAACATATCCTCCCTCCTCTCCACCCCCCTCTTACATATCTCCCTCCTCTCCCCCCTCTTTACATATCTCTCCCTCTCCCCCGCCTCTCTGTCATACTCTCCCTCTCTCCCTCCCTCACTACCATATCTTTCCTCCCCCCCTCTTTACCATATCTCCCCCCTTTTACATATCTCTCTCTCCTCTTTCAATCTCTCTCCACCCCTCTTTACCATATCTCCCCCTCCCTCTTTACATATCTCTCTCTATCTCTCTTCTCTTTACACATCTCTCTCTCACTCTCTCTCCCTCTTTACATATTCCTCTCTCCCTCTCTCTCTCTCCTCTTTATGTCTCCCTCCTCTCTCTCCATCTCTCCTATCTCTCTCTCTTCCATGTCTCTCTCTGTTTTCTCTTTCTCTTCTCTCTTCTCTCTCTCTCCTCTCATCCTCTCTCTCTTTCTCTCTCTCTCTCTCTCTCTCGTTCTCTCTCTCTTCTCCTCATTCCTCATCTCTCTCTCTCTCGGGAAGAGCAAAGGATCCTGCTATTAGACCGGGAGGCAACGCTCCTCCTTTTTCATCCCTCCCTCCCTCCTCCCTCTCCTCCTCCCTCCATCCCTGACAGTTGACATTCAGTCCTGGTCAGTAGCCTTCCTCCCCCAGTCTGGACCTTGACAATGAGACTGTCTCTCCTCAGGACCATGCCCTCACTCCGGACATCGCCCTGGCAACCTTGTGCTCTGCCACCTCATCGAAGCAGCTGGGGGACTGATTGTGTGCGCGTGTGTGTGTGTGTACGTGTGTGTGTGTGTGTGTGTGTGTGGGGGGCTGGACAACAGAGGCTATGCCTCCTGGTTGCTCCATCAGAGGGTGGCTGTCGTGTTCTTGTTTGTGGGAACATCAAGATCTTCATGTTGGAGCGTGAGGACAGGTAAGGCAGAGATCAGGATGCTGTGGAATCGCTTTGATGACGCGTTGATTGTCTGTCTGAGTGAGGTGAGGTGCTACCTGTCTGAGTGAGGTGAGGTGCTACCTGTCTGAGTGAGGTGAGGTGCTACCTGTCTGAGTGAGGTGAGGTGCTACCTTGTGCTGAAGGACTGGAGGACTTAGTGACATGAGATTCAGATGCAGCTTTATGTTCAAAAGGTTCAACCTCGTATCCAAGACCTGACAGGATGAAGAGCCGTGTCTTTATTTGGTCAGCTGAGAAACCTCTTGGAAGACAAGCAAACATGTCGAATCCCTGTCTAATACATTTTTTTTTACATGCTTGTTTACGTAGGATGTGTATAGTTTTTTTGGCATACTGCAGAGTGCATGTGCAGACAGAGTGTGTGAGTGTGTGTGAGTTTGTGGATGTGTGTGTGTGGGTGTGTGTGTGTGAGAGTGTGTGTGAGTTTGTGGGTGTGTGTGTGTGAGAGTGTGTGTGAGTTTGTGGGTGTGTGTGTGTGAGGTGTGTGTGAGTTTGTGTGTGTGTGTGATCTCTGTTGCGGTATGAGTGAAAGGTCTATTCAGTTGGTCTTTTGCTGATCTACAGAGTGAAAACACATGTTTGACAGCCTGAGGGGCCATGTGAAGATGTGGACCTGGAGAGAGTGTGTGTGTGTGTGTGTGTGTGTGCGTTTATTTGTATGTAGGGGTGTGAATGTGTTTGTGTGTTGATTTGGTGTGTGTGTACACATGTGTGTGTGTGTGTGTGCGCGCATGTGTGTGTGTGCGTTTATTCGTATGTAGGGGTGTGAATGTGTTTGTGTGTTGATTTGGTGTGTGGGTGTGAATGTGTTTGTGTGTGTTTATTAGGTGTGTGGATGTGATGTGATTGTGTGTGTGTGTGTGTGTGTGTGTGTGCGTGCGTGTGTGTGGGACAGGATGAGTGTGGGGGAGTGCGTTTGCTCGGATATGAAAGGGTCACAGTTTTCCGTTGTTCAGTGACTCTGACGGAGGAGCTGATATCCGGTCCCAGTATCTCTCTCTGTCACTCTCTCTGTCACTCTCTCTCTGTGTCTCTCTCTCTCTGTCACTCTCTCTGTATCTCTCTCTGTGTCTCTCTCCCTCTGTCACTCTCTCTCTCGGTCTCTCTGTCTCTCTCTGTCACTCTCTCTGTGGGTCTCTCTGTGGGTCTCTCTGTGTCTCTCTCTGTCTCTCTCTGTCTCTCTCTGTGGGTCCGTCTGTCACTCTCTCTCTGTCTCTCTCTGTCTCTCTCTGTGTCTCTCTCTGTTCTCTCTCTGTCTCTCTCTGTCTCTCTGTCTGTGTGTCTCTCTCTGTCTCTCTGTGTCTCTCCCTGTCTCCCTCTCTCTCTGTTCCTCTCTCCCTCTCTGTGTCTCCCTCTCTGTGTGTCTCTCTCTGTGTGTCTCTCTCTCTCTGTCTCTCTCTCTCTCTCTGTCTCTCTCTCTCATCATCTTTCCTCTCTCTTGTGTCTCTCCTCTACTCTCTCCTCTCTCTCTCTCTGTGTCTCTTCTCTCTCCTCGTCTCTCCTCTCATCTCTATGTCTCTCTCTCTGTCCTCTCTCTTCTCTCTCCTGTGTCCTCCTCTCTCTCTCTCTCTCTCCTCTATGTCTCTCCCTGTCTATCTATTCCCCCAGGTA
>BROE01000007.1:14453273-14473109 GCA_036571765.1 Plecoglossus altivelis
AAGCAACTAAGCATCGATGTATTATTCAAGTGACATGTATAATTTAAAGATGTATCATAAATAATGAAGAGTGAAATCTTCTCGCTGTAGTCGGGATGTGATTGCACGTAGTTTGGGTGTAGTTGAACTCACTTTTCACTCTTAATGTTTTTCATCCTCTCCACCCTCCTCCCCACCTCTCTCCACCCCTGCCGCTTCTCTTCACACCTTCGCTTCCTCCCTCTCCTCTGCTCCCCACCTTCCTCTCCTCCCGCCCTTTCTCTCTCTCCCCCCACTTCAACTGCATGCATCCCTCTCTCTACCCTCCTCCCCTCTCCTCCTCTCCACCCTCCTCCTCTCTTCCACACCCTTCCTCTCTCCCTTCCACCCTCCCGCTTTCTCTCCCCTTCTCACCATCCTCCCTCTCCTCCCCACCCTCCTCCTCCCCTCTCACCCTCCTCCTCTCTTCCACACTCCTTCCCTCTGCTTCCTCCTCTTCCATCTTACCCCCCTGTCTGTCTGTCTGTCTGTCTGTCTGTCTGTCTGTCTGTCCATGTCCAGAACCCTCCAGCATCCCGCCCTCATGCGCTGCCTGGCCCAATGTACTGAGGTCACGCCCTACCTGCTGGTGATGGAGCTGTGTCCCCTGGTGAGATCTCCCTGCTCTCCTCCATCTCTGCTCTCTCTGGTGACTCAGCCAAAACTCTGAGGTCCAGCGTTGAAATAGACAACACTGCTGCCCCCTAGTGGAAAAAAGTTGTAAAACACTCAAAAGGCGACCTGCAATAGTCATGCAGCACAGGGAGACTTGGTTGAGCTGTGGTTGCAGTTTGAGATATTTGGATCTAGCTTCAGCATATGTGCCCCGGCATGTAATGTGTGTCTCTGATAGTCTCTGATAGCCTCTGATAGTCTCTGATAGACTCTGATAGTCTCTGATAGTCTCTGATAGTCTCTGATAGTCTGATAGTCGCTGATAGACTCTGATAGTCTCTGATAGTCTCTGATAGTTTCTGATAGTCTCTGATAGTCTCTGAAAGTCTCTGATAGTCTCTGATAGTCTGATAGTCGCTGATAGACTCTGAAAGTCTCTGATAGTCTCTGATAGCCTCTGAAAGTCTCTGATAGTTTCTGATAGTCTCTGATAGCCTCTGATAGCCTCTGATAGTCTCTGGAAGTCTCTGATAGTCTCTTATAGTTTATGATAGCCTCTGATATCTGATAGTCTCTGAAAGTCTCTGAAAGTCTCTGTCTTGGGTGTGTGCAGGGAGATGTGAAAGGTTACCTCCGCAGCTGCAGAGCAGCGGACACCCTGACCCCGGAGCCTCTCCTCCTGCAGAGGATGGCGTGTGACGTAGCCTCAGGCCTCCTGCACCTGCACAAACACAACTTCGTCCACGGGTGAGGACAAACGGCACTTTCTTTTTGTCACTTTCTTTGTCCTCTCACGCGTCCTCATTCTCTCTCACTCCCTCTCTTTCTCTCTCTCTTTGTCTCTTTCTTCCTTTCTCTCACACGTCCTCATTCTCTCTCTCACTCCCTCTCTTTCTCTCTCTCCCACCCTCTCTCACTCCCTCTTTTTCTCTGCCTGTCTGACTCTCTCTCTAATTCACTCTCTCCTCTCTGCGTCCCTCTACGCTCATTCATTTTCCCTCTTGTCCCTCCCTCTTGTCTCTCTCTCTTTCTCATATCCTCAGTCAAATTAAAGTATGTTCTAAAACGGTCGGTCGCCCGAGCCCCTGGAATGTTTTATCTTTGAACTCATGTTGCAGTCAAGTTCGGTGGAACCGACTTCCTGTCTGTCACTTCCTGTAACAATATCCTGGTGCTGTCTGAGTGGCCCTTATGTACTCCAGCATCAGTGATTTTGTTGCTGGCGTTGACAACATCTCTTCTTGAGTCCACTCATACAACTGATTTTCTTGTCTGAAATATTAGTTGATTTACTTGAAGACGATCTGTTTGAAAACAAGGTTCGTAGGATTCCATACACACTTTTTAAAGCCGCAAATCTATTATCTAAATTATATTTTACAGCCGCAACCTCAGTTTATTAAAAAAATCTGTCCCACCCACATTTGAAAACAAACCTTCGTCTCTGTTTAAAGTCCTGTTCATCACTAAACCGTGGCTATAAGTTAGCTTGGTGAAGGAGGGTCTAAGGACAGGGGATGTTCTGGGATGGTTGTCCATTTTCTGAAGTCATTTGGACATTGTTTATTGTTTATCTTGCTTTGCTGTTTATATATGTATATTCTATGTTTCCACTTCCCTGCCACAGTCAATTCTGTGCTTGTGTATCTTGCATGGTGAATAAAAACTGATTCTGATTCAGATTTAGATTCTTACGGAAACCTGTGAAGAATAACATCCACTCCTAAGTGGTTTCCCTGAAGACTCTTGCCTTGTTAGACTGCAGGGTTGAACAGGCGTTGAAGCTCTAGTTGTCCTCCTGTGTGTGCTTAGGGACCTGGCTCTGCGGAACTGTCTCCTTGCTGCTGATGTCACGGTGAAGATTGGAGATTACGGCCTATCACACAGCAAGTACAAGGTAGACCCCGCCTCTTTCGCCTCTAAGTTCACGCCTGTAACTCCCACAACTGTCATACTGAACTGGACTGATGAACAGAACTGATGAACTCAAAGAAGTGACAAATTAACTTCTGTCATTTACCTCCATTCCTCCCTCTCTCTCTCTCTCCCTCCCTTCACCCCTCCTTCTCTCCCTCCCTCCACCCCTCCCTCTCTCTCTCTCTCTCTCCCTCCCTCGCCCTGCAGGATGACTATTATGTGACATCAGACCAGATGTATGTGCCATTACGTTGGGTGGCTCCAGAGCTTATAGACGAGGTCCACGGTAACCTGCTGGTGGCCGACCAGACCAGACAGAGCAACATCTGGTGAGGAAGGCAAACACACCTGCATGCATCTGAGCTTTCACCTTTACTCAGTCCAACATGGAGACAGGTAGCTGAGCTTTTACCTTCACACAGTCCAACATGGAGACAAATGAGCTTTCACCTTCACACAGTCCAACATGGAGACAGGAAGCTGAGCTTTTACCTTCACACAGTCCAACATGGAGACAGGAAGCTAAGGTTGATCTGTCTGTGTGTGGTGCAGGTCTCTGGGGGTGACGATCTGGGAGCTGTTTGAGTTGGGGAACCAGCCGTACGGACACTACTCGGACAGACAGGTGCTGACCTACGCTTTGAGGGAGCAGCAGCTTCGTCTGTCCAAACCCCTGCTCAAAGTGCCCTTGGCCGAGCGCTGGTGAGTTGCCAGCGTACACTCCGTATATCTCGCTGTAATCCTCGTGGGTCATCATCCTCGTCATCTTCATCCCTCGTCATCCTCATCCCTCATCATCCTCGTCATCTTCATCCCTCGTCATCCTCATCCCTCATCATCCTCGTCATCTTCATCCCTTGTCATCCTCGTCATCTTCATCCCTTGTCATCCTCGTCTCTCATCATCCTCGTCAATTGTCCTCCTCGTCCCCTGGCGACCAGATAAACACGAGCCAAACAGAGCCTGATTCGGTGATGTGGAAATCCACATGAATCCAAGCTCATCACATCAAGATGGCAGTTTATTTAAAGCTCCTCCCAGTTGGATAGGATGCTCTTTCCCTGCCGCGGAGTCGACTAAAAATGCAAATGTAGTCGTGGCTTGTTTTAAACCTTGTGTGTGTGTGTGTTGTTCTAAACCTTGTGTGTGTGTGTGTGTGTTGTTCTAAACCTCATGTGTGTGTGTGTTGTTCTAAACCTCATGTGTGTGTGTGTTGTTCTAAACCTCATGTGTGTGTGTGTTGTTCTAAACCTCGTGTGTGTGTGTTGTTCTAAACCTCGTGTGTGTGTGTGTTGTTCTAAACCTCGTGTGTGTGTGTTGTTCTAAACCTCGTGTGTGTGTGTTGTTCTAAACCTTGTGTGTGTGTGTGTGTTGTTCTTAACACCATGCGTGTGTGTGTATCCAGGTATGAGGTGATGCAGTTCTGCTGGCTGCCTCCAGACCAGAGGCCTAATGCGGAGGAAGTCCACCTCCTCCTCAGCTACCTGTGCGCCAAGGGAGCAAGCGAGGCCGAAGAGGACTTTGAGAGACGCTGGAACTCCCTTCGCCCCGGGGCCGGCCACAGCGACCTCCACCGGCCCTCCTCCTCCTCATCTTACCCCCTGCTGGAGCACTTCTCCTCAAGCGACGGTTACCAGGGCGACGACATCCTCACGGTGACGGAGACCAGCCACGGGCTCAACTTCGAATACAAGTGGGAGCAGGCCAGAGCGGAACCTCCGTTTCACACCGCTTCCAGCGGGACCCTGGGTCAGGGTAACCCTCACTGCCAGGACATGTACTACCCACCAGGGGGCATGGTAGGGGGCTTCCCCATGGAGGGTATGTCCCTGGGGTTCTCGCCCTCCTACTATGAGTCCCAACAGCTGCACCCTCCTGTGGTGGTTCCTGTACTGAGCGCCCACAGCCCTTCCGTGAGTAGCGAGTACTACATCCGGATCGAGGAGCCGGTGGACCGTAACATCGACCTGGACTACACCATGTGCTCCTACAGCCCGGACTACCAAGGTAGCAGCGGTAGCTTCCTGACCGGAAGCGGCGACTCGGGGGAATGCATTTCCTGTCCTCCGCAGGCCAAACGAGACTCCTACTGGTCGTCCGACCTCCATAAGACGGGGGCGTACGACTCAGACGCCAGCCCTGCTACATCCCTGACCATGGAGCCTCTCCTGGGTCACGTGTCGGACAGAAGCCCCCTCAGACCCTGGGAGTCGGGTCACTACGTGTCCTATAAGGACCGGGATGGAGGATACTACTACGAACACTCTCCCTCTCTGGGCCTGGACCAGCACTACCTGATGGGCGGGAAGCCCTCGGAGGTGCTCCCGGAGAGCTGGGGGTCAAGGAGCCTTCGGCAGGCCCTGGGGGAACTGGAGAGCCCTCTTGGGATCTCTCCGTCTGTCAGTACCCCTCCTCAGCAGGGCTACGGTGACCCCTACCTGGAGACCAGCGTGGGGGGCGTCATCGGGAAGAACGTGACAGGAGGCTACTATGACATGATGGGTTCCCTACGGAAAACCATGCCTGGCCACGCCCACTCGGTCAGCATCAACATGGAGAAGGAAGCAGCGATCTTCATCGGTCACAAGGACAGCGACTCGGAGGACGAAGACGAAGAGGACATCTTCGTGGAGAGGCACACCTGCAACACCTGGCCCTCCAAACGTTCGGGAAACGGCGGTGGCGGTCTGGGTCTACCTCGTCGGCGTGCCAGCTGCAGGCAAGACAGCTACGCGGACTTCCACTACACCATGCCCTCCACGGACATTGAGGACTCCTGGCCTGAGCCCAGCTTGGTATTCCACTCTGCCCCCAAACCACTACACTACCTGGAGGCCTCCACCAAAGACTCCAGCAGTTTAGGTCTGGCTAAACCACATCCTCTGGTGCCTGCCGTCGACAGCAGCGCCTACATCTACCTGTGCCACGAGGGGGAGGCCGGCGTCACGCTACCAGGTGAGTGTTGCCACTCCCACTTTGTCGACCCGCTCACAGGACTGGTGGTCCACAACTACAGCCATGACGACTACACTGCGGATAAGATCGTGGAGATACCTAGCAACGACGAGGGCGTGAATCTTTCGCCAGCTCCGGGAGGGCCGGTGGTGTCCAAACCGACATTGACCAGGAAGGACGACGTTTCGTTCGACCTCTCTGAGAAGCTCGCTGATGTCACTCCTGATGACCCCTCCAACGCTGAGAACAAAGGAGACGTCAACGAAGGGGACTTGATCATAAAGGCATTCAAAGAACCCAAAGTGGAGGAAGAGGAGGGTGTGACCAATGTAGCTCCTCCCTCTCCGGCCCGCGTGGCCGTCCCATTGGCCACAGCCGAGCCTGATTGGGAGCTGAGTCAGGCGGTAGACAGTGGAGTGGACGGCTCCAGCATCAGCCTGGTGGACATCCTCGACTGCAGCGATGACGACGACGACGACGATGACATCACCGACGTCACCTCAGGGATCTTCGCGGACGAGGCTGTCGACCTGATCGCCTCGCCTGCAGCTTCCAAGCCCTTGCAGAAGCAGGGGGGAACCCCCGATTCCATGGACTCCATGGACCTACCTTCAGGGACGGGCTCCTGCGAAGGGCTCAGCCCCGCCTCCTCACGCCCCTCCAGCTCGCCCAAAGCAGCGGACAGCGGCTACGACACTGAGAACAACGAGAGCCCAGAGTTCATCCCCAAAGAGCCACACGAGCACCGGGACCCTTCGACGAAGCCCTCCCTGGACGTCAGCGTCACGGAGGAGGCGGAGGACGTGCAGGAGGGGGAGGGAGAGGTGGAGGTCATGCCCAGTGACGGTGAGCCTTCCCTGGAGGAGGAAGGGGCGGAGACAGACCCTCAGACTGGAGACCAGATGTTGGTGTCACTCAGTGACAAAAACCCGTACAGAGACTCAGCCTACTTCTCTGACTACGAGAACGAGAGACTGTCCAGAGACGAAAGCGATGGACTGTTTTCAAAAGAAGAAGAGGATGACGTAGGTGAGAAGGACAGGAGAGAGGAGAGGTTGATCGAGCTGGAAGAGAAGATGGAGGAAGGAGAAGGTCTTCTGGAGGAGAAAAAACACAGCGAGTCCCTGAAAGGAGCAGAGCTCTTTGACAGAGACGTCCCTTTCACCGAATCATCCCAAGTCAACTCTTATCTCTCCTCTTCCCCTATGGAGAGCGAGGGACGTCTGATGGAAGAGTGTGCCCAAGATGAAGGCCTTGGGCTGGGATTGGAGCTCCCCGCAGAGGAGGAAGGGCCTGGGTGCTCCATTTCCATGGGCGATGCCAGCTTGGAAGAATGGCCTTCCCAGGAGGAGAGCTCTTCTCTGGGGGACTGGGCAGCCGAGGTGGTGGGGGCCATGGAAGAAGCACTGGGAGCTCTCAGTGGAGACCGCTGCAGCCTCTTAAACAACTCTACGGAACCAGAAGAAGGACTGGAGAGGGAGGAGGAAGTGGAGGTAGAACAAGTCGCAATGGAAGATCCCGATGAAGCCTTAGTGCCTGACATGCTAGAGCGCAAAGACGAGAGCGTAATCAGCTCTTACGAGATAAAGAGTGACGGCTTAGAGACCGTACACAGAGAGACAGATAACAACACACTGGCTACGCATGCCTCACCCCCCACCCCCACTTCTACTCCCGCTTTCTCCTCCTCCTCGCCCCCTCGCCTCCCCCCTGTGGAGAGCCTTGAGGCCCATCAGACGGCCGACGGAGGCGAGGAGGCAGACGAGGAGGACGGCGACACGGACGACAGCGAGGAGTCGGACGAGGAGCTGCGTGTCTACAGGGTCCAGGAGCAGAGCGCGGGCGAGGAGAGCGAGGAGGAGGAGTACCACCCGGTGCCCATCGTGGTGAGCGACTGTAGCGACGCCCACAACCTGCGTAGCCTCCTCAAGATGCCCGCCCTGCTGACTGACACGTTCTGCGACGACCTTGACCGCAAGAGGAAGGTCGTGTCCTTCTTCGATGACGTCACGGTCTACCTGTTTGACCAGGTGGGTTAGAGATTGGTCGCATGGTTAATGTTCATCGTTACGTTTCGTGAGCCAATCATAATGCTGTTTCCCCTCTTCCAGGAGAGTCCAACCAAGGAGTTGGCGGAGCACGGCTTTCCCCCTGTCGGGGAGTCCAAGGGGGCTTCACAAGGCAGGTCCTCCCCTCTGGAGAGGGCCAGCCACACTTCTGACGACTCGTCTGATGGTAACATCTCTGAGGAGAGTAAGTAGATTCAGTCCAACGTCCTTGGCAAAGGGTTTGATCATCTTCGAGGGCCGCTGTCCTGAAGGTTTTTGATGTTTCCCTACTCCGGCACACCTGATTCGTCATCAGGCTTCCACAGAGCCTGATGACAACCCATTCGTAAAAGTCAGGTGTGCCAGAGCTGGGAAACATCTAAAAATTTCAGGACGGTGGCCCTGGAGGACCAAGATTTGACAGTCCTTGCTCTACATCAAGAAGCCTCACGTCTCCTTCATCTTTATCCTCTACCCATCCTCTCAGGTGCAGGCTACGAATGGGAGGATGACTTCCCATTGCTTCCTCTGCCCACATCCAAGATGGCCGACTCAGATTCCCCTGTATCCAAGTCCAACTTGCCCCCCACTGTCAAGGCTGCGGAGCCTAAACAGGCGCAGTACTCTCGCTTCACTGTGTTTCCCTCCAGCGTCTCTCGCTTCTCCATCACACACGTGTCTGACTCGGACATGGATACCGCTGGCGGTGAGTGTGCTTTGACAAGGCCATAGGCTGGGTACACCCTGGACTGGGGCCAACAAGTCGCAGGGCACATCACCTCATCTCTCTGTCTATCTCTCTCTTGCAGGGAGCAGTGAGGATGGGGAGAGGGAGTAGATTCGGGTCTCTTTCATCCAGGAAGTACATCACACTACAGACTGTGGATCCAGGAAGTACATCACACTACAGACTGTGTATCCAGGAAGTACATCACATTACACACACTACAGGCTGTGGATCCTGGAAGTACATCACACTACACACACTACAGACTGTGGATCCAGGAAGTACATCACATTACACACACTACAGGCTGTGGATCCAGGAAGTACATCACACAACACACACTACAGACTGTGGATCCAGGAAGTACATCACACTACAGATTGTGGATCCAGGAAGTACATCAACTACAGACTGTGGATCCAGGAAGTACATCACACTACAGACTGTGGATCCATCCCTGTAAGAAGATCTGCTGTAGTTGGTGCTTTTTGAGATGTCTGGGTTTTTCCCGCTTCTTATCTTGCTCCAGACAATTTCAGAACGAACTTCCTGTAATCACCCCGAAGGACAACAGCACTCCATCTCGGACTAAAAAGAAAATAAAACATAATACTGAAGAGTATTACATCTTGCAAAATACCTTGTATGCAGGATGAAAACCCTCAACATTGCATCTGATATTTTTATTTAAGGGGAAGGGAAAAAAATCACTACCTTTGGAACTATCACTAGTTTATCCACCATGTTCATCTCATGTGTAATCAAAGTAGAATGAAGAAACCAGTGTGGCATAGACTGCTGGTGACAGAACAACACCATGGACACCACATTGAGAGGCGAGAAGAGAGACAGGAGAGAGAATCAACCCTTTTCCCTTTCCTTATCAGAGGATTCGTTCTAGAACTTCTGACTGTAACCGACGACTTCGGGAGAGATATTGCATCAATCTTCAATGTATCACGAGTAATATAACGTTACACGTCCAAACAGCTGTGCGATCTGATCGAGCTACCGTTTATGTGAAAGCGGTTGAGGTTCTATACAATTTTGTGGTTACACAAGTGGACGCGTCCGTTGCTACGTCGATGTTAAATTCCTACAAGATAGCTACGTGTGCTAGCGGGAAACTGTCCTAGTTGCTATACTGGTTCAAACGTTATGGAATTTTGTATTTAGGCCTATTTTCTTTCCCGCTAGCATGCTTAGCTCTCTCCGAAATTTAACGTCGGCAACGCAACGGAACTTTGTATCGGAACGACAGTAACGTAAGTAAGGGCGGATTTTGGCACGACGGACCTGATATTGCACCATATGTTTGGACTGCATCACGGTCTCCAGAACCATTCTGTCGAACCCAGTTATCAGATTGAAAACCTCTGGTCCCTGTGTACATACTGTGGCGTACATGTGAACACTGGAAAGCTGTTATCAACATGTCTTATGAGTCTAGCATTCACGTTCGTGTCACTCGTGTGGGCTCTAGAAGCATATCGTATACGTTGTCATCGACATTTCGCTCTGCTTTTCTCTGGCTGGTCACATTTGAAGCCGAGCAGAGCTTGGAAGCTCGTTTTTATTCCTTGTGTGAAGCTCACCATCTCATCACATGCTGTATACTGGCTATACACATTTCGGCCGCATGGTTTTACTGTGATCAGTCACATTTGGACTATTGTGCAGTTCATATTCAGACAAGAAATATGTGTCTTTTCACAAGGGCAGTTTCAGTTCAGTAGTATTAAGATCAAACTAGATAATACACTGATACGGTAGCATATTTTATAGGAAATCCTTGGGTGAAATCACTTTCAAGATATCAAGATGCAGTTGGATCAAGGCAGGAATAATTGTAATTTTCAGGTGGTTGTGTTTAGTATGTTTAGTTCCATGCCAAAACCAGATTAAAACACTCAAAGATTACTTTAGAATAAACAGACATTTGATACATTTTCACAGCAGAACAATTTCTGACGTCTAAAAGTATGCTGTATGTTCGGCTAGGGGTAGTGGGATGGTGTTATATCATTGTGGGACAGATCTACGATTTCAAACATACTTGACTATCAATAGACCTCCCGGTTTCCTTATGTGTTGAACGTGAACGGTTCAAGAGGAACGAACTTCGTTATCTTAGCACAGTTTAACGGCGCTGCTCAAGCTCACGTTAGTCACTGGACCAGGGTGACAAACCAATGACCCACACGAAAGCAGAAAGTAAGTTATTTATTTGTCCTCGACAGCTTTATCATGTTCTGTAATAGTTTAGTAATAGTCCCATCTAAACAGTTGTCTGTACTATTTTTGTATCTCCAAAAAAAGTATTTTAAGAATATCTGGTGATATGTAGAGGGTGCGAGTGACAGGAAACCGTTTAAGTCTATTGTTGCCAAAGACGCGTACCAACTTCAAAGGCAAACAAGAACGGAATTTACTGGACCGTGAATCTTTAACGGAGGTGAAAGGAGAACAGAATTGGCCTTGTACTGGTTCGTGAAACACGAACAGAATCACATCTTAGGGAATTGATCTACGGTAATATGTGCCCACTTGCTGTCTTGGCACATCATTACTTTCTCTACCTTACTGTATAGGAAATATAAATAAAGTCTGTTTTACACGTTGCTGTTTGTCGTCATTTCGTAGGGATATTGTTTCTCATTCGCACCAGCAGGTGTTGTTACTTTCTTAACGTGCATACGTTAACTCTCCCTTCAGTCATCGCACTAAATGTAGACATGAAATGTACTCTAAATGTGTGGCTCGTTGCAGTAACTTTCTGGAAAAGTCCATTGCACGGTTTAGGAAACAGTTACGTTTTTGTGGCGATTCCCTAACGCTAGCTAGCTATCGCCACGGTCGAAAACGTAAAAACCGGTGCACTAAGGTTGGGCGGATCAATCTAAAGTATAAGATAGTATCGATATACCAACGTCAGTATTTTTGACCAACATTTTTGTCATGTGTTTTATTAGAATCATGATCAACTAATGAAAGAAAAAATCACAAACATTTTCAATGATCGTCAACCAGAGCATATTATTTAAATATTAAACAAAGACAATATATTACCAAAATATATTAAATAAAATACTTAATATGGATTGCATTTGCCACTTAAGCGTTGGAAAAAAATATGCAACATTACTGTCTAATGGCAACTTTGGGGTGTACTGTTTGTGTGAGTGAGCAGTAACTTCCAGATATCTCGCATGGTCCGGTCTGTCCAAATGTCTACTGTCACATTAACAGTTAAGGCTTTTTCAATATGTCTGTACACCTCCTCTATAGAAAAAGGGTTCAATGCTGCACTGTCCCTCAGCTGCACTTGGCTGGCTCTTTTGGCTGATATATTCTCTGTACCTGTTGTTAAAAATAAGAAATAGTTAAATTTTCTTAACTTACTTCTGCACGTTATATTGGTGCTGGTTATTCATGTAAGTGCTACACCTTTGACACTGAGTCAACAAAACAAGTAATTTTAGGCGGGAATCTATTTTAAACACTTGTGGCAAAAAGCTAACATGTAATGGCTGCGCCCATTACAGTACATTCTGTGCGGAAAACTTAAAACTAGCTAGCTCGGTGCTAACTCACCTATCATTGTGTGTTTTCAAGTGTCTGGTAAAGTTAGACGTTGTCGTCCTGGCGTCACAAATTTGAACCCCACACACTTTACATTTGGCAATTTTCTTGTCGTGACGATGTACAAAATCTTTAAAGCCGAAACTAATGATAAACGGCAGCGCCGACGGGCCTGCCATAGTTTGTTTGGGAACAGCGAGCTGCCGTCGCATCTGCATAGGTCAACAACATTGGACGCAGCGCAGGCAACTGTTCATGGGCAAGACGCAGCTTTCCGGGAAGGGGAGAAACAGAGGGAGGGTGATGGGATTGAGAACAAGTTCACGACAGGGCGCGTTGAACATGACTCGTAATGTTCACGGGTCTTAAATCACAAGTCCGAGTCAAGTCTCAAGTCTTTAGTTACGAGTCCGAGTCGCGAGTCTCTGAAAACAGGGACTTAAGTCCGACCCGAGTCTCAAGTCCCCATCTCTGTCGTCAACATTCAAATTTTTATATTGATGACACATTCACTTCATAAATTATGAGACATTGTTTTTTCCTCACAAAAGTAGGTTAGCTGCTTTCCGAAATTACAAGTTTTGACATCGGTGTAGATGTTGGCAATACTGGGCCTGTATTTTCGATATCAAATTTTTCCGTATCGCACAACATTATTTCATTTCGGCCTATGTTCGTCCACACTGTGATGAACCGGTAACTTACAACATCAGAAACCGGCGATTTGTTGGCGCTGGCCCGGGAAACGTACAATATTCAGGTTCAGCTCCATCTAGTTGGTTAGCTTTCCGTAGCTAAAACGACAGCTGCGGAACAATACGCCACAGGCGTTTATGCAGCTATTTTGGGGCTAATGTAGCTATGCTAATGTGGTTACGTCGTCTAAGTCATAAACAACATACATTTGCAACTACTTTTTTTTTTTGTATAAAAGATTGTCGCTGTCGAAAACGTCACGGTCGAAAACGTCAAAACCGGTGCACTAAGGTTGGGCGGATCAATCTAAAGTATCGATAGTATCGATATACCAACGTTGGTATTAGTACTGATGGATACTTGCTGGATGTGATCGATAATCTAATTTCAGTTTATTTTATCTACATGCAGTAGGCTACACAATTAGAATAGCTTTCGTACAAACACCGCTCATCTCGCTTCGCTCAAGATAATATCGCCCTTTCCACACACACACTGAGATGTTTTAAATTGTTCAGTTGTGCCAAATTGCACATTACACAAACAACATTTTGACCAAAATTTTTGTCATGTGTTTGATTATAATCATGATCAACTAATGAAAGAAAAAATCACAAACACTTTCAATGATTGTGAACATTCAAATTTTTATATTGATGACGCAATCACTTAATAAATTATGAGACATTGTTTTTTCCTCACAAAAGTAGGTTAGTTGCTTTCCGAAATTAAAAGTATTGCCATAGGTGTAAATATTGGCAATACGTGGCGCGTATTTTTCGATATCAAATTTTTCCGTATCCACAACTATATTGCATTTCGGCCTATGTTCGTCCACACTGTGATGAACCGGTAACTTACAACATCAGAAACCGGCGATTTGTTGGCGCTGGCCCGGGAAACGTACAGTATTCAGGTTCAGCTCCATCTAGTTGGTTAGCTTTCCGTAGCTAAAACAACAGCTGTGGAACAATACGCCACAGGCATTTATGCAGCTATTTTACTGCTAATGTAGCTATGCTAATGTAGTTATGTCGTCTATGTCATAAACATCATACATTTGTAACTTACATTTTTTTATTTGTGTGAAAGATTGTCGCTGTCGAAAACGTCACGGTCGAAAACGTCAAAACCGGTGCACTAAGGTTGGGCGGATCAATCTAAAGTATCGATAGTATCGATATACCAACGTTGGTATTAGTACTGATGGATACTTGCTGGATGTGATCGATAATCTAATTTCAGTTTATTTTATCTACATGCAGTAGGCTACACAATTAGCATAGCTTTCGTACAAACACCGCTCATCTCGCTTCGCTCAAGATAATATCGCCCTTTCCACACATACACTGAGATGTTTTAAATTGTTCAGTTGTGCCAAATTGCACATTACACAAACAACATTTTGACCAAAATTTTTGTCATGTGTTTTATTATAATCATGATCAACTAATGAAAGAAAAAATCACAAACACTTTCAATGATCGTGAACATTCAAATGTTTATATTGATGACGCATTCGCTTCATAAATTATGAGACATTGTTTTTTCCTCACAAAAGTAGGTTAGCTGCTTTCCGAAATTAAAAGTATTGGTATCGGTGTAGATATTGGCAATACGGGGCGTGTATTTTCGATATCAAATTTTTCCGTATCGCACAACTTTTTTTCACTTCGGCCTATGTTCGTCCACACTCTGATCGAACAGGTAACTTACAACATCAGAAACCGACGATTTGTTGGCGTTGGCCCGGGAAACGTACAATTTTCTGGTTCAGCTCCATCTAGTTGGTTAGCTTTCCGTAGCTAAAACGACAGCTGTGGAACAATACGCCACAGGCGTTTATGCAGCTATTTTGCTGCTAATGTAGCTATGCTAATGTGGTTATATCGTCTATGTCATAAACACCATACATTTGTAACTTGAATTCAAAAAAATTATTTGTCTAAAAGATTATCGCTATGCTTTGCCGATCAGCAGTTAACATCCTGCTTCATGATCGCTGCACTTTGAGGACACATTGACTTACTGCATACGTCCGATCATTGATCTGAATTAAGGCTTTCTTCATCCGAGTGATTTGGTGTAGTGGCTAAAAATGTAAGGTCACCCCATGTATTAGCTATGTATAGAAAAAATGACAACCAAATTTTTTTTTACGACAACAAGCAACAAACGCATGTTGTAGTTTACATATTTTAATCGATGTTATCTTTAATCATAAACCACTTTCAATCATTTTATTTATTTACAGATAAACCTACAGTAGTGTCAGTTGTGTTTGTGTTTGTGTACTAACGTGAACATGAAAGTGGTCTTCACCTTATGAAAACCAGTGTCTTCAAACATTTAAACATTATGAACATTTAACATGAAGTGAAACATTAAAGATGATAGCCTACAGTGAAAAAACTGCCCCGTTGCGGAGGCTGTGAGCACACTTAATTTCATTGTTATTTGTGACATTTATCTACACTTGGTAGCTACATACAAATACATTCTTAATGAGATTCTAGTACATAGAAAATGGCAGAAAATACATGTGGAAAATCTTGTTACAAATACCGTTTTATGTTGCCTTGTTTTGAGTAGGCCTACTTGTTACAGTACATGATCCATGAACACTTTGAAATGTCAAAATAATAATATTTGAATAATTTAATAATATTTACCTCACGAATTTAACGCTATTAACTTACCTACTGTGCACCCCGTTGTCATCCTATTTACTCACACTATTTGACCAAACTGCCGGTGAAAGTCCAGAACTTTATGTCCATAAGAAACAGTCAGTTCACTACCTGGTATCTTAACAGTGGGGATCAACCGACTAATTCCTATTAAATAAAAGCAGCACAAGTAAATTCATGGTAGGGTTAGGAATGGTACTGAATGACGTTTGTTTAGGTGTTGTTGTTTGAATAGCCGTCTTCAGAGGTGTCTGGCTTCAAACTGGGGATGGGAGGCGGGTCCTCTACTGCAGCCGGCCTAGTTTGGTCCTCCTCCGCTGGATCACTGCAGCGAGACGAGAGCAGAGATCAGATGGACAAGACGTCAACACACACAGCAAGAAAGCGCTCGCAAAACACTGGCAGAGTGTCTGGGATGTAAAGGGGGACAATTCATGCTTCTTTCAGCGGAATAAAGAGGTGATTTTACGCAGACCGCGTCATGCACGTGAGGCGTGGTGTTTTTTTTGTTTTTCATGCGGAATGTCGCCGTTTACCGCCCAAATAACCCTTTAATCATGATTCGTTGGAGGAATAACGGTAGACATGCGAAGATGAGGCGGAAATGGACACGGTTAAATCTTATGCGAATAACAGCCAATGATTGTGAAGCAGACCATGACAGAAGCTGTGAGGGAGGGCAGGAAGTTAACAGAGCTGGACAGGAAGTAAACAACGCTTCCACTAAAGGAATCATTCCACTTACAAAAGGTTCTGTTCACTCAAAAGCGAGCAAACTCAGGCCCCATACTGAAATACAAAGACAGTTGGATATGAACATTGATACTCTTCCAAAAGTGTATTTCATTCAGGTAAAACACAACTGTATATCTTTAACCACCGCACACACAGAACACAAGTACAATGTCCGCACTTTACACGACAAAATTGAAAACTAAACAAAACGTTTGAGCCACATGGATTATTTGACACATACAGAGAAGTGAATATCCGATTCACTGAATTGTAGACAAATAACAGATTGTTGCTGGCTCAGAAGTCTGTTTGGTTTTGCCCTCCTTAAATCAGAATTTAGGTCAAACTGTCCCTCACACGACAGCTTGTTCTCAACCGCATCAAACAAACAAAATGTCAGAAACAAAAGTGTCATCGGAAAAGAGAGGGGAGAAAATGGGGCGAGCAAGCACACGCACAGAGATGCGAAACGTAACCCACATGCCACAAACAAACCAAAACCGCGTTTTGACGAACGTCCCACAAAAACACATATGGACGAGACCACGTTGAAATGGACCAGCAGTGTGCAGGATGCAGAAGGGGGCGTGGCTTACGTGCGGTGAGGAGGTACCTGTGTAGGTGTACCTGTAGCAGCGGGAGGTGGAGCTCTGGGGGTCAGCAGCACAGGTGGGTGTGCAAGTGGGTCAGGGCAGGAAGGTAGAGCACGATTGGTCTGGACCAGGACCACTCCCCCCAACCCCCTCCAACCCCACCCCCTCAACACACACACACACGTTCAACCAGGCCAGTGATAGCCATTGGTTGGGTATTGGAACATGGGGGTGGAGTGGGGGTGCAGGGGGTGGGGCGAGGTGGGGGTGGAGGGCGACACCAAATGTGTAAGTGGAGGTTCTAAGCATATGAAAGGGGGAGGGGCAAGAGGAGGAAAGCTTTGATAGGGGGTTAGATGTATGACAAAGGTTGCCATGGAGACTCGAATTCGCTTATACTTGTATTCTGTAGAACTTTGAAAATTATTTTTTCCCCCACTTTCCCTTGTTTCAATGATACTCTGCTAACTGGTTGGTACTCTGCTTACTGGTTGGTATTCTGTTAACTTGTTGGTACTCTGCTAACTGGTTGGTACTCTGCTAACTGGTTGGTATTCTGCTAACTGGTTGGTATTCTGCTAACTAGTTGGTATTCTGCTAACTGGTTGGTACTCTGCTTACTGGTTGGTATTCTGCTAACTGGTTGGTACTCTGCTAACTGTTTGGTACTCTGCTAACTGGTTGGTTTGCAAAGCATTCTTACTGAGCTACTAGCTAAAGTCTCTGTTTTACAGTAGCTCTTGTAATTAAAGGTATCAAATTTGTAAGATGCAAGAGCCCTCATATTGTTTTTTTTGTACATTTTAAGTTAAGTATATACATGAACAAGATTTCTCAAATTAAAACTATTTATTTAGATTTTTAAGAGTAAAAAGTCACCATACATTTGAGGTCATTTTCAACATTACACTGTTTTGGTGTCCCCAAAGCATGCATATCAATAATTTGTACAATATTCCGATCTTTTTTTAAAGTTTTTTTTTTACAACGAACAACAAAAATGCAATGTTTCCAAAAAACCAAACGTACAAACAAAATATAAATATAATGCTTGTTATTGATGGCCACAGAGAACTGATGTACTAGTAGGCAGAGGTGGCACTCATACCTGAACCTTTTATTCTAGCGCAGAAAGAAGAAACACTGGCAGCTTCCTGTCGTTTGCACGCCACTTTTGTCTCTACATTTTCCGGAACAGAGATGGACAGGGTGTTGGCAAAGCTTGGGGGAGACATGGGCTGGGTCACACAAAAAGAGAGAAAGAGAAATAGAGAGAGGGAGAGAGAGGCAGAGAAAGAAAGAGAGAGAGACAGAGAGAAAGAGAGAGACAGAGAGAGAGAAAGAGAGAAAGAGAGACAGAGAGAAAGAGAGGGAGACAGAGAGAGAGACGGAGAGAGACAGAGGGAGACAGAGAGAGAGAGAGAGGGAGACAGAGAGAGAGAAAGAGAGAGACAGAGGGAGAGAGAGACAGAGAGAGAAAGAGAAAGACAGAGAGAGAAAGAAAAAGACAGAGAGAGAGAGAGAAAGAGAGAGACAGAGAGAAAGAGAGAGGCAGAGAGAAAGAAAGAGAAAGAGAAAGAGAGTGACAGAGAGAGAGAGAGAGACAGAGAGAGAGAGAGAGAAAGAGAAAGAGAGAGGGAACAGGTAAAAGAGTAGACAACGTGTAGCAAGGACAACATTTCGGATTGAGACGTGGGGGGGGGGACACAGAGCTGGATACGTGACTACTCATCTCTCAAGCTGTCGTTATAGCGTCAAAAGCTATCAGGCATTTCCAGGTGAAGGGGAAAGTGCAGAGTATTTTGTGGTGACAGGTCAGCAGAGAGGGTATGGTCATTGACAGGTCATTACTGACAGGTCCCTGACAGGTCACTGAAAGGTCACTGACAGGTCACTGAAAGGTCACTGACAGGTCATTACTGACAGGTCACTGAAAGGTCACTGACACGTCAATGACAAGTCATTGACATACAGACAAGTTTTCATTTGATCACATGGACAGATCACAGCTGTGTTGTCTTGGCTGTCAAAGAGCTTGTTTACAGAAAGCTGACCAAAGCAAAAGGAGACTGAATGAAGTTTCAACCACAAACCATCCCTCTCTTTTTTCAAGGTCACAATATGATCAGTTTCAAGTATTGCAGACCGTGATGCATGCAATACAAACCAATGACAAAAAAAAACAAACAGTGTGTCTACAATCCATTACAATCCGATTGTAATTATTGCTATTCAATTTAGCCATCTAGGCTTTACTAAATAACAAATCCAGCAACGAAAAGTATAACTTGCAGACAACACTGATTTTTAAAGGGGTGTGGATGGTAGTTAGCACACTGTGTCATTTAGCACCTTTGGAACATGGGAGGGATTGGGAGAGATAGAGAGCTTTTCTTTCATGCATGGACGTTAACTAGCCTAGCGGGATGCTAACGTTAGCCTAGCGCTGCATCTCTTCCAGGGTTAGGGTAGGTTGTCCCCATTCAGCCTTGGTATCATATTCAGACAACAACACAAAGGTGTACTCAAAAGGACCCCTAACACCTCTGTGACCAGGGGAAAGAGCGTCTTTAACATTGCCCGTCAGAAATGATGACATATAACAACAGCTTCTGAATCCTTTAGTAACAGCATCATTTATGTTTACAGTGAAAGACTAAGAAAAACAGAAAAATCAAGTCCTTTAGTGCTTTTTCGTCGAGTGATGATATATAGATAATTTGTGTATGGCACATGTATTTACATTAAACATTCTGGTCATCTATTCGTTGAGATCTACCAATACTTTTAACAACAATTCAATGACACTGGAGGTATCTCACTACACGTGACACTTAGCGTCTTGCTGAGGGAAAAAAAACGAACATTCTCAGCGACTCACAATCGAAACAACAAGTTTTTTTTTAGCATTTTGTAAAAAAACCCCAGCAGCCTTGGTTCATCATGTCAATGTTTACAATATTACAGCCCTCTTTGGATAATCAATTTAACCGATACTCCTTTTTGTAGTTTGCACCTTAACTGACCACTGTTTAAAACCCTTTTTTATTATCTATGGGAGACTAACCCATTCATTGAACAAAAGTGTACATGAGTACATGCATGAAAGACAAGCAAACAACAAATTCCTCAGAAAAGCCTTTTTCATTGATGTCACAAAGAGGGGATGCAGAGTTGTCCTTTAGTCCTTAGCCGTTAGCAAGGGTGGGTTAGCTTTGCATGGTAGGAGGGGAGGCGAGGGGGGGAGGCAAGGGGGGGGG
>BROE01000007.1:14494007-14505941 GCA_036571765.1 Plecoglossus altivelis
TGTGATGTGGACCTCCAGAGGAACACCTGATGTTGTGACGTGGACCTCCAGAGGAACACCTGATGTTGTGACGTGGACCTCCAGAGGAACACCTGATGTTGGGGATCGTCACCGTGCCCTGGGTGGAGGAGGTGTAACGAGTTCGTCTCCACAACAGCATCTGGATTACATCTGCAGCCTCCGGAAAGGGTCGTGCATCTACGGCTCGGATCAATCCGAACAACAAATGACTTCCTCATGACACGCTCTGACCCCTGATGTAGACAGCGGTCTTGTGATGAAGATGAAGTAGCCGTCTTCACAGACAGCCGACCAACACTTGTTGAATTGAAAACAGGTGGGGCAAAATGGAACGTGTAAAGTTACGACCTGTACATTCCTGGTGTATTAGAGAGCCTAAACGTCGACTAGAGAGTGATACCCATCAACTCAAAGGACTTGGAATACAGGGCATTTCATGGGTCTTCGTAGAAAGGAATAGCAGGTTTTTGGCATCTGGCGTGAACATAATAAAAATGGCAAAATTGAGAATTACAAACGGATGCATACAGCACATTCAACATCAAGACTTCCCTTATGCTCCCCCATCCATATTACCGGTGGTGACTTTCTCCAGGAGTACAGCAGAGGACACAACACTCTTGGCTTAAGTAGCACCGTGGCTCTGTGAGGCACGACATTTCGTTCTACTGTATGCTCCCCGCACGTAGCGGAATGACAATAAAGCACAACTTGAACTTGAACGTCTGCACAGAACAGCTGGACAGGCTAAAGCAGGAGACACGGTTACTATCGTCTAGGTCAGGGGTGAAGAACTCCATGTCCTTGAGGGCCGCTGTCCTGAAGGTTTTCTGTGTTTCCCTGCTTCAGCGCATCTGATTCTAATGAATAGGTTTGTTCTTATCAAGCTCTGTGGAAAAACCTGACAATGTCCATTCATTAGAATCAGGTGCGCTGGAGCATCGAAACATCGAAAACCTTCAGGACAGCGGCCCCGGGACGCGAAGTTTTGACACCCCTGCTCTAGGTTTTCACCTCAACTGGACAATGTAGTCCTGGTTCAGCTCATTAGTAGAATCAGGTGTGAGGTTGAAGGGAGAGCAGTCTGCATAGCAGCACTCCAGGGATCAAAGCAACAGAAATCAGTACCTATCTTTCTAGAAGCAAGCAACAAAACACTCGGGCACTACAGTAGGAATTATTATTTTTTTATTGTTTAACTGGTATTTCTGTAATTGAAAATTCAAATCCAGGTCTACAGCATATTTTCAAGGTCCCCTTCGGATCTGAGTGGATAGTGAGGACTTCAATCAATTTGCCATCCTTACTGTGACATCAGAATAATCAATTC
The DNA here is from genome assembly GCA_036571765.1 of Plecoglossus altivelis. Classification (NCBI taxonomy): domain Eukaryota; kingdom Metazoa; phylum Chordata; class Actinopteri; order Osmeriformes; family Plecoglossidae; genus Plecoglossus; species Plecoglossus altivelis. Next base: position 14,495,359 of record BROE01000007.1, read on the forward strand.
AAGAACTCCAAAAAAGGAAGGGAGGGAGGGAAGGGGGGTAGAAACGGCAAAACGATTTGTCAACCATTCTCAAATGAATCTACAACTAAAAAATATATACTCACTTCTTCAATGGATTTACCCTCAAGCTTTTACAAAATAAACAGCAAAATGTGCATTCTGTAACCCCTCTCTCGACTGAACAAGGAAGTTTCCTATATAGCCCCCCCCCTCCCCCGATAAATGGAAACTTTCACGTGACCGGTCTAGTCTGTAGGGCGTCTGCAGAGCAACAGAGCTAACCACTTCAGTAAATACTTGAAGGCGGGATGAAGATGAGGTATCTGTAGGATAATGCCTGATAAAAATAAAAAATAATTGTGGAAGTAACGCCAAAAAAAAACTGTAAAAAAAAAAAAAAAAAAATCCAAAACAGTGGAAAAAGGGTTCTCTGATATACTGTAGATTTCTTCCCGATAGGTAACTATGGTAACTATGAGGAGTATCACTGAATGCTGAGAGTAAGTGCTTCTTTTAAGGGTTCAAGGAAACCCAGACATCGCTCCTGTTTGAACAGTTTTGAGACACCAACGTCTTAAAGTGGGGATTAATTTGTTTAAGGACTAGCTTTATAGAGTGGTGGTATTAGTGCTGTATCAGTGCACTCTCTTTCGCGCTCTCACCACTCTCTCTCCTCTCTCTCTTCTCTGGCTCCCACTCTCCTCCCCGCCATCTTTCCTCCAGGTGCACAGCATGTTGGTCTGATAAAACTCACCATCAAGGTATCTCCCTCTTCTCACAGTGACCCCTGACCCCTGGCATTCTGAGAGTTCAAAGTCTTTGAAGGCAAAATGATGGAAACCCATCATCACCCCCCGCCGCCCCCATCATCATAGAAAACTCATTCTCTACGGTCCAGTCCTCCTGGACTGAACCATGGGGGGGGGGGGAGGATGAAGGCAGGGGAGAAGGGAGGAGGGTAGAGGAGGGAAGAGAGAGACAGAAGTGGCAAGACTCCTAACCCTGAAAAAGTCTCAAAAGAAGCCCATCAGAAAGGATTGGTAATAAATGATGACCAGCAACATCGTCGTGAAGCCCAACTTCACAAGCCAGTTCAGGTTGACAAGCATAACTCTAGAGTGATGGATTCAAGTCAATCCACTGGGAGTATTAACATCAGTCCCACACACAAAAAAGAAATCGTCATAAATAACCTAGGATATGCCTTCGTCACGCGTCACTACGGCAACGAAAAAGCTACATGAAAGGTTAGTGGAGCACCTGGGCCTGTTGTCATGGCGAGAGGGTGGTTGGGGAGGGGAGGGGGGGGGGGAGACGTGATTGATCTCTGGGGGTTCAGCTACCCTGGACCTCCACTGCTGAAAGCTGAAGGAGACGACCTGCTACAAAATCTCATCATAACTGTGAACTGTGTGTATTTGGAGTTTATCGATGAGGGAAGTGAGTTCCAACAAATCTGGGTGAGCAAAAGAGAAGAACCAAACTGAGGTCAACGTCTAATAGAAAAGTTTGTCCGCACCCACGCCTCCCCTCTCACTCACCCACCCCCACCCCCACAAAATGGCTTCATCTGCAATTAAATAACAGCATCATTCCTCAAATGTATATTTACACGACAGCCTTCCAGAACAAGAGATGAGAGAGGGGCACTGGTGTGAGAGAAGAGAACATCCATAAACTACAATCTCGTTGCTTGTTGTTGTTGTTGTCCTGCATCACAGCAAATGTTTGTTTGTTTGTTTGAGCCGCAGGAGGTTTAACCGAGGGCCGTGGAAAAGGAGGAGACTTCTGACAGAAAGTGCTTCTCTTCACTGCATCCAAGCCGGCTTTCACTAGCCACCGGAGGGGGGAGAGGAGAGAGAAGAGAGAGGGGGAGAGAGAGCGAGAGAGAAGAGAAGGGAGAGAGAGAGGGAGAGAGGGCGAGGGAGAGAGAGAGGGAAAGAGAGACAGAGAGAGCGAGAGAGCGCTTGGCTTTTACATTGTTGGATTCGGTGTAAACAAAGTGGCTTCCTTTTTCAGCTTGTTTTTCCTTTTTCTCTTTTTGTCGCCCATACTGAAGTACTGAAGCCCCAAAGCAGTCTGTGGGATGGGAGAGACAGAGGGCTGTGGGGCGGGTTCAGAAAGGAGGAGACAGCCCATCCAACCACTGATCCCCATACAATGATGTCGTTGCCGCGGTGAGAGAGAGAGGGGGCGGGTAAGGAGGCCTGAGGCAGGAGGAGGGAGGGGTTTTAAAACTGCGAGGCAAGGAGAGTTTCGCAGAGATCTGTGGGGGGAAGAGGAAGGAGGAGGAAGGGTTAACTGCGAGCCAGGCTGGCACATTTAAGCAGAAGCTCTGTGCAGGCTGTTCATGAAAGGGAGTGGGAGGCAGACCCCATGGTGGAGAGGAGGCTGAGGGGCCACCTCCCATGGCCCCGTACTCCAGGGGCCCTGGAGGCTGACCGCCCACCGTGCCTGCGGGGAAACGAGAGGAGACGCTTATAATTCAAAAACGCAAAACCACAACACCTTCACCATGGGTGGAGGACTGTAACCCAGCTAGGTAAGGCTGGATGTGTGCTTGTAAAGCCTGGATGTGGTCTTGTAAGGCCTGAATGTGGTCTTGCAAGGCCTGAATGTGGTCTTGCAAGGCCTGAATGTGGTCTTGTAAGACCTGAATGTGTATGAAGCATGGATGTGGTCTTGCAAGGCCTGAATGTGGTCTTGTAAGACCTGAATGTGTATGAAGCATGGATGTGGTCTTGCAAGGCATGGATGTGCTTGTTGTGATGGTGACTTACTGCACAGCTGCTCGATGGTGGCCCACTGCTCTGACTTCTTCCAGGTCTGTGCCAGCTCCTCGTTGGAGGTCTTCACAGCGTCTAGCAGCAGACCGATGCTGTCCTGCAGGCAGAGAGGAACACAGAACACACTAAGCACAGAGAGAGGGAGGCTGTTGGCCTCTATACAGGGTCCACAGCCTCTAGCCTCTATACAGGGTCCACAGCCTCTATACAGGGTCCACAGCCTCTATACAGGGTCCACAGCCTCTAGCCTCTATACAGGGTCCACAGCCTCTAGCCTCTATACAGGGTCCACAGCCTCTATGCAGCCCCACAGCCTCTATGCAGCCCCACAGCCTCTACGCAGCCCCACAGCCTCTATGCAGCCCCACAGCCTCTATGCAGCCCCACAGCCTCTACGCAGCCCCACAGCCTCTATGCAGCCCCACAGCCTCTATACAGCCCCACAGCCTCTATGCAGCCCCACAGCCTCTATGCAGCCCCACAGCCTCTATGCAGCCCCACAGCCTCTATGCAGCCCCACAGCCTCTATGCTGCCCCACAGTCTCTACACAGCCCCACAGCCTCTACGCAGCCCCACAGCCTCTATGCAGCCCCACAGCCTCTACGCAGCCCCACAGCCTCTACGCAGCCCCACAGCCTCTATGCAGCCCCACAGCCTCTATGCAGCCCCACAGCCTCTATGCAGCCCCACAGCCTCTATGCAGCCCCACAGCCTCTATGCAGCCCCACAGCTTCTATGCAGCCCCACAGCTTCTATGCAGCCCTACAGCCTCTATGCAGCCCCACAGCCTCTATACAGCCCCACAGCCTCTGTCAGGGCAAGTCCAGCTCTGTGAGGGTCTCTCATCACTGTGGTGACATCACAGCGTCAGTGCAGTTGTTGTTGAGGCACCTCTTAACAACTCAATGTTTGTGTCTCTTATGCAAGCGATCTGCTTAGTCACCTCCAAAACATTGTGATGTTTGGCAAAGCCAAGCGAACGAAGCTAACTCAAACCCTGTTTCAAAAGGATTTTATGGTAAGTTCACAATACGGATCAAAGGATCCCAGCCAACTGGAAGAACAGGGTAAAAACATCCTGACAGCTGGAACACTGAACGCTTCCAAGCTGAGAGAAACGAGCACTTACAACTAGATCCTGCTGCAGCGACACTTCAAAACAACATGCACCACTAGCTCGTACTCTGTGTGTGTGGACATGCATGTGAGCATGCATGTGGACGTGCACACGTGCACGTGTGCGCGCTGGTGTGGACGTGCATGTGTGTGCATGTGTACATGCATGTATGTGTGTGTGCGTATGTGCATGTGTACGTGCATGTATGTGTATGCGTGTGCGTATGTGCGTGTGTGTGTGTATGTGCATGTATCTGTGTGTGTATGTGCGTTTGTACGTGCATGTATGTGTGTGTGTGTGTGTGTATGTGCACGTGCATGTCTATGTGTGTGTGTGTGTGTGTGCGGTCAGTACTTACTCCAAGGGGCATGACCTCGTTGGTGACCAGGAAGAGCAGCAGGTGGAAGTCAGACACGATGTCCAGGAACACAGTGGAAGTGCACTGGGACAGGTATGTAGCTAAACTGTGGAAATCCTGAAACACACACACACACACACACACCCCACACACACACACACACACACCCCCCACACACACGGCATTTAAGTCAATGTTCGTGTCGTGTGAGTAATGGAGACCGGCTAAGCTCTTGTTACAGTCAGTTGACTTCAGATGACAAAGATCAAGTACAGCAGACCAGAGAATTAGAACCTGAAGCTACGATGATCAGTCGAATCATTTCCACTCCTATTTCCATTTCCATACACGCACAAACCCACACAGCTGTCTGGGGTACAGTTCATACAAGTTGGGGGTTGTTTTTTTCCTTCCTTCATTTGAGTACCTGTGTCTCTCCCAGGGCATCACGGTTCTCTATGGGGAAGCGCTGGGTGGAACTAAAGGTGTACTGGGGGTCCTTGGGGAAAGTGGTAGTTATCTGCAGAACAGGAAACAGGGAAAACACAAGCTGTATTTGAAAGCTCCTGCAGTCGTCATGTCTGGGTAGGAAACACATGGATCCATCAGCTCTGGAGGTAACATGGGAGCTCTTCTCTCATGGAGGCTGTGATGATGCTCAGCTGTACTCACGTCTATGATTAAATACTCCACAGGAAGGGGCCGGGCTAGATATGTGATGTCATTTCCAAATTTGTCTTTGTCCTGATGGATAACAGAAGAAAAGAGAAAGGTCAAATCACATGTATAGAGAGTGCATCTCCACAGAGGAACGTTCCCTCAGAGGAACGTGTTCTTAGAGGAACGTGTTCTTAGAGGAACGTGTTCTTAGAGGAACGTGTTCTTAGAGGAACGTGTTCTTAGAGGAACGTGTCCACAGAGGAACGTTTCCACAGAGGAACGTTTCCACAGAGGAACGTGTTCTTAGGGGAACGTGTTCTTAGGGGAACGTGTTCTTAGAGAAACGTGTTCTTAGAGGAACATGACTATAACTGTATGACTATGTTTAGCCTGTGTTCTGCCCCTCTCTTTCACTAACCGTCTCTGGAGGAGGGGATCCCTCGCTGAACTGCTCCTCTCAAGGTTTCTTCCTTTTTTCTCATCTAGTGAGTTTTTCAGGGAGTTTTTCCTTGTCTTCCTTGAGGGTTTAGTTTGGCTAAAGGGCAGTTCTATGGGTGTATAGGAATCCTTCTGTGACATTGCTTGTAAAGAAGGGTATACAAATAAAGTTTGATTTGAATTGAGGAGCAGCTGTGTCCCTAGGGAGGTTGAACCGGTTGACACCGGTTCGTTCCCTTGTTCGATCCTTCCTGGACTCTTAAGGCAAGCACAGACTTCTGCTGTCTGCCACTCCTCGTTTCCATGAACAAACTGCTCCAATATGCAAAGTTCAGGAGAGATCAGACAGAGAGCACGTCTGTGCTTGAAGAGCCCTGCTTCGTACGCACAACAACCCACCTGTCCAAACAGGACGCGGCCAAAGGACAGCAACGCAACCTGAACACTGCAGAGAGGACGCCAGTGTGTGTGTGTCCGAGTGTGTGTGTGTGTGTGTGTCCGAGCGTGTGTGTGTGTGTCCGAGCGTGTGTGAGTGTGTCCGAGCGTGTGTGTTGTGCCGAGCGTGTGGTGTGTGTCCGTCTGTGAGTGTGTCCGAGCGTGTGTGTGTGTCCGTGCGTCCGAGCGTGTGTGCGAGCGTGTCCGAGCGTGTGGATTGTGGGTCCAAGCATGTGTGTGCACGCACCTTATAGAAGACGTCCGGTACGTATTGCTCAGTGCTGGACTCCTTAGCGTAGCCCAGCTCCGGGGCGTCTCTGCAGGGCAGTAGGCACTCGTCTCTAACCAGCGCCATACACTGGTTAGATACCTGGTAGCCCTCAAAGTGCACCTGGTTATCAGGCCCACCTGGAGACACAGCCACAGCAGAGAGCATGTCATCTAATGTAAACACTGACTGCATCATCACCCACTCAATACGAAACAAGAGGAGGAAATGTGTGTGTTAATGGGAACGCTAGCAGGTTGGTCTTTTATAAAAGGTTTGTTTAATATAGTCTCAGTGAGGGCCTTGGAGAAAGAGAGGAGGAGAGAGGAGAGATGATGGAGGAGGAGAAGAAAGAGGGCAGGAGAGAGAAGAGAGGAGAAGAGAGGAGGGGGCAGGAGGAGAGAGAGAGGAGAAGAGGGCGCGAGGAGGAGAGAGGGAGAGGAGGGCAGGAGGAGGAGGAGAGAGGGAGAAGAGAGGAGGGGCAGGAGGAGGAGGAGAGAGGGAGAAGAGGGGCAGGAGGAGGAGAGAGGAGAAGAGAGGGAGCGGCAGGAGGAGGAAGAGAGAGGGAGAGGAGGGGCAGGAGGAGGAGGAGAGAGGGAGAGGAGGGGCAGGAGGAGGAGAGAGAGGGAGAAGAGGAGATAGGAGGGGCAGGAGGAGGAAGAGAGAGGGAGAGGAGGGGCAGGAGGAGGAAAGAGAGGAGAGGAGGGGCAGGAGGAGGAGGAGAGAGGGAGAAGAGAAGAGGGGCAGGAGGAGGAGAGAGGGAGAGGGAGAGGAGGGCAGGGGAGAAGAGGAGGAGAGGAAGGGGCAGGAGAGAGGAGGAGAGAGGGAGAGGGAGAGGAGGGGCAGGAGGAGGAAGAGAGAGGGAGAGGAGGGGCAGGAGGAGGAGGAGAGAGGGAGAAGAGGAGATAGGAGGGGCAGGAGGAGGAGAGAAGGAGATAGAGAGGGAGTGGCACAGAGTGTCTTTATCACACCAGCACCTCTAAATTGCGGAGCTTCAGTTACAAAAGGGAGAGTCGACTACTTGATTATTCGGCCTGTAACACTCTGTTCTCCTGTCCACTGGGTAACATGCTACTGTGCTGCCGTGGAAACGCCTTCCTAAAAGACAGCCAAGCTGAACGAGCTCAAAGAAGGAGGCTGCTGTCGTACCGGTGGCCACCACCGTGAAAAACTTGGAGCCGAAATGTCCGTCTGGGGAGAGTCTGCAGGGGTTGGCCTGCTGGTTCTGGAAGTGTCCAGCCGTGATGCACTCCTCCGCACTCAGGAAGTAGGCATCCTAAGGTACGGACGCACACAGAAAAAAGCACACATTACACACACCACACACGCACGCACGCACGCACACACAGACACAAGCACACACAGACACACAGCAGACACACAGCAAACACACAACAAACACACGCACAGAACACACACAAGACACACACCAAACACGCGCACAGACGGCGCACAGACGCACACAGACGCACACAGCGCACCACTCAGACGCACACAGACGCACACAGACGCACACAGACGCACACCACGCACACACACGCACACACACGCCACACACGCACACACACGCACACACAAAGACACACACACGCACAGACACACACAGACACACACAGACACACACAACACACACAGACACACACAGACACACACAGACACACCTCAAAAGCATGAACCATTGAGAACGCTTGACATGCGGTACCTTGTGAATCCGACTAAGAAGTGACTCTCAGAACGGCGTTTGTTTCCCCTTAGCATCAGTGAACTTCCCTGCACCTGGTGTTACCTTGTTCCTGGTGTAGCGGACAGTGCCTATCCTGGTGTCCTCTGACAGTAGGTCAGAGAAGATCCAGCCCACCTGAGGATCACAGGAGAAACAGGACCAGTCAGTCCAGCCATGGAGGAGTGGCTCACTGAAACAGACCCCTCCGTGAACTTGTGATCTAAACTTCTTCTGGTAATGCAGCTCGTTTCTGAGATGACGTGATTAACTGGAAGTTGTTGTTCAATAAATAAATACATGAATAAGAATAGTAAAGTGTTCCTTCTATTCCATGATGTCACAGTTCAGCTGGGTCTCATTGGGCCTGGAGGGGAGGAGGGGGAGAAGGGGGAAGAAGGGGAGGAGGGGAGGGGCATATGGAAGTTGTTTTCTTAAACCCTCTGAAGAAGGAGGAATTCAGAGAATGCCCCTAATCTTGATGAAGGCCTTCTGGCCACTAAAAGACAGTTAACAGCAGGTAGACGATGGACGACTGAAGAGTGGCGATGAACTCCTTGTATCTGGTCACTGGGCTTGACTGGGTCAGACAGTCTGTCCCTGGGGAAGCTGGAGAGGCTAGGGTGGGTGATGAGGCTGGGGTAGGTGATGAGGCTGGGGTGGGTGATGAGGCTGGGGTGGGTGACGAGGCTGGGGTGGGTGACGAGGCTGGGGTGGGTGATGAGGCTAGTGAGGCTGGGGAGGCTAGTGAGTCTGGGACACAGGAAAGGATCCGGTTGCAGCAGACTCACCTTGCGCAGTCCCAGCTTGGCAGCGATCTCCTCCACAGCTGCAGCTTTGGGGTCTTCTACCAACTCCAGGCTGTTCTGGGTACCGATCTAACACAGAGCAAGACCCCACGGTTAGAAACCCCCCGCAGACCGCACCCACTAACACCACGAGGGGGGGGGGGTGTCTAACGGAAGATAAAACCCCTTCCATCAGCTCAGGTGACATCACAGCACGCAGGACAGGAGCACAGCAGCCTGAAAGCGTGGCCTCTACCGCCCTCGTGTGGCTGCGTCACCTTACTACACCTCCTGTCCTCATGAAGGCGTGGCTCTGCGCTCACCTGTGGGGGTTCGTAGATGGCAGCCACCTCGGCCCTGATGCCCAGGGGGATGTCTTTGTGCTCTGTGTACCTGCCGTACAGGTAACCCATCCTCTGACTTCCTGTCTTCCTCCAGAAGTCCAGGAAACGGTCGGCGATGGTGTGATTCTCAAACATGATGTTGTCTACATGTCTGTATTTCTACAACCAACAACAAAGACCGTGTTTTACGTTTTCGTTTTAATGGCGGCGTTTCGCTGGTGGGGTGACGGCGTGACGCGCGTGCGGGCACACCTGTCTGTTGAGGGTGATGGCGCTTGGTTGGCACTTGGTACAGATGCCCTCTGGCCAGGGAGGGTGACCCTCACAGCCCGACTTGATCTTACAGCTGATGTTCTCTAGGGCAACAAACTTCCCTCTGAGGAACACAGGAGGAGTAACATGGGGACGTTGGTGGGATTTAAACACATCCGGAAGGTTCTCTGAAGAAGTTTACAGCTGGAGGACTTACTTGTCAGCTCCTCCAGTCAGCTTGCGGATGTAGGCGTGGAATGACATGTGCTTGACTGGTGGGTCCAGATGATTCAGGTAGTCTTCGTCAAAAGGCTGGTCATAAACACAGGAAACTACAGGTTACTGGGCTAAAGTCATGGCATCATACCAAATCATAATAATAAAATGTGAAAAACTAAAGAAGAAATGTTTTAAGACGTTAAAAAACAAAAGATAAAGACACAAGACAAAAAGCAAATATGTCAGAAGAAAAAAACGTTGGGTGATCAAGACCTTCTGACACAGTACTGAATATGATTATTTGTATTATTATTATTGGCCATGTCTGTAGCCTGCTGATAGACATGTGATAGCAGCACATGGAAAGTAGCAAGCAAGAAAGGAACCAACCTCCAGTGGCACGCAGTGAACACACTTCCCCATTGCACCATGTCGACACCTGGGAACACAAGAACGACACCATGGGTTCCTCTGTTGACTCCTGAGAAACTTTTAGCAAAGGGAAGAGACAGGCAACACATGTGTCCTACTCACAGTTGTGGATCTCTGTTGCGGTAGATTTTGCCTTCCTGCTTGGCCAGGTACTGGTCAATCTCGTCTTCAGGGATGTGGGCGGCGGACTGGGAGCGAGACATGGAGGAGGAGGACGAGGAGGAGGAAGAGGAGGACGTGGAGGGTAGTGATGAGGAGGAGTGAGGGGTGGCCAAGTCCATGACCTCGCCAGCGGGCCCTGGTGAGCCCGAGGGATACAGGAACAGCATGTCTCCATGCCTAAAGAGAGAGACAGAGAGGGAGGGAGGGAGAGGGAGAGAGGGAGACAGTGAGAGAGAAGAAGGGAGAAAGAGGGAGACAGAGAGAGGGAGAGGGAAAGAGACAAAAGAGACAGAGAGAGAGAGGGGGGCAGGGGGCAGAGAGTGACATAGAGGGAGGGAGACAGAGAGAGAGAAAGGCAGGGAGAGACACAGATACAGACAAAAGAGAGAACCAGACAGAGCGAGGGTGAGAGACAGAGAGGGAGACAGACAGATGGACAAAAAGAGAGAGAGGCAGGGAGAGAGAGATACCGAGAGAAAGAGAGGGAGGGAGAGACAGATAGACAGACAAAAAGAGAGGTAGGGAAAGAGAGACATAGGGAGGAAGATAGAGAAAGATAGACAGACAAAAAGGGAGAAACAGAGAGAGAGAGAGAGAGAGAGA
>BROE01000007.1:14509616-14542641 GCA_036571765.1 Plecoglossus altivelis
CTCCTCCTCCTCCTCCTCCTCCTCCTCCTGACTAAAGCCCCGTCACCAAATCAAATATTCCCTTTTAACACGCGACGTCACACTCAGCATCACACATGCCCTGTAGAGCTGCACCTACACCAAGCTAACCCTCCAAACCCCTCTCATGAGAAGCTGCCAGAGCCACAGCAGGGGGCAAACACAGGTGTGTCACCTGCTGTGTGACAGCTGGAGAGCAGGGAACACCTGATGCCAGTCTACCTGTTCACCACCAACCAACCAGATCACAGACCAGCCATCGTACTCAGCCCAAACCTGCAGTCAGACTTCAGATCAGCCCAGCAGAATCAGGACACAAGCAAACTAGAATAGTCCCAACATTCACACGCCTAGCTTTGCCACGGGACAACATGGTTGTTGTGCTGCTAGCCATAAGTAAGGCACTTAGCATCTCTTTAGTAAACAATATCAATAATTCCCAAGGATTACGTTTGAAAAGCAAAAATCATATTATGTGCATCGGGGTTTGTCAATATTGCACGAAAGAGAATGATTAATTTCCGTCTTCATTTGAATGTGAATACATGAATGTACTCTGTGGTTCAGCGTATGAATGTGACTCAAGAACATGGTCTACTGAAGCTGTGAGATGGAGGGCCAGCAAAAATACATCCAGTAAGCGTTGCCATGACAAATATCTCACATGTATTAGAGGAGAACAGGATTGGGTTGTGCCTGTGTTTTCTCTCCCATATTGGTGTGTGTGTGTGTTGTGTGTTTTGTGTGTGTGTCTGTGTGTGTTGTGTGTGTGTGTTGTGTGTGTGTGTTGTGTGTTGTGTGTGTGTGTGTGTTTTACATCAGGGTGTCCGTTGACCACTTCCGCCTCCCTCTCATTCACGCCCCTGCTTTCCCTGCCTTTCCCCTCCACCCCACCAGGGGCGCTGCAGCCACCACCAGGACTCACCAAGATCCTTAGAGCCTTGACTTTCGCTGGCCATCTCGCCCATCCGCACCAGAGCGTCGAAGTAGCCCTTTGCAGCACATGTAACACCTGGAAACATGGAAGGAGGGGGTGTCAGATCAAGGGAGAGGAGCGTGTCTACACCCCCGGGGCGACTCCCTTCTCCCCCACCCCTATCTGGACCCAGGAGTTAGGGGGCTGGGCAAGGACCACAGGCTAAGATGGAGGCTCAGGAGGGAGGGTGTGTGTGTGAGGGCGGGGGGGAGCAGAGGGGAACTGCTACCGAACTGCAGAGGAGAACTAGGGGAGCGGCTGATTGGATGGCATCTACAAGCTGCTGATTGGTTGGCATCTACAAGCTGCTGATTGGATGGCATCTACAAGAACGAACGCTTCTAGCCAACTACAAAAGCACACAGACAGCGTAGTTGTTGACAACCTTCTAGAGTCGCTGTTTGTGGAAAATAACCGGCTACACTAGAGGCACTCAGACGAAGAACAACATTAATAATGGCTCGTCACACATTGGAGTTACCAATGACAACTTGAAATCGCGGACAAGAAGGAAGATTCTTCCCTGAGCAGTGCTGGTGTAGCTACGTAGATCCTACTGCTGTGAGACACACCTGGTGCGTTTGACCTCAGGATCGGGTCGTCGGCTTGACAACAAACCCTGCGCTGAACCTACACCGTCCGCACCATGGCAACAATGATGGTGGAGAGGGTCAGGGGTCAAGGGTCAACTCCACAGGGACGTAGCGTCCGCTAGCATCATTAGCAAAAGGAAAGCCGTCTGCTAACAGGATGCTAACGGAAAAACACAGAACGTGTTTATTCGGCCACGTTGGTGACAGTGATTCATCTTGCCAGTCGGACCCTTCGTGCACACTCAACATGGGATTCATCCTTAAAACTATTTATACTTGGAAGCCAAACAAATCTCGGCTTAGATGTCTTAGTCAAGTGCTCATTGGCAACGCTGTTCCAAACACTGATTGAAGTATTGTATTTGAAGATGTTTTTTGTTTTTTTTAACAACGGGGAAAAAAAACAGACTATAGCCACACAATTGAATCCAATGTTTTCCTCCGTAAAAATGTTGAAGTGAAATCAAATGGATGCCCATCAACACACAACAGAAGGGCAAAAAAAAGGTTCAATCCAAGAGAGTGTTTGTTTGCAATCATTCCCTAATCCCTCTTTCTCTCTTTTAGCAGTTCTTTAATCCCCAGAGTCCTGACCAGCAGTAAAATAGATAAAAACACGCTGCCCTGACTCCACTCTGCCCTGACTCCACTCTGCTCTGACTCCACTCTGCTCTGACTCCACTCTGCTCTGACTCCACGCTGCCCTGACTCCACTCTGACTCCACGCTGCTCTGACTCCACCCTGCTCTGACTCCACTCTGACTCCACGCTGCTCTGACTCCACTCTGACTCCACTCTGACTCCACGCTGCCCTGACTCCACCCTGCTCTGACTCCACTCTGACTCCACTCTGACTCCACTCTGACTCCACTCTGACTCCACGCTGCCCTGACTCCACTCTGACTCCACGCTGCTCTGAATCCACCCTGATTTCATCCTGACTCTACTCTGCTCTGACTCCACGCTGCTCTGACTCCACGCTGCTCTGACTCCACCCTGCTCTGACTCCACGCTGCTTTGACTCCACGCTGCTCTGACTCCACGCTGCTCTGACTCCATGCTGGCCTGACTCCACCCTGACTCCCTGCTGCTCTGACTCCACCCTGCTCTGACTCCACCCTGACTCTAAACTACCCTGGCTCCGTGCTGGCCTGACCCCACCACGCCAACACCATTTCCTAGTAGCTCAGTTCCCATTCGCGACTCTGACAGATGGCTGGCATCCAGAGAACCTACACAGACCCCTTCCTAAGCCAGGCTCAGGTGAAGCGCTGCTGGGATGAGGCAGTTAGAGCGAGGGGGTGGATGTGGTCATGTGTAGTAAGCCTTTAGGTGCTGGGAAGGCCAGGGTAGCAAAGATGGATGGGCCCATTTAGCAGCGTCCAGATCTCCAGAGATGTCAGCTGGACAAAGAGTAGCCAGCGTCCAGGTTAGGTCAGGATTAGTTTCACCCAATCAGAGAGTGTTGCAGGACTTGGATTGGGTAGTAGGGTGTTAGGGAGGGGGGGGAGGGGAGGGGGGGCGGGGGTCTCTGGGCCGAAGAGGATCAAGAACACGACAGGAAACTGATGCGAAAGGAGGCGGAAAGAGACAGGATTGATCCCTCCATCCCGGAGCAGGAGGAGTAGGTCTTAAGAGCAGTCCGAAAGCAGTCATAGCAGATCAGATGAAGCTTGATATCATGTCCTTTTGTTCCTGTTCTTCTACCAACTCACATCTCTCTCCCTTGACTTACACGTCCTTCATCAAATCCCCTCTCCCTCCATCTCGCAGCTCCCCAGCTCATAGACACAGCGCCCCAGCTTAGAGACACAGCTCCTCAGCTTAGAGACACAGCCCCACCACCACCACCACCACCACGCCCTCCCCCTATCTACTCTTCCACATCACAGCTTGTTGAGGCCCATGGAAGACTGCCTGCATTCACCAGGACAGCGCTGGGAACGGCAGAAACATGTCATGCGACCGGCACTGAGCACCAAATCTCATCACAGTGCTGCATGACAGACTTCAACGCTTTCAGGCAGAGCAAACCAAACGGTCTCCACGACAACCAGAAGGATCTCATCGTCTGGCATTCCAGACCGCCAAGCTCTGGGGACAGTGTTCCTCCCTCCAACCTGCTAGCCTCAGCCTCAGCCCCTGCCCCTGCCTCAGCCCCATCCTCAGCCCCAGCCCCTGCCTCAGCACCTGCCTCAGCCTCAGCCCCAGCCTCAGCCCTGTCATTGATAAAGTGTAATTCCCACTCGAGAAGCCACACAGCTATTTTTAGTCTCATCTATCAGACTAGGCTGAGGCCTCTTTTACTGGCCTCCAGGGCACTCCCAATCTCTCCTTCTCTCTCTCCCCCTCCCTGTCCTTTCCTCTCCCCATCTGTGTCTCTCTCTCTCTCCCCCTCCCTGTCCTTTCCTTTCAGTCTTTGTCTCTCGCCCTCCGCCTCTCTCCCCCTCCCTGTCCTTCCCTCTCCGTCTGTGTCTCTCGCCCTCTCATCTCAATGCAGGTAAGAGAGCCTGCAGATGCTCACTGCATTGCAGCTTGATGACAAAACACTTCCTGGATTACCCATGTTAGTTCACATGCATTCATGCTCTGCCTGTGTGCTGCTTCACAGAGGGACATCTGCTTTTACAAAGAAAACATGGAGCTGAACGTCTCTCCTTAAGACTGACCCGTGCCCACTGACCCTGGGGGGAAACACGTGTCCTTCTGTCCTAAGAGAGAAGGCGTTGACACCAGAGTCATCGTTATCAGAGGAAATATATCTGGCCTGAGGACAGAACCCAGGGGTCAGGACGTTGAAATAGGATACCCAGCCTAATCAGAATGCATGGAATATGCTAATGGTTGCTTGCTACCTGCATCTGGGGGGCCGTGTGACATAGATAGCTAGGCTGCAGGGCAATGCTGCCTCCCAAATAAACTGCTGAGCAGAGTCACTCCCCTCCCGCCCTCCTCCCTCCTACCTCCCTTCCCCTTCCCTCCTCTCCCTCCTCCTCCCTCCCTATTCCTCCCTTTCTCTCCTCTCCCTCTCTCCTCCCTCTCTCTCCTCTCCCTCCTTGTCCTTCCCTCTCTCCTCCCTCCCTCCTCCCTCTCTCTCCTCCTTCTCTCTTCTCACTCCTTGTCCTTCCCTACCTCCTCTCTCTCCCTCTCTTCACCTCCCTCTCTTCTTGTCCCTCCCTCCCCCTTCTCCCTCCCTCTCTCCCTCCCTCCTGCCCCCTCCTTCACCTTCCCTCTATCCCCTCCCTCTCTCCCTCCCTCCCCCTCTCTCCCCGTCCTGAATACTAGTTCCAGTCCTCCATCCCCCAGGGGGAGTCGTACCAATTCTCAGGGCTTTGCACGCCCTACTTCCCAGTTTAGCCTCTCACCACTCCCTCCTACTCTCTGGAGAACCGTCATCATCATCCTCACGTCTTCATCCTCACATCGTCCACACATCGTCCTCCGTGAAGCAGGCATTTACTGTGCAACGTGATCCTAACGCACTTACAATAGCATCCTTCCTCCCCCCCAAATACACCAACACACACACACACACACACACACACACACAAACACACACACACACACACACACACCAAACACACACGGAAACTAAAAAGCTCAGTGAAAGGTTCTGAAAACAGAACATGCAAGGGCGAAGGGATGGGAGATGTGAACATGGAACGTTCTAGAGAACACAACACATGCGGTCAAGCTGCCCACACAGAACAGGAACATTAGAAGAACATCTCTAAACATTAAAGAACATTCTAAGATATCTTTTGAATCCATTCAGAGTAACTTAAGATTCGTCCTTCGGGGACGACACATGCCTTTTTAATGGCAGGCTATCAAACTAGAGCTGCTCAAAGCGAGTCGGATCAGACAACAGCGTTTCCCAACAACTTAAAAGACTGAGCATGAACACTGCCTGAGGTACCAAACACCTGGACCTGCTGAAAGCAGCTGTCTCCTGCTAGGGAGGTGGAGGAACTCCTGGACAAGAGGAG
The DNA here is from genome assembly GCA_036571765.1 of Plecoglossus altivelis. Lineage (NCBI taxonomy): Eukaryota > Metazoa > Chordata > Actinopteri > Osmeriformes > Plecoglossidae > Plecoglossus > Plecoglossus altivelis. The sequence continues at coordinate 14,515,193 of BROE01000007.1, forward strand.
GAGAGGAGGAGGAGGAGGAGGGGAGCAACAGAGGAGGAGAGGAAGAGAGGTGAAGAGGAGAGGAGGAGAGGTGAAGGGGAGCAACAGAGGAGGAGAAGAGAGGAGGAGAGGAAGAGAGGGGGTGGGAGAGAGGTGAAGAAGAGAGGAGAGGTGGAGGTAAGGAAGAGAGGAGGATAGGTAGAGTGAAGGAGAGGAAGAGAGGTGGAGGGAAGGAAGAGAAGTAGAGGAGTAGAAGAGGAAGAGAGGAGGTGTACTCACTGGACAAGGCCTTCTCGTAGCTTTTCCCCATGGCCACAAAGTTCCTCAGACAGGGGTTGAACTGCTCCATGATGGACTGGGAAGAGAGAAACCATACGTCTGTCAGTCAGGATGAAGAAAAGACAACCTGGCAAAGCTCTGTCTTACTCTGGGCTGCGCGCACACACACACACACACACACACACACACACACATAGTTAGACGCACACACACACACACACATACTTAGACACACACACACACACATACTTAGACACACACACATACATACTTAGACACAAACTCCTCGTCATGTGCATCACATTCCAAGCGTCAGACTTCTGTCCTTGCAGTACTGACCAGGACTGAGCATGTGTGCTGGTGGTTCATCCACAACTCTCACCTCGGAGAGGAGAGAGGTTGAGGGGAAAGTGTGTGTGTGTTGTGGGGGGGGGGGGGAGTCTACGCCTCCCTACTCCATGGCCTCACAGCTCCCCAGCATGGAGCAGCTTCTGGGGGCGTGGTCTGGACGTAGACGCCAGCAACAGAACTAGTTCCTCTTTTCCTCCCTCCTCTATCTCCTTTCTTTCTTTCTTTATCTTTCTTTCTCTCTCTCTCTCTCCTTTCCTCTCACCTCCTCTTCCTCTCCTCTCTGTCCTCTCCTCTCCCCTTTCTTTCTCTTCTCTCTATGTTCCTTCTCTCTCCCTCTCCTCTTCTCTCTTCTCTCTGGTCCCTCTCTTCTCTCCTTTTTTCTTTCTTTTCCTCTCTCTCTCTGTCCTCCCTCTCTCCTTCTCTCTCTCTCTCATCCTCTCTTTCTCTCTCTCTCTCTCTGTCCTCTCTCTCTCTTCCCTTCTTTCTTTCCTTTCTTCTCTCTCTCTCTCTCTCTCTAATGTCTCTCTCTCGTCTCCCCTCTCTCTCTCTCTCCTTCTTCCTCTCTCCGCTTTCTTTATTTCTTTTCTCTTCTCTCTCCTTCCTCTCTCTCTCTCGCTCTCTCCCCGCTCATTCACCTCAGCTATGTGCACTGTCTGGTGCTAATTAACTTTTTGTGCAAAAAAGAGGGAGGGAAGGGGAGGGACGGAGGAGGGGAGGGAGGGAGGTAGGAGGGAGAGGGAGATGTTTTTTTTTTGTGTGTGGGGGGGGGGGGGGCAGTGGCTCTCGGTTCCTGGGGGAGGGGAAAGAGGGAAGGGAGAGGTGTGCTGTAGGATCAAGTACAGAAAACTAATAACTAGAAGTGAGGAAAGGGGATGGAGCTATATGTGTGTGCTGGTGTGTGTGTGTGTGTGAGTGAGTGAGTGTGTGTGTGTGTGTGAGTGAGTGAGTAAGTATGTGTGTGTGTATGTGTGTGTGTGTGTGTAAGGTGTGTGTCCTTGAAAAAAGCTCTGCTCCGGAGGACGAACCACACCCCAGCCCCCTTGCCCCCCTCTCCTGCCCCCTGCCTGCCCCCTCCTGCCCCCCTTGCCCCCTGCTGGTCCAGCCTTCCTTTGACAGCCGTGTGATGAGGACTGATCTCTTCAGTGACAGCTCTCTGGGCTCCACACTAATTAGCTGGGTGGGACAGAACCCTGAGCCCACAATACAGAGCCCTGGGTCACATACCTCCACTGGGGCTGTCGTCTTCACCACCTCAGCCCCCCTCAGCCCCCCTCAGCCTCCCCTGCCCCCCTCTGCAAACACATGTATCGTGTATCAACACCACTTTAATGACCAGCACAGTTGTGTGTGGGTGTGTGTTTGTTTGTGGATCATCATTTGAATGTCACACACACACACACAGTCACACAGACACACACACACACAGACACACACACACCACACACACACACACACTCCAGCGCTCTCCCTGGCGTTGCGGAGGAGGCGTGAGTCACCCTCCTCCACGGTCCAGGCTGCTCTTTAATATGCTGTGTCTGGCAACACCCACAGCCTGATGGAGCTGACACACACACACACACGCACACACACTCACTCATACACTTACACACTCACACACACGCACGCACGCACACACACACACTCACTCACACACTCACTCATACACACACACACACGCACACACACACACACGCACGCACGCGTGCACACACACACACGCACGCGCACACACACGCACTCACTTACGCACACGCACACTCACTCACTCATTCATTCACTCACACACACCCTTGACATGGTGTCCAACACCAAGGAGCTCTGCTTCCCTACCTCTCAGCGTGAGGAGGGGTGAGGAGGAGTGAGGAGGGGTGAGAAGGGGTGAGGAGGGGTGAGGAGGGGTGAGGAGGGGTGAGGGTTTGTGTGTGTGTGGCATGGAGAAGGTAAATCAACTTTAACAGATGAAATAAGTTATTAAACCATTCTAACGCAACCATCTAACCATCTAACCATCCAACCATCTAACCATCTAACCATCTAACCATCTCCACACCCACAGAAGGACACCCACACTTCAAGAACAGGTGCTGGTTACCATGGCAGAGAGGCTGGAGGTGGAAGGAGAGGCATGGATAACCTGACACTACTTTACCAGTCTGAGTTAGGGTGGAGGCTGGTAGGAGGGTGGAGGCTGGCAGAGGAGGGTGGAGGCTGACAGAGGAGGGTGGAGGCTGGCAGAGTTTGGGTGGAGGCTGGTAGGAGGGTCGAGGCTAGCAGAGTTAGGGTGGAGGCTAGCAGAGTTAGGGTGGAGGCTGGTAGGAGGGTGGAGGCTGACAGAGGAGGGTGGAGGCTGGCAGAGTTTGAGTGGAGGCTGGCAGAGTTTGGGTGGAGGTTGGCAGAGTTTGGGTGGAGGCTGGCAGAGGAGGTCGGAGGCTGGCAGAGTTTGGGTGAAGGCTGGCAGATGAGGGTGGAGGCTGGTAGGAGGGTGGAGGCTGACAGGAGGGTGGAGGCTAGCAGAGTTTGAGTGGAGGCTGGCAGAGTTTGGGTGGAGGCTAGCAGAGTTTGGGTGGAGGCTGTTAGGAGGGTGGAGGCTGTTAGGAGGGTGGAGGCTGACAGGAGGGTGGAGGCTAGCAGAGGAGGGTTGAGGGTGGAGCAAAAGGAAGCGACAGAACAGGTTGAAGATGAATCCTAAAACTTGCTTGAAGGTGGGTTTGATAAATACGTGAATCAATCGATTTCAGGATGAGAGTGAAACAAAGTCGTCAATCAACTTGTTTCCAAGTACAATCAGAAGAACACAGCAGGGGGAAGCTTTTTCAGGTATAAAACATTTGTTTGTTTGCTCCAACAGTGAGAAAACTCCGACACACAAACCATGTTTATCACCAGAGCTGTCTGTTCCTGCTGAGGACTCTCCCATTATCCTCTCACCCCTCGCATGTGCTTGCTGTTACGCAAGTCTTCGCCTCGTGAACGAACTCATTCGATGGAGTCCGTCCAACCCTAGTAATCATCCTGACATGCTGCATGGGGGAAGAGACAAATATATAAATGAAAAGGATGGAAGGAAGGAGAAGAGAGGGAGGAGGAGAAGAGAGGAAGGAAAGAGAAGGGAGGAAGGAGAAGAAGGGAGGAAGGAAAGAGAAGTTCTTGCATTTTCCTCTGTGTGTGTGTGTGTGTATGTCTGTGTGTGTTTGTGTGTGTGTGTGTGTGTGTGTATGTGTGTGTGTGTGTATCTGCCAGACAGGTCACCCAATAACGCGCGTACACACACACACGCAATGGAAACTATCAATCCAGTAACAAACGCCACGGACGCATAAGTAAGAGACGCACGTGTACGCGCGCGCACACAATCAGAGCTAATCCATTCCTCTCGCGTGTCAACACCCCGCAGAGCGGCGCTCGCTCTGATTCGTCCCTTAAGAATCACTCGCGAGCCAAGTCAAACTGCCAGTCATCATCAGCATGTCCCTGCGTGGTAAAGCTCAATGATGAGATGCTAAATATTCAACGGGGTCATTAACATGGTTGATTCTGGATGGATCCGTAGCCTAACGAATTAGTTTACTTTCCAACAGCCACGCGAGGCCTTCATCAGATTACGGCATCGTAAGATCTCGTGAAGAAAACGTTTTATTAGTGTCTCGGTAAGGGGGGGGATCATTAAACGATCCATTTCGGCGGAAGCTTATTTAATTTTTATAAAATCATCTTTTAGGTTAATGGATCCTCATTTGGCTTCAGTGCAGTCTTTAAATATTTCCGCTAATAATCACAGATCTTGGAAAACATAATTAGCTAATCACATGTTAAGATCTCTGAAGTCCTCATTAGATAGTAAATATCACAGCTTTCTAAAAGTGAAGGACAAACACGGTGATTCGCTAGTCTGATAAAGAAAATCTCATAAATTTCGTTTAAAAAATCCAGCAGGATCGCAACTATTGAATACATCACAACGTGTGTGCGTGTGCGTGTGCGTGCTCGTAGCCGACCCCTGTCAACATGACCGTTAGTGCTGTTGATGTAAATGAATGACGGGGAGAGGACAGGGGTGGTGGGGGCGTTTTGAATGAGTGATGGATGAGTGAAGGTATGGTGTTGGCTTGGTTTCCCAGAATGCCACCAATAGAAAATTGTCTCATCTACACACATACAGACACCTGAGGGAAAATGGAGCGAGAAAACAAACAAACAAAAAAAACACTCCTTGTGATCCAGAACATTGTGACCTGGATTTATACTGGAAGAGTGTGTGAGTGTGCACGTGTGTGTGTGTGTGTGTGTGTGTGTGTGTGTGTGTGTGTGTGTGAGAAAGAGAGAGAGAGCCAGGAGGACAGGGGCGAGTCAGCCCTCTGTCCATCCTTACTAAAACAACAGCAGGGCTGCATCATAGAGTGGTGTAAATTAAAGCCAGCGTAGCCAATTGGACTGTTAGGACCTGCTGGGTTAGGCTGTGCCAAACCCTCCTCCATACTGGCTAGGGGAGGGAGGTGGGGGGGTGAGGGAGGAGGGAGGGAGGGAATAGTGCGGGTAGGATGGAGGGAGGGAGTGAGGGGTGGGAGGGAGGACGGAGTGAGGCTGAGGCATGGAGGATGGGAGGACGGTGACGTGAGGGGGAGATGAAGGGAGCCGGAGAGGAGGGAGGGTTGGAAGGAGGGAGGGAGGGGAGGGAGCGGGAGGAGGAGGAGGCTGAGAGGGAGGCTAAGGGTTGAAGGAGGCGGCAGGAGAGAGTGAGTGAGGGTTGGAACCGGAGGGAGGGAGGGGAGGGAGGGGGAGTGAAGGGAGTGGTAGTGGGGATAGAGAGTGTAGGGAGGAGGGGAGGAGTGAGGCCGAGGCAGTTGAGGGCTAGGTGGAGGGAGCGATGGGCCGGGATGTGAGCTCATGAGCGCCCGTGTGGCGCGACGCAATCTTGAGCGAAGGGATATGTGGCGAGTAGTCATGTCTTAGATCAGAGGACAACTCGTCAATGTTTTACTTCGCATGTGCATAGGCCTGATAGTGCTTGGCAACAAGATAGCTGCGACATATCCAACCTCGTTTCACATGAGAATATTCATTCCGAGGGAAGTCTGCGATGGAGGGAAGGGAAAACATTAACTCTCTCCGCCAATCGTGATTATCCTGCTCCGTCAACGATGGAGAGAGTTGAGGGGACCGGAGCCGGAGCGAGGGGCACCTGTTGAGGGAGGAGGGGAAGGGATGGAGGGAGGAGGCGAATGAGGACAGTGAGCCTGTAGGATGCAGAGGGAGGGTCATGAGGAGTGGGGCTATTAGAGGACGCGGAGTGAGCCGATGTAGGTTGGAAGGAGGGAGGGAAGACAGTGTTAGAACACCAGACAGAGTGCGATCAGGGTGACAGACTGACTGAGCAGCAGACGGAGCCTTCAGTGTCACCATCCTCACGTCACCTCATGACAGCCCTGTAACCAACACACCCTCACGTCACCTCATGACAGCCCTGTAACCAACACACCCTCACGTCACGACAGCCCTCTAACCAACACACCCTCACGTGACGACAGCCCTGTAACCAACACACCCTCACGTCACCTCATGACAGCCCTGTAACCAACACACCCTCACGTCACGACAGTCCTGTAACCAACACACCCTCACGTGACGACAGCCCTCTAACCAACACACCCTCACGTCACCTCATGACAGCCCTCTAACCAACACATCCTCACGTCACCTCATGACAGCCCTCTAACCAACACATCCTCACGTCACCTCATGACAGCCCTCTAACCAACACATCCTCACGTCACCTCATGACAGCCCTCTAACCAACACATCCTCACGTCACCTCATGACAGCCCTCTAACCAACACATCCTCACGTCACCTCATGACAGCCCTCTAACCAACACACCCTCACGTCACCTCATGACAGCCCTCTAACCAACACACCCTCACGTCACCTCATGACAGCCCTGTAACCAACACACCCTCACCTCATGACAGCCCTGTAACCAACACACCCTCACCTCATGACAGCCCTGTAACCAACACACCCTCACGTCACCTCATGACAGCCCTCTAACCAACACACCCTCACGTCACCTCATGACAGCCCTCTAACCAACACACCCTCACGTCACGACAGCCCTCTAACCAACACACCCTCACGTCACCTCATGACTGCCCTCTAACCAACACACCCTCACGTGACGACAGCCCTCTAACCAACACACCCTCACGTCACCTCATGACAGCCCTCTAACCAACACACCCTCACATCACGACAGCCCTCTAACCAACACACCCTCACGTCACGACAGCCCTCTAACCAACACACCCTCACGTCACCTCATGACAGCCCTGTAACCAACACACCCTCACGTGACGACAGCCCTCTAACCAACACACCCTCACATCACCTCATGACAGCCCTCTAACCAACACATCCTCACGTCACCTCATGACAGCCCTCTAACCAACACACCCTCACGTGACGACAGCCCTCTAACCAACACACCCTCACGTCACGACAGCCCTCTAACCAACACACCCTCACGTCACGACAGCCCTCTAACCAACACACCCTCACGTCACGACAGTCCTGTAACCAACACACCCTCACGTCACCTCATGACAGCCCTCTAACCAACACACCCTCACATCACGACAGTCCTGTAACCAACACACCCTCACATCACGACAGCCCTCTAACCAACACACCCTCACGTCACCTCATGACAGCCCTCTAACCAACACACCCTCACGTCACCTCACGACAGCCCTCTAACCAACACACCCTCACATCACGACAGCCCTGTAACCAACACACCCTCACATCACGACAGCCCTCTAACCAACACACCCTCACGTGACGACAGCCCTCTAACCAACACACCCTCACGTCACGACAGTCCTGTAACCAACACACCCTCACGTCACCTCATGACAGCCCTCTAACCAACACATCCTCACATCACGACAGTCCTGTAACCAACACACCCTCACATCACGACAGCCCTCTAACCAACACACCCGCACGTGACGACAGCCCTCTAACCAACACACCCTCACGTCACCTCAAGTCAGTACACAACAGCCCTCTAACCAACACACCCTCACATCACGACAGCCCTCTAACCAACACACCCTCACGTCACCTCAAGTCAGTACATGACAGCCCTCTAACCAACCCAGGCTGGGGTTCACCAAGTTACCTCCTCACAGCAGAACCTACACACTGCTCTGCTTTCCTCCAGTCCACTGAGAGGGGTGAGAGAGACTGTCCTGTCCCCTTGTTCTGCAGGGGGGCTAGGGGACCGTCTCCATGTTATTCTCACTCTGTGTTCTAGTCGAGCGTTCATCCCCGCTGGAGCGAAGGCCTGCGCTTTATCTCGGCCAAAACTCACAGATTCCTTTTCTGAACTCGATTCAAGTCACGTGTGATGAAAGTAAAATTATAAACATGTTGCTTTGACCTCAAAGTGAGTCACTCACTTTAAATTGTCAATACTCTTAAAATCAGGGCTGACATATTCACCTTTATCTTCTCAGTATTCGGATTAGATGTGTAAACACTCACAAGAATGTGAAGGTTAATGAGATTGGAACGACCATGCATGCACAAAGGACAGGTTATTTAGCCTAGGTGGTCTCCATGACAACCTTTACGCTGCGTGCGTCTAGATACACACACACACACACACACACACACACACACACTGTGTTCCAGCCCTCAAGGTGACACGGTCCAAGGTGACAAGTTTCTCCCGTTCGTATGGGTCTGACCCACGGTCAGTGTGCTGTGGAGCAAACACACACAGCTGATAGCTGGAGCATTCCCAGATTACTCACTTAATAAAATGTACTGTCCAGTCATAAGAGCTCCTTTATCCACCCTAGAATGGTTCAGTAAACAAGAGAACACACACTATCCTGGCACATGCCATTCTCAATCCTACTGCATGGAGCCCTCGTGGGATAGCTCTCTGTCTGGGTCTCTTTCTCTCTTTCTCTCGAGCTTTCTGTGTCTCTCTGTCGCTTTCTGTCTGTCTCTGTCTCTCTCTCTGTCTCTCTCTCTGTCTCTCTCTCTCTCGCTTTCTGTATATCTCTCTCTGTCTCTCTCTTTCTGTCTCGTTCTCTCTCATTCTGTCTGTCTCATTCTGTCTGTCTCATTCTGTCTGTCTCATTCTGTCTGTCTCATTCTGTCTGTCTCATTCTGTCTGTCTGTCTGTCTCTCTCTCTTTCTGCCTCTCTCTCTTTCTGTCTCTCTTTATCCCTCTGTCTCTCAGTCTGTCTCCTTCTGCCTCTCTCCGTCTCTCTGCCTCAACACACAATGATCCCTGACACCAGCTGCTGTCCGCTGACCAATCACTGGCACACTGTCTGCCTCGCTAAACTCCACCCTCTTCTTCTGAGCGTGCCCAGTTGCTGTGCCAATCACCAGGTCCACACTGCTACGCCTGGAGTGCCCCTCAATGTTTGGAATGGCCAATTTCAGCGCCGTGCAGCATTCTGTAAAACTTGTTGTCATCTGTGTTTGTGTTGTTGTGTCAGCCCATTTCCTCTTGAGATGAGCTACTCCTAATCTAGTCAGTCAACCAAAGCCAGCCAAGACAGACGGCATAGAGGACGGCGATGAAGAGCAGAGATAGTCAGTAGATTGGAGCGAAGGCAGCGACGTCAAAGGAGGCGCGAACTGCAGCGAGGCACGACGGCAGCGAGGCAGAGAGGCAGCGATGTAGCGAGGCAGAGAGGCAGCGAGCAGAGAGCCGAGAGGCAGAGAGGCAGCGAGCCATGGCAGCGAACCAAGCAGGCGAGGCAAGAAGCAGGCAGAAGAAGGCAGGGACGGCAGAAATCCGGCAGAGATCGCAGCGAGGCAGCGAGCTTTACCGTGGACAGTCATGGCAGAGAGGCAGATGTGGCAGAGAGGCAGCGAGCGAGAGGCAGAGAGGCAGAGAGCAGAGAGGCAGAGAGGAGAGAGGCAGAGAGGCAGAAGCCAGAGGCCAGGAGGGGCAGAGAGGCAGAGAGCCAGCGAGGCAGAGAGGCAGAGAGGCAGGAGCAGAGGCAGGAGCACGAGGCAGAGAGGCAGAGAGGAACAGCGTACGGCAAGCGAGGCAGAGAGGCAGAGAGGCAGAGAGGCAGAGAGGCAGCGAGGCAGCGAGGCAGAGAGGCAGAGAGGCAGAGAGGCAGAGAGGCAGCGAGGCAGAGAGGCAGAGAGGCAGCGAGGCAGGAGCAGAGGCAGAGGAAGATGCAGATACAATAGTAGGGACAGTGATGAGCACAGAGAGAGAGAGAGAAAGTCAGAGGGATAGAGAGAGCAAGGAAAGCAGAGAGGGAGACAGTGATGAGCACACAGAGAGAGAGAGAAGTCTAGAGGGGATAGAGTGATAGAGAGACAGCAATAGAGAGGGAGACAGTAAGAGAGAGAGAGAGAGAGAGAGTAACAGAGAGAGACAGAGACAGTAACAGAGAGAGAGGCACAGAGAGAGAGAGAGAGAGATACAATCAGAGCTATAGAGAAAGAGAGAGAGACACAGTAATAGGCAGAGAGCGCAAGAGGCAGAGAAAGAGAATAAGAGCTAGAGAGAGACAGATAGAGACCAAGAGAGGAAGACAGAGAGGAGTAGAATTGGTTTTATGGAGAGGACTCCATGAGAGAGAGACGTACGAGAGAGGACCAGAGAGAGAGAAAGGTAGAGCGAAAGAAAGAACGAGGGAAAAAAGAGAGAGAAGTAGAGAGAGACAGAGAGAGAGAGAGAGGGAGAGAAGGCAGAGAGGGAAGGCAGAGAAGGCAGAGAGAGTGAAGGAGAGAAAAATAGAGGGAGAGAGAGAAGGGAGGGGAGGGGAGGGCACTTCCCAGCCCATCCTTTTATTAGGTTAAATTGCCGGAATACCCCCGCAAAACAGGGCATTCCTCATCTTCATTCCCCTACACGTTCGGATAGTAACCACCGCGAAGTGAAGTGGGGAGGCGCGCCTTACGGGGTATGCTCGATCAAGAGAGCGGTTAAAGGAGATGGAGTATCCTCTGTTGTGTGAACAGAGGTGATAATCGTGACTTCCGACTGACATAACTGCAGCTTTGGTGACGTTTCTCACACACACACACACACCACCCTTTCGATTCTCTCCTTTAGGTCAGACTATCAGTAGATAAACTGCAGTGAAATCACGTAGATTCATCATATCCAGCTCATGCTCATACCACAGGTAGAGGGAGACACCCCAATGAGAGAGAGGGAAGTGTGTATTGTGTGTGTTCGTATCATTGTGTGTGATCCATGTGTGCATACTCATGTGTTGTGTGCTATGTGTTGTGTGCTGTGTGTTGTGTTAAAGGACAAGCGGAGGATTCTGGCCACTGCGGGGATGAGCTAGGTATAGGTATAGCTAGATATAGGTATAGCTAGGTATATAGTTAGGTATAGGTATAGCTAGGTATATAGCTAGATATAGGTATAGGTAGATATAGGTATAGCTAGTAATTTCCATATATAGTTAGGTATAGTATAGCTAGTATCCATTTCTCGGAGCCATGAGACACAAAGCTCTATCCTCCGCTTTATTCCCTTCTGACATCAAAATTTACATATGACAAAACGGCCATGTAACCTCCACACACACAACACACACACCACACACCACACCACACACACACACACCACAACCACACATACACACACTTATGGCCAAAGCCTCCTACATCCCCCCCCCCCTCCCCACCTTCCCTTTCCCCACCCCTCTCTCTCTCTCCTCAACCTTCCCTCTACCTCTCTCCCCTCTACTGTTTCTCCTGGCCCCTACCCACGTCTCTCCCCCTCTAAACGTCCTCCTCTCTCCCTCCTTCTCCCTCCTCCCTCTCTCCCTCTCCCCCACCTCTACTCTCCCCCTCCCCTCCCTCCTCTTCCCCTACCCCTCTCTCTCTCAAATGGTTGTGACCTACCCTCTCTCCCCCCGTCTTCCCTCCTTATCTACAGAAACTGTATATTTATTCATAGTTTGGAAAGCGTTCAATGCACCAAAGTACGCTTCTGCCGCAGGATTGAGAGCACAAAGTACTGGGGACAACGCTCAGTGTGGGCAGCAGAAGGACGAGAAAGGGCTAGAAGGGAGAGAGGGGCTGAGAGGTCAGGGGTCGAAACAAGTTGGTACTAATCAGAAAGGGGGTTGAAGGGAGGAGGAGGAGGAACAGAGGTCTAAAACCAAATCCCACAGCAGCAAGTCTACTTGTGAGGATGAGTCAGTCGTAGAGCACAGAGGCTTACCTCAGACGACCCCCGAGTACAACTACTGGGTGCAGAGTCAGGGACAGGCCAGCCTGTGTGCTGCATGGGAGTGTGCTGCATGGCAGTGTGCTGCATGGGAGCGTGCTGCATGGGAGCGTGCTGCATGGGAGCGTGCTGCATGGGAGCGTGCTGCATGGCAGTGTGCTGCATGGGAGTGTGTGTGTGTGTGAGTGTGAGTGTGAAAGAGAGAGAGAGAGAGAGAGAGAGAGAGAGAGAGGCACAGAGAGTGATAGGAAGAGAGAGAGGTAGAAAGGAAAAGAGAGAGAGACAGCGAGTGTGTTTCAACCTTGCCAGGGCTTGATAGAACTCTGTGTTACTCCAAGAGGACAGGACATTAATCTGGTTCTGAGGGGCATGCCAAGAGCAGACCAGACCCTTTTCTCTGTCTCTCTCCTTCTCTCTCCTTCTCTCTCTCCCTCTCCTTCTCTCTCTCTCTCCCTCTCTCTCTGTCTCTATTCCTCTCTCGCTCGCTCTTTCCATCCCTCCATCCTCCTCTCTCACCATCTCTCCACCTCTCTTACAACAGCTGCCTTTATCTCTGTCCTGCAGTGTTCTGACTAGGACAACATCTGTCTTATCAGACTGGGATGAAAAACACGCGCGCACACACACACACACACACACACACACACACACGCACCCGATCAATCATACCCACGTCCCCCCTGGATAATTAGCTGAGGTTTTAATTACATTGAGGACGTGGTGACACAGCTGATAGGGGGGTAATAACTCCAGTTGGTGTCGACGGAGACGTCTCACGGATCTCCCATGATGCTTAGCGGCCGTAATCGAACCGACCAACCAAACGGAATGCTACAACCAACATCTTCAGAGTGAACCAGGGTCTAAGGACAAGGGATGTTCTGGGATGGTTGTCCATTTGCTGAAATCATTTGGACATTGTTTATCGTTTACCTTGCTTTGCTGTTTATATATATATGTTCTATGTTTGCACTTGTCACCTGCCACAGTAGATTCTGTGCTTGTGTATCTTGCATGGCGAATAAAAACCGATTCTGATCCATCGGAAGAATGTCAATAAGACATCAAAAATCAACCACCGTCAACTTGAGGAGAAGAGAATCAGAGAGAGAAAAATCAGATGTGTTTGAAGAGAGAAACCCTTCCTGTATGTAGTGAGTCTACGTGGGAGGAGGGAGAAGCATTACTCCATACTTCAACCCCCCTGCTGCTTCTAAGTCTTTGAAACATCATTACAGCTCCGAATCTAGCAGGCGCTATTGTGCTGCTGTCAGCACAATCAAAAAGCCCTGGAAATGATGCGGTGAAGTTGAAAGTGTTCCACAGACCAGCTTGAAGATGTGGTCTTTGGAGGAAGCCTGTATCCCAGGACAGACCAGCACGAGGGACTTCCATGGAAACGTGCGTGTCGATACCAGCGAGCTCTGAATCAGTCAAACAGATGCACCCCCACTGTGCAGATTGGTTTCTCTTGCCTCTTTTTTCCCTCTCTTGAGAACTCCATGACAACAAGATGTGTAACATTAGGTACACACAACACAACACACACATTCCTTTTCAATTAGCCCTCTTTGTTGACACATAGCTACAGAGGACACACACACACACGCAGGTGTGTAGCTGTTCTGGGCAGGCAGACAGCCTGGACTGTTCAGTACCTGAGTCTGTATGTTCAGTACCTGAGTCCGTTCAGTACCTGAGTCTGTCTGGTACCTGAGTCTGTCTGTTCAGTACCTGAGTCTGTCTGTTCAGTACCTGAGTCTGTTCAGTACCTGAGTCTGTCTGGTACCTGAGTCTGTCTGTTCAGTACCTGAGTCCGTTCAGAACCTGAGTCTGTCTGGTACCTGAGTCTGTCTGGTACCTGAGCAGACAGAGTAGGAACACATTGCCTCCAGCCTGTCTGAGCAGAGTACACAGAGCTAATGAGTCCAGCAGCTGCTGAACTGATGCCTTTAACAACAACAGATGGGGTGGGACAGGGAAGCCATTCGTCTGGACTCCTCCTTACATGAATAAAGGATGATTAAGCTTTAAAATACCTACTCAGCTCACACCTGAAGGCAGGAAGACAGAAAGGAAGGGAATGCCTTTCACAAGGCTTGTGTGTGTGTGTGTGTGTGTGTGTGTATATATGTGTGTGTGTTTGTATGTATGTGTGTATGTATGTATGTATGTATGCATGTGTGCATGTGTGTATATACGTGTGTGTGAATGTGAGTGTGTGTGTATGTGTGTGTATGTGTGTTGGGTTCGCAGTCGTTTCTGAGCAACAAGATTGCAGGGGAGTGTCATAGCCCCACACACAATAGTACCCACAATATTACCCATAATCCCTTTCAAAGCTGATCATCAGCCTTTACGCTCCATGTGGGACAAGGACTAGGCACGCACGCACACGCACACACACACACACACGCACACACACACAGTCGTGAGACACTGCCCACGCGCTCACACGCACACTCAGCCTCGTCTGCATGAGTCAGTGTGTCACAGACGGTTTGGGGCCTCGTTCAAGACTCCTCAGGAGCTGTGGAAAGGCTAAGACTCTCCAGCATTAGCATTAGCAGCTGCTGCTAATACTAATGCTGGAGAGTCTAATGCTGCTGCTGCTGCTGCTAATGCTGCTACTGCTACTACTGCTGCTGCTAATGCTGCTGCTGCTAATGCTGCTGCTGCTAATGCTGCTGCTGCTGCTGCTACTGCTGCTACTGCTACTGCTGCTGCTACTACCACTGCTGCTGCTGCTACTACTACTGCTGCTGCTACTACTACTGCTGCTGCTGCTAATGCTGCTGCTGCTAATGCTGCTGCTGCTAATGCTGCTGCTGCTGCTGCTACTGCTACTGCTACTGCTGCTGCTAATGCTGCTGCTACTACTGCTGCTGCTGCTACTACTACTGCTGCTACTGCTACTGCTGCTACTGCTACTACTGCTGCTGCTGCTGCTAATGCTACTGCTGCTACTGCTGCTACTGCTACTGCTGCTGCTGCTACTGCTACTGCTGCTAATGCTGCTGCTGCTGCTAATGCTGCTGCTGCTGCTAATGCTGCTAATGCTGCTGCTGCTAGCCACCCTACCGGGAACGGCTTGTTCAGAGGAACACCTCAACTGGAAGGGTTTGCAGGTCGCCCACGCCCACACAAGCGCACGCCCACACACGCGCACGCCCACACATCCCTCTTTCATTTCCTCTTTCCTCCTTTCCTTCTCCTCCTCCTCCTCCTCTCTTTCCTCCTGCTTCTCCTCTCTTCCTTCCTCCTCTTCTTCCTCTCCTCTTCCTCTCTCCTCTTCTCCTCCTCTCGCCCTATCCTCCTCCCCTTTTTTTTTTTCCTTTTTTCTCTCTTCCTCCTCTTTTCCTCCTCCTTCTTTTCCGCCTCTCCTTCCTCCTCCTTCCTCTTCCTCCCTCTCTCCTTCTTCCTCCTTCCTCTTCCCGGCCTCCTCTCCTCCCTTCCTCCTCCTCCTCCTCTTCCTTTCTCCTGCCTCTTTCCCTCCTTCCCTCCTCCTCCATCCACTTGCTGCCTTCCCTTCGGCCTGCCTATCAGCTCCTTCTAGATCACTGCTGGTCCATAATTAAAGCCCGCCAATTGGGATGTGCTCTGTGTGTTTATGTGTGTGTGTGTGTGTGTGTTGTGTAGTGTGCCGGCCACTTGTATATATATAAGTGAGGTATCCGTTCTCAGATCAGTGACATGTGTAGGCCTTTAAAACACCGTTGCGTCGTGATTGTGTGTTGTGTGTTGTGTTGCGTGTTGCGTGTGTGTGTTTTGTCTCCAGGAGTGCAGTCATGCCCACCAGCAGAATGTCCCTCCCAGATGAAACAGCAGCCCCTGTGCATGCTAACCCTGTGCATGCTAACCCTGTGCATGCTAACCCTGTGCATGCTGCAGGCTAACCCTGTGCATGCTAACCCTGTGCATGTTCGGGGTGCTAAAAAAAAACCATCCCCCCCTGTGGGGCTGTGCCCCTACTTGCTTTAGATCCCTGTGGCATGCTTGCAGGCTAAACCTGTGCTCATTGCTAACCCTCTGTGTGCTATGCTACACCCTTTCAGGCTTGTCATGTGACTAACCCTTGTGTAGGCTCAAGTCACTAGCCCACACTGGTGCTTCCCAGCACCACTGGCATGCTCTGTTAACTACCCTGACCTGCACACACACCCACCACATTACACTTACTATACACACACACACACACCTACACACACCTCTGACTGGGTTTCCCACCACGACCTGCTCTGTGGACTACCCCTGATCCTTGCTCTCTCTACAAACACTCTCTCTCTACACACACACCACCATCACACACACACACACACACCTACACACACACCACACACCACACACACACACACAACCACACACACACACACACACACCACACATCACACACACACACACACATCACCACATCACACACCACACACACACTACACAACACACACCTCCTCCCTCCACTCACACACACTCACACACCTCGAACTGGCTCATCCGGCTGTTCCTCTCCACCCCTGGCCCTCAGCTCCAGTCAGCCGTGCCAGACTGTTATTTGGCTCTTGTGTGAAGCGCTGAGATCAGCCATTAGGGGATCTGGCCATCTGACCAAGTGTTTATAGAGAGCACAGAGGAGAGAGGCCAGAGCAGTCAGAGAGCAACCTTCTACACCTCTCACTGTGTCCCTCTCTCTCTTTGTCTCTCTCTCTGTGTCCCTCTCTGTGTGTCTCTCTCTCTGTGTGTGTGTCTCTCTGTGTGTGTGTCTCTCTCTCTGTGTGTGTGTGTGTCTCTCTCTGTGTCTCTCTGTCCCTCTCTCTCTCTGTGTCCCTCTCTCTCTCTGTGTCCCTCTCTCTCTCTGTGTCCCTCTCTCTCTGTATGTGTGTCTCTCTCTCTCTCTCTCTGTCTCTCTCTCTCTCTCTCTCTCTCTCTGTGTGTCCCTCTCTCTGTGTGTGTCTCTCTCTCTGTGTGTGTCCCTCTCTGTGTGTCTCTCTCTCTGCGTCCCTCTCTCTGTCTCTATCTGTCTGTCTGTCTCTCTTTCATTGCTTATATGCAGCTAAGCAAGTACAGGCTGAATCCATAATAGGGAAAACATTGTGATGGAAACGTCACAGGAAGATGACTTTTAAATAAGGGTTTTTAACCAGGGAAACGTCCTACTCTGGTTTGATGTACCAGTGGGAAGCTGGTTAGAGGAGTCCTATTCTGAGATATACTTTCAATTTTGGCATTTATTCCACCGAGTGTCTCTCCTCCAGCAAAACAACTACCCACATACTGTGTGTAATTACAGTGGCACCGCTCCTATTACAACACAGACAGTCAGTTCCCCAAGCAAGTACGTTTTTATTTACCGGCCTATAACATCCACACGCATCTGCGTCCTACAGCTTAAAAAAAAGAAAAAAGAAAAATTTGCCGGTAGAGTGCAGAAACTCGGCTGTTACACAACAAGCAGGTGGATTTCTGTGAAACTATTTGGCTGATTTAAAAAGTCAGTTACCCCTGGAGCGAGATGGCTCGTGGAAAGTATCTAATGTGCATGTCTGCCTTCAGGCAACTTGACAATACACTTTGGTTATGCTTCATTGTGAAGAAGGCAAACAGACATTTAAAAACATTGTGAATCTTACAAAACAAAATCACAAATATTTCGGTCAGTTCAAAGATGTACAGTTGTAGTGAGTGAGAACGACTTAAATGTTCGTTAAAAGTTGAACCGAACTGACGAGTGCAGATTAATTAGGTGTGACAGGTGCCACTCATCAAGACAGTTAATATTCGAACATCTTAAAGGTTGAATCGAAAGCGGGACGGGTGGTTTTAATAACAGATGTGAGTCTCTTACCTTGTAGACGTTTTCCGTTATACGGTGCACCTCTTCGGTTCGAGACATCTTAGAAGCTTCTGTTCGAACCATACACAGAGTTCCGTCAGTGAGATCTCTTTCGGGGTGTGATACTACAGAGAATGAACACAGTCGGTGTCAGCGCTCAGCACAAGACTGGATGGAGCCTCGCGCGCAACAGACTTAGCGATCGTCGCCGGTTTTTATACGGGAACTCTCGTAATGCGCCTACTCTGGACCCACGCAGTCGGTCCCACGCGCAGACAGAGCTGGGGCAGACTTGAGGGCGCTTGCCATTTAAACGAGCCACGCCTCCTCTGCCTCCAACACCGCTCACATCACTACCGCCTCTGCGTAAAAATCATTCATAACAGGCTACCTGACTGAATCTCTCTGTACGCTTCATACAAGCCTGTCAAAGGACTTATTGTGCGGATTTAATTCATCAAACGGGGGAAACGTATTCGTTTCTCGAATGGAAATCGAATGTAGCTTTGGTGAGCTGTCGTTCACATGAAACGTACACATGTGTGAAATTTCTTCAGATTGCGCCGTCATTTGACGTGTGGGTAGTGCGTAGTTGAGTGGGGTAGTGGGTGTACGTAGGAAGATGCTTCGTTCTGTGAAAGACAGAATAGGAGAGAGTTGCCCAGTGATGTAGGGGAATCCTTTTAGCATGTCACGACCCACCATCGTTTTTCTGGTCTGTTACAATGTCAAGGTTTTCTATTTTTAGGCTTCAATTAAAACTATAATGCACCAGAATTTCAGACTAGTCCGTACGTCACCGATCCTTTAACCAACCTAATTTCATATTTCAATTAAAACCGTTCTAGGGAGTTTATTATTTCAGTACAAATAGTTACACGCCTATTCCAATCAAAACAAATGACGGTTTTTTTATTAGCTTGGCGGACACATGGGAACCCCTGTCTGCAGCGGTAACCAATCCCACTGCAGTACTGATCCGAGTCTCCTGCAGCCAGCTCGTGCTGGAAGACGGTGACGTGATTTACGGTCAACCCACCGAGCCCAGTGGGTAATACTGCTCTGTTTGAGAAGTCCAGAGAAGTGCCAAGGGCCCGTTCTGGTCACATGGGGCACCTGGGTCCTGGCTAAATGACGGTCGGGTTCAGGACTACTTTAAGGTGTGTGGGTAGAAACCTTAGGAAAAAGCAGGGGGGCTGTGAGAGGGGGAACGTGGGCATACACACACACACACACAGTCACACACACACACACACACACAGTCACACACACACACAGTCACACAGTCACACACACACACACACAGTCACACACACAGTCACACACACTGCAGTGCAGAGCTTTCCGAGAAGTACTTGAACTACCACCCACCCACCCTACACACACACACTCTCACTCACTCACTCACTCACACACACACTCTCTCACACACACACTCTCTCACACACACACACACTCTTCCTCCTCCTCCTCCACAGCCCACTCACTGTCATTTTCTTTCGGCTCATTGTCTCCTGAGTTCAAATCTGCCTTTGTGAATCATAACAGCCGTGCTCAGCCATTCAGGTTAGCATCGCTACCTCGCCGCTCCGCTCCCACGCCGTCAGAAACTGTAGATAACAACTGCTCGGATTCCCTTCAGCGCAACGTCAAAAAGTCGAAACATCGTAAGGGCCAATGCCACTGATAAGAAGATTGTCGCCTATCCAAAGTGGTTTTGACACCAAACCAGTTTTTTGTCCTCAGTTTGAGCTTGAAATCTGACAACCTGTCGTGTTGCCTGTTGGAGGTTTCCGAGTCATTAGGTCTTAAGATGTTGTGACATTAAAGTAATGACATGGAAATAACACAGCAACAGGAAACACCTTCATAAATCCATGTCATCCAAAAAAACGAATGTCCCAGTGCGATACAGGGGTACAGATATTTGCTGCCCCCTGGTGGCACACCGTTAAAATGTTCACCAAACATAACTACGACAGGATCAGGAAAAGGTTCGATGAAACGATTAAAAATAGTTTATTGTTGTAGAACAACAGAGGTTGACAGGCCACTTTAACAGAGTCACACCTGTGAAATAATGTCCACAATCTGACACGATAAACAGGCTCATCGGTGATATCCACAGCGGAGTGTTCTAGAAACAGAGAGATCGGTCTTGGATCTGGAACATGACCCACACCGCTGGCAGTCCCCTATCCTGGTACACCACACAGATCAGACCACCCCTAAATCTTTCCCACACTTTGGAAACACAATTTAACCAGCAGGATTATCCACTGACACATTAAAATAAAATAAAAACCTTCATTCAACAGAACAACAACAAAAAGTTTAAACAGTACTCACATGTGGTTATGATGTAGAAGTCTGGTAGGATGCTTGTTAGCATCAAACAAACATTTTGTGTGTGGGGGACTGAGGTAATCCCACTGATAGGACCATCAGCTCTTTCTCCAATGACACCAACTAATCCGGCCCAAGGTGAGGTTATTAGATTAGTTAATCTTCGGAACAGAAAGAAGTCAGAATAGAGACTATGCAGCTAAATGGATCAATTAAGCCAATAATCTCTAGTGCGTGACGGACGTCCACCATGTTGGCAGGTATCGAGAGGGAAGTTGGATGAGGGATTTGGGAAGCGGGCGAGAGTGAGGCGAGGGAGCCGAGAGGAGAGGGTGAGAGGCTGACTCAGGGAGAGGCGGTTTAGGCATATGGAGAGAAAGGTGACTTTATCTTAGAAAATTCGGTCAGGTGCCAATATTCTTTGTCACAAGTTGATCTTGTTTCTAAAGACATGCAACTGTGCAGGAAATAAAGGTGAATACAGTGACATATGCAAATCTCAGTAATTTCAGTTAATTGACTTGACTTTGTTCGTCACCATTGTATAAGAACACAAAACATGAATGACAAAGCCCAAGGCCTCATAGGCACAATAGTCATAGATCACTCTTCATGATGGAAGTAGACATTAAAAACCATGGAGCCTGTGTGAGGACCAGCTAGGCCCATCAAGCAGCAGCTCTGGGGAAACGTCGACGGTGCATTTGGAACTGCCAGAAAGCCAGTCAGTCCTGGGCCTGTGATCTCCTCTCTGGGTGAGAGACTCCCTCGGGAGTAGTCCTGTGTCGGCTGAGAGACCTGCGGAGTCTGTTTGGCGGAGAAGACTCAGGAGTCCAGTTCTCTCTTAGGGTGGGCGGAGAGACTGCCAGGTGTAGTGCCTGTGTGGGTCGAGAGAGACCTCCTAGAGTAGCTATGAGTGAGCGACCGAGACCGCAGGGGCTGTCTTTCCTGTGTGTGGGAGAGACCTCCGGGAGTAGTCTGTGTGGGGAGAGACCTGCAGGGGTAGTCTGTGTGGGGAGAGAGACCTCCAGGAGTAGTCTGTGTGGGGAGAGACCTGCAGGGGTAGTCTGTGAGGGGAGAGACCTGCAGGGGTTGTCTGTGAGGGGAGAGACCTTCAGGGGTAGTCTGTGTGGGGAGAGACCTGCAGGTGTAGTCTGTGTGAAGAGAGATCTGCAGGGGTAGTCTGTGTGGGGAGAGAGACCTCCAGGAGTAGTCTGTGTGGGGAGAGAGACCTCCAGGGGTAGTCTGTGTGGGGAGAGACCTGCAGGGGTAGTCTGTGAGGGGAGAGACCCCCAGGGGTAGTCTGTGAGGGGAGAGACCCCCAGGGGTAGTCTGTGTGGGGAGAGACCCCCAGGGGTAGTCTGTGTGGGGAGAGACCTGCAGGGGTAGTCTGTGTGGGGAGAGACCTCCAGGAGTAGTCTGTGAGGGGAGAGACCCCCAGGGGTAGTCTGTGTGGGGAGAGACCTGCAGGGGTAGTCTGTGTGGGGAGAGACCTCCAGGAGTAGTCTGTGAGGGGAGAGACCTCCAGGGGTAGTCTGTGTGGGGAGAGAGACCAGCAGGAGTAGCCTGTGTGGGGAGAGACTTCCAGGAGTAGTCTGTGGAGAGAGATCTGCAGAGGATGGGGTGGCTCGTAGGAAGGAAGGACACGCCCAGGAGGACACGCCCAGGAGGACACGTCCAGGAGGACACGTCCAGGAGGACACGCCCAGGAGGACACGTCCAGGAGGACACGTCCAGTAGGACACGCCCAGGAGGACACGTTCCTCTCCCCCGGTGGAGGACACGTCGCAGCGTAGACACGTCCCAGGTTGGACGGACACGCTCCAGCTTAGGACACGAGCTCCAGTGAGGACGGATCTCCCCAGGGAGGACCTCGTCCTGGGCAGAACACGCTCCGTTAGGCACGACGTTCACGAGTTAGGAACACGGCCCACTTGGGGAGGACACGTCCACGTAGACACGTCCAGGAGACACTCCAGTGGGACACGTCCTGGAGACACGCTCCAGTATAGGACCACGTTCAGTTAGGACCACGCCCAGCGAGGACCCACGTCCAGTAGGACACATCTAGGCAGTCAGAAGCTCTCTTCAGTTCTTCTCCTTCTGGCGCTCCCCGCGAAGACAGCTAGACATGCAGATAGACAGACAGGCAGACAGGTGGACAGACAGGCGGACAGACAGACAGAGATAGACAAGCAGACAGAGAGATAGACAGGCAGGTAGACAGACAGAATAGACAGGCAGAGATAGACAGACAGACAGAGAGATAGACAGGCGGACAGATAGAGATAGACAGACAGACAGGCAGAGATAGACAGACAGAGAGATAGACAGGCGGACAGATAAGCAGGCAGGCAGGCAGGCAGACAAAGATAGACAGACAGAGATCGACAGGCAGACAGACAGATAGAGATAGACAGACAGATAGAGATAGACAGACAGATAGAGATAGACAGGCAGGCAGGTAGGCAGACAGAGATAGGCAGACAGAGATAGACAGACAGACAGGCAGAGATAGACAGGCAGGCAGGCAGGCAGACAGAGATAGGCAGACAGAGATAGACAGACAGAGATAGACAGACAGAGATAGACAGGCAGACAGGCAGGCAGACAGAGACAGAGAGACAGGCAGACAGAGACAGAGACAGAGACAGAGAGACGTCATTCTCGAGTGTCCAGACACATCCTGTGAAGGCTGTGGGCGTCTGGTGGGACTGATCTGAGAGCTGTGAACACCAACCTGGCTCTTTTTCTGCTGCCTCGGGGACTTCTGGCAAAGAATCTTCCGGAACGTCTGGGAGAACAACGTCACCCTGAGAAGGCCAACGAGACAAACAAGAACTGAGTTGTTGACCCTGGCTGTGTAGTGATGCAACTGAACAGAAGAACAGAACTTTTAAAAATGTCTAAGATGTCTTATGGAAGCTCAGAATATTCAAATGTTAACTTTCAAACGTAAACCGAACTGATGGAACTATGGTTAGAGTCCTATTGCAGTCTGCACCGTGATCTAATTTGGAGTAAGCTGCCCTTTCTTATTCATACTTTATATATGATATATATATATACACATATGTATATATACATATTTAATTGTTTGTTTAGTAGTTCTTAGAATGAGTTAGATTATTGTACTTTTATACTTTTTATTTAAGATCTGTATATGTTTATTGTTTGCGCCTTCCTGCCAAAGTAAGTCATGTGTGTAAATATACCAGGTGAGTAAAGCAGTCCAGCAGACTGACCTGAGAGACTGTGAGTGACTCTAGCAGACTGACCTGAGAGACTGTTAGGGACTCTAGCAGACTGACCTGAGAGACTGTGAATGACTCCAGCAGACTGACCTGAGAGAGTGTTAGTGACTCTAGCAGACTGACCTGAGAGAGTGTTAGTGACTCTAGCAGACTGACCTGAGAGACTGTTAGTGACTTCAGCAGACTGACCTGAGAGACTGTGAGTGACTCTAGCAGACTGACCTGAGAGACTGTGAGTGACTCCAGCAGACTGACCTGAGAGTGTTAGTGACTCTAGCAGACTGACCTGAGAGTGTTAGTGACTCTAGCAGACTGACCTGAGAGTGTTAGTGACTCTAGCAGACTGACCTGAGAGTGTTAGTGACTCCAGCAGACTGACCTGGGAGACTGTGAGTGACTCCAGCAGACTGACCTGAGAGACTGTGAGTGACTCCAGCAGACTGACCTGAGAGACTGTTAGTGACTCTAGCAGACTGACCTGAGAGTGTTAGTGACTTCAGCAGACTGACCTGAGAGACTGTGAGTGACTCCAGCAGACTGACCTGAGAGACTGTTAGTGACTCTAGCAGACTGACCTGAGAGTGTTAGTGACTCTAGCAGACTGACCTGAGAGACTGTGAGTGACTCCAGCAGACTGACCTGAGAGACTGTTAGTGACTCTAGCAGACTGACCTGAGAGACTGTTAGTGACTCTAGCAGACTGACCTGAGAGTGTTAGTGACTCCAGCAGACTGACCTGAGAGACTGTGAGTGACTCCAGCAGATTGACCTGAGAGACTGTTAGTGACTCTAGCAGACTGACCTGAGAGACTGTTAGTGACTCCAGCAGACTGACCTGAGAGACTGTGAGTGACTCCAGCAGATTGACCTGAGAGACTGTTAGTGACTCTAGCAGACTGACCTGAGAGTGTTAGTGACTCCAGCAGACTGACCTGAGAGACTGTGAGTGACTCCAGCAGACTGACCTGAGAGACTGTGAGTGACTCTAGCAGACTGACCTGAGAGTGTTAGTGACTCTAGCAGACTGACCTGAGAGTGTTAGTGACTCTAGCAGACTGACCTGAGAGACTGTGAGTGACTCCAGCAGACTGACCTGGGAGACTGTGAGTGACTCCAGCAGACTGACCTGAGAGACTGTGAGTGACTCCAGCAGACTGACCTGAGAGTGTTAGTGACTCTAGCAGACTGACCTGAGAGAGTGTTAGTGACTCTAGCAGACTGACCTGAGAGTGTTAGTGACTCTAGCAGACTGACCTGAGAGTGTTAGTGACTCTAGCAGACTGACCTGAGAGTGTTAGTGACTCTAGCAGACTGACCTGAGAGTGTTAGTGACTCTAGCAGACTGACCTGAGAGTGTTAGTGACTCTAGCAGACTGACCTGAGAGTGTTAGTGACTCTAGCAGACTGACCTGAGAGAGTGTTAGTGACTCTAGCAGACTGACCTGAGAGTGTTAGTGACTCCAGCAGACTGACCTGAGAGTGTTAGTGACTCCAGCAGACTGACCTGAGAGACTGTGAGTGACTCCAGCAGACTGACCTGAGAGTGTTAGTGACTCTAGCAGATTGACCTGAGAGACTGTGAGTGACTCTAGCAGACTGACCTGAGAGTGTTAGTGACTCTAGCAGATTGACCTGAGAGACTGTGAGTGACTCCAGCAGACTGACCTGAGAGTGTTAGTGACTCTAGCAGACTGACCTGAGAGACTGTGAGTGACTCTAGCAGACTGACCTGAGAGTGTTAGTGACTCTAGCAGATTGACCTGAGAGACTGTGAGTGACTCCAGCAGACTGACCTGAGAGACTGTGAGTGACTCTAGCAGACTGACCTGAGAGACTGTTAGTGACTCCAGCAGACTGACCTGAGAGACTGTTAGTGACTCCAGCAGACTGACCTGAGAGACTGTTAGTGACTCCAGCAGACTGACCTGAGTGATGGCCTCCAGCTCAGCTAACACAGCATCTTCATCCTCCTGAGTCAGAGAACCAGCCAAAAGCTCGTCGATTTGCTTCAGAAAGGGACAGAGAAGACAGCGTGGACCAGCAGGTTATGGATGGACGTCTTCATATGAAGTGAAGTGACGTATTGTCAAGTATGGTTACCCATACTCGAAATTTTACCTCTGCATTTTTAGAGCAGCCATCCAAGGGTTGGGCAACAAGTTTAAGTGAGGTTAGTGGGGGAATCACGCACACATGATATCACACACACACACAATGGGCCGTTCGTGGTCACACACGAACGACATTCACGCAGTGAACATACACCCAGAGCAGTGGGCAGCTATTGCTCCAGCGCCCGGGAAGCAATTGGGGGTTCGGTGATATGGTGTGAAAGATCCCTTCCCTCACCCACAGAACATCAGGAAAAGCCGTACCTGTTGGTACTCGATAGCATCTTGAGTTTCATCCATAATTCGCTCCACCTCTTCAACAGACATGACCTGACCAAACAGTAGGAGTGAGAAACTCATGATGGTGTCAGTTAACTGGCTTTTCACACAGACTTCCTGGGCTATGACACCTTTTAATGACAACTAAGTCCACTACACAAAGTTCTAGTGACTTTTCCTCATACCTCGTGCATTTTCTTAAGACAATCGTTGCCAACTTTGAGACCCTCTATGACTTTCATCTCAATCTGTGCAAACTCAAGGTCTTGGACCTGTGGAGAACAGAAAAATACCCATTAAACAAACCCAGTGACACTCTCCCAGCATTACACCTCCTGGATAAAACACACGTACTACTAAACACGTATGTTCTTACCATTCGTTCCAGGTTGCTTATCTGATTTTCTGTTTTATCCAGAAGTTGATCTTGGTATCGCTTCTTTTTAAGCAGCAGGAGAGCTTTCCTATTCAACAACACAAGGAACAAACAGCATCTGAAATACAAGCAGGCTACCGGCTCAAGAGAACACACTTGGTGGGATGTACTCGCTGGTTAAACAGACGATAGTCCTCTTACTCTTTCTTGCCATCTTTCAGCAATTGTTTGGCCAGTAGCCTTTCTTTATCCAGCTGCAAAGTCACTCTTTTCTGGTACTGTTTCAGTTTATCTCGCTGCTGCTTCAGTTGCTAGTTATAGAAAGAAAACAGAGTCTATTTTAATAACAGTGAACAACACGGATGTCTGCTAGTTACCGGGTGCAGTCCGGTTACAGGCATACTCGGGTGGCTATCGTTGGAGTGAGTGTGCACATTTGACTGTTTGTAAACACACCGGCCAATGTAAAAGCTGGTTGTATTGCACGCCAGCTCCCGACAAATTAAATTAATTTATAAATCGGATTTTTCAGGTGCCAATACATGAAGTGTCCTGTCAAACCAGTCGGTAACTATCTTCTTAAATGGACATCAAGATAGTCTCTGAGTCAAATTATCCAGCTAGCTAGCTAGCTAGGCTACTAGCTAAAGAGTCTCACCAGAACCGCCCTGTCCTGCTCCGTCACCCGAGTCGGACTGCGTTTCTTCTTGCTGAAAATGTTTCCCATTTTGATAACGCATCCCCGCTATATTCAGCTAAAAAACGGCTTGTGTTCATGTGTATTGTGTATTTTATTAATGTTTAGGAAATGTTAGGCTCAGTTTAAATACATTATCAGGTGGACAAGACATCTCATTAACGGGGTATGCTGCCTGTGTACACAATTGTTATAGAAAATATATAACAGCACAACATACCATATGGTAACACAGATAAAAATGCATTTGCTAAGAGGCAGTACATTCGTAAACTTTATTTCCTCTTTTTTAACGTTGATTTGATTTCTCAAGATCTCTGTTTTTTTAATGTCATTCTCTGCTGCACTTTGTTCAATATTAACTACCGTGAGAACTCAAGCACAACAGGCGTGGCTTTTATTCCGAATAAGATTCACAAAATTATAAATACTTGAGGACTATCGAAATCACTTATTTAGCCTACTTTTTGACGGTCTAACAAATGTTTTCAACCTTTCCAAACTTGGACATTTTTTAACCTTTTCAAAACGTCGTCGTCGCCCCCCCCGTCAAATTCTATCCTTTGAAACTTTTTTCCCCCAAAACTGTTTTTGGAAACTTTTTTTAAAACCGTTACCAAATAATTGGTGATTCTATTTTAACGTGTCTCTTTAACCTACCACAGTGTAACTCCACTCCCCCCAAAATCAACTTTTTCAACCCCCCCCCCCCCCCCC
>BROE01000007.1:14543209-14584069 GCA_036571765.1 Plecoglossus altivelis
TGGTATTCAATTCCCTCCTGCTCAGCCGATAACCATCCCCTGATTCTAATGAAATGATAGCCAATACCAAGGCCTGTGGAAGCTTCCATTAATTGACCCTTTAATTGAGGTCAGCTGCTGTGTGTGCTTTGCTGGCAGCAGGGATAACATTCCTATAATAAACGCTTTCGGGACCAAGCGGGCCGGTCGCAGGTAAGGACCGGGATTGGAGACCCCTGGTCTAATTAGTAGAGGTAAAATAATTCAAGGGACAGACTATATATTTACTTTTACTTTCCTCAATATTTATTTCCAGTGGCGGGAATGTAGGGATCTTAATTCAATATCATCAGGATGCTTCACCTAGACTGAGTTAACTTCGATTATAGGAGCACAGCACAACAAACATCAACAAAACAGTCATCAAAAATAAAATCAGTGCACAAAAATCTTACAAATATTGCATAATATACATTATATAAAACTCCCAGATATAGTGCAATAATACCATCACCAGGGAAAAGGAACCAGTTAGAGAACTCGGATCTGTTTTCATTACAAATAGCATTTTGATGACCATGTATCGATCGCTGTTTCAAGAAGAGTACAGAATGTGAAATCAAATCATGTGAAATCTTGTTCAAGTTATGTCTGGAGTGAAAAGCTTCATTTTATTTGCTGCCTGGTCTGGAGAAACTGCCAGAAGGGCAAATGAAATTAAGTTATAATTTTACTTGTTGGTGGCTACAAGTTCTGAAAGTTCATGTACACACAATACAATATTGTATTTAGTCATGACCTAAGGAGTTGACATAATGCTTAAGACCACTAAACGTCAAAATATTGCACTTGGGAAAATATTTTTTTGATAGCAATTCACTGAAAATAATCCTTCGTAAAACACGCAATTCAAGAGAAAACGGCCATTCTCGTTTTGGCCTCTGATGCCTTAAGCTACATGTGCAGAAATGACGTAATGACGTTATGTACGCATGCAGGGGCGTGCACCTCCTTAAATTAAAACAAATATCAACAGAAAACGTCACTTTAGTTGAAAGTAAGAAAGAAAAGGAAAAAAAAGCGTAAATAACAAAATTCCCAAAGGAAAAACAAACTTGTGAGGGAGACAGAACTTTCCTTTAACTGACATGGTAGCGATAACGATCATAAAATATACCAAACCTCAATGAAACCCATTTCAAGCCAGTTCTATTACTCGATACACCAAACACTAGACCACAACAAATACTTGCAAATCTCCACATTGTGATGTTATAAAACCATTTTAAAACCAGACACATCTACAACCATCTGCACTTCACCTTTTCGAGTATGAACCCAGTTTTAGTGGATAAACATGGAAACATTAGTTGAACGGAAGTGACGTTTTTGACAGCCTAAACAGAGTTTAAAACAAGAACAGAAGTGAAGGCCACCTGCGATCTGAAACCCCGACTTGATTCCGAACATGATTCGGAATCAAGTCGTGGTTAAATCAATACAAATTGATTCATAACATGATTCAGTATCAAGTCGCGGTTAAATCAATACAAATTGATTCATAACATGATTCAGTATCAAGTCGCGGTTAAATCAATACAAATTGATTCAGAATTGATTCAAAATCAAGGCTGGTATTAAAAACCCATTAAATCTCCACGTCAAAAAAACCTTGTTAAGACATCAATAGAGTGGATTAGTACGCTTCTGGAGGTCGTGTGCCTCTTCCCAGAAAACTGTTGGGACTTTCTAGGAAAAGGGGACTTTTATTGTGAAAACAAACACTGACACAAGTCAAAGGAGGAGATCGTGCCTTGTTTGAAGTTGTTAAAACACGTGAGGTGTGGCACTAGAGGGCATATCCACCATCAGCCAGTGATGCTACACTAAATCCAGCATGACTGTTTGGATCAGGAGTGCAAAAACAGAACAAAACCTCGCAACAATAAATACTTTTTCTCCCATTTGAGACGCTGATAAGATGACAGAAGAAAAACACAAAATATGTCGCTACTAGACGGGATGAACCCTTTTCCCTTAAAACAGAAGAACCTTCCTTTGGACATCCTTCTCCCATAAACTCCCCTGAATTTCGTAAGAAAAAAGGTACAATTTAGCGGTTAGCACTGAGAACACACCCTCTCAAAAGCACCCTACCCTTCACATCCTATACACAGAGCACACTAAGGAGATATATTAAATACAAAAACACGAGTCGACGTGGCAACGGAGCGAGAGGAACCAGGACAGAGCAGTTGTCAGTTCAGAGAAACGTCATGTCATTTAGGGCATCAAACGTTCAACACATTTTCACAAGAGAACACCGACTTAATAACACACGAAACCCTTCAGACACACTAAAGAACTTTCTCCGTTTGGATCAGTATCCAGTGGTCAGTGTTTCGCTTTGCGCTACATGTTTTGGTGTGTGCATATTCCAAAATCCATTCTTCCAGTTCTCTCTACCACGCTGTGGAGGAAGGCCACTAGGGGGCAGTGTGAGTCCTCACCTTCATGTCGTCCATGCGCCGCCCCGAGATGTGGAGTTCAAGGGCCGGAACGTTCCGTGCTCTCATGCATGCTGGGCTCCTCAACACAGGCCCCTCCTCCTGGGTCATACGGGCCTGCTAACTAACATGCATGCTGGTGTAAAGGAAGAGGCTTATCTTCAACTGTCTGTCTGCGTGTCTGTCTGTCTCTCTCCAGAAAGAAACCCTAGACAGAGAGAGAGACAGACAGACAGGGAGAGAGAGAGAGAGCCATAAAAGAGAGACAGGGAGACAGAGAGAGAGAGACATAAGAGAGAGACAGGGAGACAGAAAGAGAGAGAGACATAAGAGAGACAGATAGACAGAGAGAGAGATAGACAAAGAGACAGATAGACACAGAGAGAGACAGAGAGAGAGAGACAGAGAGAAAGACAGAAAGAGAGAGACAAAGATAGAAAGAGAGAGAGACAGACACAGAGAGACAGAGATGGACAGAGAGAGAGACAAAGAGAGAGACAGAGATAGAGACTGCGTGAGGAACACAGTACCTAAACCCATTCTGGTCCAGAGAACACGAGGCCAGGGTTCTGCTAGTGGTACTGTGGTACCGTTAACGGCCTCCAGAGGGCAGCGCAGGGCGAGAGGTCGCTGGGCGTCTCTGCTACACAACAACAGAATAAAAGGCCTCCAGAACAGTCAGTAGCAGGTAGACTGGTCTGACCAGCAGGGGGCAGCACAACAAACATCTACCAGGCTATGCTAATATACTTCACATGCTACAGACACTAATGAAGAACGTGTCGTGAGGGATGGGGGGGGGGGGGGGGGGGACAGGTACAGCGTGTCATATGTGGAGGATCAGGATGTACGGCGTGTGCAGTGTAGAATAGAGGGCCGCTTTGGTACTGTAGAGAACAGATCAGAACATGTAGTGTTGAAAGGAAGGTTTGAAGACACAGTCCAACTAGGCTGCCTTTGTCCTAATGCCTCAAACACGGTGCTGTCCTTGGAGCGCGGACAGGAGGAGAGAGAAATCCAGTCAATCCAGTTTGATCTCCTTTCCAAAAACAGGATTGCGAGGGTTTGGTCAGCGTCTTTCCAAAGAGACAGCGAAGGCCTGTCAGTGGAGGTCAGATAACACAAGCACCAGTGATGAAAGGAACACAAACATGCCTCAGTCTTACAGACAAAGAGGCCGACCCACAGGGGCCAGTGTGGGTGCACGCCAGCCCCTCAACAGTCCTGCCTGCGAGGGGGAGGAGGTGGAGGAAGGTGGGGGTGGGGTCCAGCCCCCTCTAGGGGTGGGTGGAGGTGGAGGGCCTGTGCATGGGCAGGTGAGAGCCAGGGCAGGTGAGAGCCAGGGCAGGGAGCCCTCAGGAAGGGGCCCCCCCTCACAGCTGGTGCACGATGCTGTCCGTGTGGTTGGCGGGCGCCGGGCCATCCTGACGCAAACGCTGCCACTGGAAGGTAGTGCTGAGGGAGCCCAGCTCCTCCTCCTCACTCTCCTGCTCCTTGGCAAACTCCATGAACACCTGAGGAGAGGAGGGGAGAGAGAGGAGAGGAGAGAGAGGAGAGAGAGAGGAGGAGGGGAGAGGAGAGAGAGGACAGAGGAGAGATGAGGAGGGGAGGGGAAAGGAGAGAGAGAGGAGTGAGGAGATATGAGGAGGAGTGAGGAAAGATGTGGGGTGAGGAGGAGAGAGGTGAGGAGGGGTGAGGTAAGAGTAGAGGAGAGAGAGTGGGCGAGAGAGAGAGAGTGGTGAGGAGAGAGAGAGAGAAGAGGGGAGAAGAGGAAGGGTAAGAGGAGGAGGGGGGGAGGAGAGGGAGAGGGGGAGGGGAAAGGAGAGATGAGAGGATGAGGAGATGAGAGGAGGAGAAAATGAATGGGAGAGGCATAAGGAGAGGAACGGAGAGGAGAAAAAAAGAGTAAGAGCACATAACGTGGGTAAGAGGGGTGGGAGGAGTGGAGAGGAAGAGAAGCAGAGAGAGAGAGAAGGAGCGTGAGGGAGAGAGGGAGAGAGAGTAAGACAGGAGAGAGAGAGAGAAGGGAAGTGAGAGACATGGGAAAAATTCATGTAGATCCCAAACTAACAGGTAGACGACATGAGCACTGACCACAGACAGAACACCTTACCTGCTCTAAAGTCGACTGTGAGAAGTTATATTCTTCAAAGTTGAAGGTCTGCTTAGCTGGAGACAGAGGGAGGGAGGGAGGGAGGATGTTACAGTCTGAACACACAGGGACACCAAGAAATAGAGCTGTGCTGTGGGACTCACCGCTCTCTAACTGAGAGAAGGACTTGGCCAGGGACTGGACATCTTCCATGGGGATCTTATAAACCATCAGAGTAGCAAAGCTGCAACATGGAGCAGAGGGAGGTTATGGAGGTGAAGGCAGGTTATGGAGGTGAGGGGAGGTGAAGTAAGGGGAGGTGAGGTGAGCTGAGGTGAGGGGAGCTGAGGTGAGGTTAAGGAGGGCAGTTGTTTTTTTGGTGTCAGTCGGCCAGTGTAAAGTGACCTGACCTGATGCTGACCAGACACCATGATGTGCCACACGGTCAAACACTGCCTCGGCCTCCTCATGGTAGTCGTGTGGTCCCGGCGGCTCCTCGCTGGCGGCTCCTTGACGCAGAGCGGGATTGCTCTCTACTGGGACGAGACCAAGGGGTGAGGGTCTACCCACACCTTCCCAGGAGAACCAACGCACCTGGTCTCACAACCACACACCCTGTCTCTCTCACACACACCTGGTCTACACACGCACCTGGTCTACACACACACACACACACCTGGTCTACACACACACACGCTTGGTCTACATACACATCACCTAGCTCCTATCACACTTGCCTACACCACACATCACACGCACTAACCACACACACACACAGCAAGCTACACACACAGACCTGGTCTACACACACACACACCCATCCGCTCTAGTCTTATCACACATGCACACCCCGACACACATACTACACACACACCTAGTCTACACACACACACACACACACAGGAGTGTGTGTACGGAGGACTCTTACCAGATGCGTTGTTTAGACTTGGGGTCCATCCCTGTAGAGGGCTCATCCAGCAGCACGATCTGAGGGTTTCCCAGCATGCTCAGGGCAAAGCACAGCTGCAGGACACACACACACACACACACACACACCACACCACCACACCACAACAGCACACCCCGCCCACACACTCACACAACACAGCCACACACACAGCTGATTGGATGGTTGGCTGGTTTATAAGCAGGCTGGTTTCCTGGCTGGTTTGCTGGCTGGCAGGCTGGTTTACTGGCTGACTCATTTACTGGCTGGTTCACTGCTGGTTCATTGGCTGGCTGGCTGGTTTGATGGCTGACTTATTTACTGGCTGGTTGGATGGCTGGCTATTTTATAAGCAGGCTGGTTTCCTGGCTGGTTTACTGCTGGTTCATTTGCTGGTTTGCTGGCTGGCAGGCTGGTTTACTGGCTGACTCATTTACTGACTGGTTTCCTGGCAGGCTGGTTTACTGGCTGGCTGGTTTGCTGGCTGGTTTGCTGGCTGGCTCTTACCTTTCTCTTGAGGCCAGCTGAAAGGTTCTTTGCCTGCTTGTTCAGGTGCTCTCTGAGTTCCAGAGCGTTCACCACCCTGAGACACACACACACACACACACACACACACACAAGCGCTCAAGGTTAACCTCAACAACAGGGAAGGAGGGACGGGTGGAGGGAGGGACTGGTGGTGGGTGGAGGGGGAAAGGGGTGGAGGGAGGGACTGGTGGTGGGAGAAAGGGGTGATGTTGGGAGAGGTGGGTATGTTACCGTCGGATGATGCCTGGCACATCCTGTCCGCGGAGGCCCTTGATGGCAGCGTAGATCTCCAGGTGCTCCTGCAGGGTGATGCGGGGCCACAGGGGGCTGACCTGGGGGCAGTATCCCACATGCTCCAGGGGGCTGTCCACCGGACGGAAGTCTGTGCTGTAGTCCCCCATCAGGACCTGGGGAGGAGAGGGTGTGTAGAAAGGTGGGAGGGAGGGAGGCAGAGAGTAGGGAGGTAGAGAGGGAGGGAGGGAGGCAGAGAGTAGGGAGGTGGAGAGGAAGGGAGGTAGGTAGAGGGGTACGTAGGTAGGTAGGTAGGTAGGTAGGTAGGTAGGTAGGTAGGTAGGTAGGTAGGTAGAGAGTAGTCAGGTAGATAAGATGACAAGACGATAGAGTGGTAGGTATATGGGGACAGGTGAGATGGCAGGGTGGCAGGTAGGAGTGTAGGCAGGTACCTGTCCTGCGGTGGGCTCCGTGTCTCCTGATAGCATGTGCATGATGGTGCTCTTCCCTGCTCCGTTTGGACCCAGGAGACCCAGTACCTCACCTGGAATCACCATGGAAACAAATAGGGTTACACCGGGGGTCGCTAGGCTAAGCTACTAACTAGCTTAGGCTATTAGCTAAGCTAGGCTAGTAGGTAGGCTAGGCTACTAGCTAGGCTGGGCTACTAGCTAGGCTGTGCTACTAGCTAGGCTGTGCTACTAGCTAGGCTAGGCTAGTAGCTAGGCTAGTAGCTATGCTAGGCTGCCTGAATGAAGCTGTACCTTTGCGGACGCAGAAAGAGATGTTCTTGGTGGCCACGGTTCTCTTCTTATTGAGGGAGAAGCCATCACTCCTGCACTTGTACTGCTTCCTCAGGCTGTTGGCGACCACTACCGGCTTCTGAGAGGGGAGACGGGGGAGGCAGGGGAGAGGAGTCAGTCAGCACACTCTGGCTCAGCTGCAGAACCAGGCCTGGGGTGCTGGGAACTGGTCAGAGGTCAATAGAAGATGGAGGAGACCTGGGGCTCCACAATGTGACCACACTGAGATGTAGTGACCGTTCCAGGTGTGTGTTTATGTAATGGCATAGTTTCAGAGTTCCCAACTCACACACACACGCACACGCACGCGCACACACCTCCTCCCACATACACTCACCTCCTCACAACACTGGCAGGTGAGTGCCTCCTTGACACGAGCCTTCTCCATCTTCACGTCTTCGTCCTCGTTCAGACCTTCCTCCAGGTTCCTCTCCACTTTGGCTTTGGAATGGCAGGAGATCCTGGGGGGACATGGAGGGGACAGGGGCTGAAGGTGAGGTGTGGGGGTGTGAGGAGGAGTGTGTGAGGAAGAGTGTGTGTGGGAGAGAGTGAGAAGAGAGAGAGGAGAGGGGGGTGGGGGGGGGGAGGAGAGAGGATGAGGGTGGAGGAAAGGAGAGATT
Source organism: Plecoglossus altivelis (assembly GCA_036571765.1). Taxonomy (NCBI): domain Eukaryota; kingdom Metazoa; phylum Chordata; class Actinopteri; order Osmeriformes; family Plecoglossidae; genus Plecoglossus; species Plecoglossus altivelis. The sequence continues at coordinate 14,550,916 of BROE01000007.1, forward strand.
GAGGGATGGAAGGGAGGAGAGATTGAGGGAGGGATGAGAGATGAGAGAGGAGAAGCTTGTGTATGTGTGGGTGGGGAGGAGGGGGAGAGAGCACAGAGAGAGAGAGAAGAGAGAGACAGAGAGACAGAGGAGACAGAGAGAGACAGAGAGAGACCGAGAGAGGACCAGAGGAGAGACAGAGAGAGAGACAGACATGACAGACAGACAGAGAGAGATCAGAGAGAGAGAGAGGCAGAGAAGAGAGAGAGAGAGAGAGAGAGACGACAGAGAGAGACAGAAGAGAGAGACAGAGGAGAGTGAGAGAGAGAGATCAGGAGACAGAGAGAGATGAGACGAGACAGGAGGAGAAGAGAGAGAGAGAGAGAGAGACAGACAGAGTAGAGCAGAGAAGACGAGAAGAGAGGAGAGGAGCAGACAGAGACAGACAGATGGAGAGGGAGACAGAGGGAGACCGAGAGAGTAGAGAGAGAGAAGTAGAGAGAGAGAGGGGGAGACGAAGAGAGAGGAGTAGAAGGTGGGGGTGTTGGGGGAGGGGTGGGGGGAGAGAAGGGGAGGGGGATGGGGATGTGGAGGAGGAGGGGAGGAGACAGAGACAGAGACAAGAGAGAGGACAAGAGACAGAGGAGACAGAGAGAACAGAGCGAGAGAAAGAGGAGGCAAGGCCTTCAACTGCAAGAGTGGATCGTTCTCATGGTCTCCTCCGATATCGCATCTCCAAAAGTGAACGCAAGCGGAACAGGCAAGGAGGAGTAAAATCTGCAAGTTAGGGTGCTGGACGACACATCAGAGCCAAGCAGCACACGATAGAACGACCAGTTGGTTGTACGCTAGACACACACGCAGAGGCACACACAGGCACACACACAGAGGCACAAACACACTCCACAGACAGAACGGTGGATTACACACACACGCACACACACACTGTCTGTCTCACTCTCTCTCTTGCACATATACACACGAACACACACAACACACACACAACACAGACAACAGACGCACGCGACACAGCACCAGACACACACAGGCACACAGACACACACATACAGGAGGGGTCTTTAACATGGGAGGCTACATGGCCCTATGACTGTTAACTTAGTCTTCTCCTTAGGTTAGCCACACTTACTGCGACAACTGCGATGACCAGGTTCTTCCACAGGAAGTCTTCTTCATAGAGGGAAGGCAGGAAGGTGGCCTGTAGGTGGACCACAGGAGATGATTATGAGAAGACACACACGCACACACACCCTACCACCACCTCTCCACCACACACACACATCCCTACCACACACACACACACAACCCACCTCACACCTCCCCACCACACACACTCACCTCCCAACCACACACCCCCACCTCACACACTCACCTCCCAACCACATACCCCCCACCTCACGCACACACACCTCCCCACCTCCACCCCTCCCCCTCCATGGCTGGAGCACCTACCTTAGTGATGCAGTTGAGGCAGCCCATGAAGGGGTACAGAGGGTTAAACAAACACAGAGCGATGTGAAGGATTCTTGTCAGAGTCGAGTTCTCGTTCACCAACGACAGCTGGACCATGGAAGCAGACACGACACACGCCTGACACACACAGACGCACACGCACACACACACACACATACGCACAGAGACACACACACACACACAGGCACACACGCACAGAGACACACACATACACACGCAAACACACACGCACAGAGACACACACCACACACATCACACACAGACACACACAGACACACACACACTCACAGAGACACACACACACACAGATTAAGGATGTTAAAGTCCCAGCATTATGATATGTCCCCTCAGATGGTCTTGGTGTTTTGAGGTGTTGAGTCAGCAGTCTCACCATCATAGACACAACAGAGAAGAAGTCTGTGTTGCTCTGGACGCGGGTGAACATGAAAGACACCACGTAGGTGAACAGAATCATGGCCGGTCCGAATCCTACTAGACACAACACCTGGAGGAGGAACACATGATCAGGTGAGGCTGAGCTGGTACAGGAGGTGAAGGGATGTGTGTGTGTTACTGACCAGGATGTGTGTATGTGTGTGTGTTACTGACCAGGATGTGTGTGTTACTGACCAGGATGTGTGTGTGTGTGTTACTGACCAGGATGTGTGTATGTGTGTGTGTGTGTGTGTTACTGACCATGATGTGTATATACTGTATGTGTGAGTGTGTGTGTTACTAACTAGGATGTGTGTATGTGTATGTATATGTGTGTGTGTTACTGACCAGGATGTGTGTGTGTGTGTGTGTGTGTGTGTATGTATGTATGTATGTATGTATGTGTGTGTGTGTGTGTATGTATATGTGTGTGTACGCGTGTGTGCGTGTGTGTGTGTTACCGACCACAGCAGTGAGGTTGCTGGAGGTGAGCAGGTTCCCAGTGTGGAAGCTGAACAGAATGGTGGTCATGCAGGACAGGATGAGGTAGTAAAAAGGGACATCCACAGCAGCCTGGCCACACCAGTAGGCAGACGGAACCAGACCTGAGATCCGCAGCGTGGAGCGACACTTGATCTGGGAGGACGTCACAGAAACAGGTCATCCAATCACAGGTCGTTATAGAGGCAGGTCGTCCAATCACAGGTCGTTATAGAGACAGGTCGTCCAATCACACGTCGTTATAGAGACAGGTCATCCAATCACAGGAGAACATCAAAGAGACAGGCCATCCAATCACAGGTCGTTATAGAGGCAGGTCATCCAATCACAAGAGAACATCAAAGAGACAGGCCATCCAATCAGAGGAGAACATCAAAGCACAAGAGAACATCAAAGAGACAGGTCATCCAATCACAGGAGGTCATTATAGAGGGATCATCCCACCACACATATGAACATGAAGTGAAAATCAATTGATTTGCGCTAATTATTTCCTTTGCTTTCAGTATGAACACATCAATGCTCCTGATGTCCAGCCTACTGTACCTCTCGGTCCCGGGTGTGATCCATGGCGAAGTAGGCTGGCATGCCAGCAGCCAACATGCCCAGGATGATGGCCTCAATGTAGACCAGAGCGTAGGAGGTGGAGTCTGGGAGTTGCTATGGATAACATGGAGGAGAAGGAGGACAGGTCGAGATATGAAACTCCTTCATGTGGCAGGTTTGATACATTCCCAGTCACTAGTCAGATAAGCTTCACCTCCACTGACCTAGCGGAGGAGGAGGAGGAGGAGCTCCTTAGAGGAGGAAGAGGAGGAGGTTATGCAGAATATGGTACTGGGTGGATCTCGGTGCTGTTCATGAACACTCACGTATTCGAAGGGTTTGGTCCAGGTGCGGATGTGACCGGTGCCGTTTAGGCCACGCAAGATGGCGTTGCTGAGGATGTTGACAGCCATGGGCAGGGAGTGGACTGTAGTGCTGTTAAACGCTATGCTGTACCTGAAGCCCTGCAGGGGACAGAGAGAGAAGAGAAGGGGAGCAGAGGAAGAGAGGAGGGGAGGGGAGGGGAGGAGGAGAGGGGAGGAGGGGAGGAGGAGGGGGAGAAGGGGGAGAGGAGGGGAGCAGAGGAGGGGAGTGAGGAGGGGAAAGAAGGGGAGGAGAGGAGGGAGGAGAGGAGGGGAGAAGAGGGGAGAGGAGGGAAGGGGGAGGAGAGCGGCCGAGAAGATGTTGGAGGAGAGGAGGGTAGAAGAGGAGGAGGGGGAGGGGAGGAGAAAGAGGGGAGGGGGGAGGAGGAGGGAGGAGAGGAGGCGAGAGGGGAGGAGGGAGGGAGGAGGGAAGGGAGGGAGGAGAGGGGAGGGAAGGGGAGGAGAGTGAGCAAGAGAGAGACCAGCAGTAAGGTTTGTGATGGGGTGTCCGGGCCTGTTCTGGACTCGCCTTGCTGGATCCAGACACGCTGATAGCAGCACTGTGTGGTGCTGAAGCCATGTAGTCAGCCTGGGTCATCATCTCCACCTGGATGTTCTGAGACTCCAGGTTACGGACAAAGTCTGAGATATCAGAGCCTGTAGGAGGGATGAGTAGGGATGTTTGCTGATTGGTCGATGCTACAGATGCAGTCTGGAGACTGATGCTGATTCTAGGTAGATGTGAGGCCTGTTTATGGTGTGTGTGCTGCACACACTCACACTTTGCTGCACACACACACTACACGCATGCTGCCACAAGTTGAGTGTGTGTGTGCAAGCTAGTATGTGTGTGCATGGTGTGTGTGTGGTGCAGCATGGTGTGTGTATGCAGCATAGTGTGTGTGTGTGTGTGTGCAGCATGGTGTGTGTGTGTGTGCAGCATAGTGTGCTTGCCTACCTGAGGAGTTCTGGACCAGTAGGCTAGTCACATACTTCCTGGGGGGCTGGTTCCGCTTCAGAAGGTAGATGGGTTGGAACTCCCTGTCAGGGGAGTGGATCTGGATGTTACCTGTAGCCAGGGACAGAACCAGAACTGCTGCCAGGAACACCAGGAACAACACCAGCCTGCCAGGGGAGGAGGGGGGGGAGGGAGGGAGAGAGAGAAGGAGAGGTAGAGAGGGGGAGGGAGGGAGAGAAGGAGAGAGAGGAAGAGAGGGGAGAGAGGAGAGAGAGGGGGAGAGAGAAGGAGAGAGAGGGAGAGACAGGAAAAGAGGCAGAGAGGGGGAGAGAGTAGAGGGGGACAGCAAGGGGGAGAGAGACCGAGGGAGAGAGAGGGAGACAGAGGGAGAGAGAAGGGTTAGAGTAGGAAGGACAAGGTGGATAACTGTAGAGGATAACAGCTAACCTCAGTGTGGCATCAGGGAAGTTGAAAATGTATTTTTTGTGAGGCAGTATGTTCATTCACAGTTAGGTGACAGTGCGTTGCTTTGGATAACAGCTACATGAAACAGTGAGGGTGGTGCAGGGCTGGACAGGGCAGAGCTGGACAGGGCAGGGCAGAGCTGGACAGGGCAGAGCTGGACAGGGCAGGGCTGGACAGGGCAGGGCTGGACAGGGCAGGGCTGGACAGGGCAGAGCTGGACAGGGCAGGGTGGGGCTGGGCAGGGTGCAGCTGGCCAGCGCAGAGACGTACGTGTAGATGAAGGCCTTGCGTTCCCGCTGCATGTTGAGCATGTGCAGCCAGGCCAGCGTGCTGAACTGCTGCCGCCACAGGGCGTGGCCAGACACGGCGTCCGGCCGGCTGTCTGAGAAGGTCAGCAGACGCTGGTCTGTGTCGTCCAATGAGGACGCGTCGCCCTCGTCCTCAGCCTGCTCCTGGTTGAACACGCTGTAATCTGGGATGAGACCACAGGAGAAGAAAGAGGAGAAGAACAGAGAGTAAGCTTGTTTTATGATAGGCTGAGTGAGAGACCTTAGTGAGCTTAGAAAGAGAGGGGGCAGGGCGTGGCTAGAGGGGGCAGGGCGTGGCTAGAGGGGGCAGGGCGTGGCTAGAGGGGGCAGGGGGTGGCTAGAGGGGGCAGGGTGTGGTTAATGGGGGCAGGGCGTGGCTAGAGGGAGCAGGGCGTGGCTAGAGGGGGCAGGGCATGGCTAGAGGGGGCAGGGCATGGCTAGAGGGGGCGTGGTTAGATGAGAGAGGGCGTGTCTCACCAGCCTGGTCCACCTCAGCCTCTGCCTCCAGGCGCAGGAACACATCCTCCAGTGTCGTCATGGAGACCCCGTAGCTGGTGATGCCAAGGTCAGGCCTGCAGTCAAGCTCAGAAAACAGCCCTGAGGGAGAGAGAGAGAGACAGGCAGGCAGACAGAGACAGACAGACAGAGACAGACAGAGACAAGCAGACAGAGACAGACAGACAGAGACAAGCAGAGAGAGACAGGCAGACAGAGAGAGACAGACAGACAGAGAGAGACAGACAGACAGCATCCATTATAATCCACTCTTGGATAAGGGGAGACTTCGACTCAGCAGTAAAAACGAGCCGTACTCCTAGCATCCTTATTAAAACCGCTTCTTCCTCTGTCCTCTGACCTGAAAAGGTGTCCATGCTTTCGAAAGGAAGCGTGAAAGTCAGCTCCGCCTCCTGTTGCCGCGACAACTGCGCCTTGGGGATGTGATGTTTGACCAGCGAAGCCACGCGATCCGCCTCGCACCCATCACTCACCGACATCCTACGCAAAGGGCATGAAAAACACCACGCATCATCGTCTAGTGCAGCTACACTGAGCTGATAGGACACACGGTATCTACTGAGCGTGCTGGTCTGAGCTGAGACTCGAAGACGTAAAGAAGAGCTCTTGCCTCAGGTGGTAGCCCACGCCACACTTGGTCTTGAGGTAGAGAGACGAACCCACACACTTCAGCTGGCCCTGAGAGATCACAGCTTTACGGTCTGGGAGGGAGACAGAGACACAGAGAGAGAGACCAGAGAGAGAGAGATGTAGAGAGAGAAATGCAGAGGGAGAGAGAGACAGGGAGAGAGAGATGCAGAGAGAGAAAGACCAGAGAGAGAGAAATGCAGAGGGAGAGAGAAATACAGAGAGAGAAGCAGGGAGAGACACAGAGAGAGAGAGACGCAGGGAGAGAGAGACAGGGAGAGAGAGATGTAGAGAGAGATGCAGAGAGAAAGAGACAGGGAGAGAGAAATACAGATGCGCAGAGAGAGAGAGAGAGAGAGAGGCACAGAGAGAGACAGGAAGAGTGAGAGAGAGAGGTAGAGACGAAGGGAGAGAGAGAGAGAGGTAGAGAGGAAGGGAGAGAGAGGGAAAGGAAAAACAAAAGAGAGAGAGATGTGTCCTTGAAGTCAGTGCCCTTGAAACCCACTCCAGTAAGTTTGTGGTGAGAGAAGGTGGTTGAAGTGGTGAATGTGTCTGTGTGTGTGCTCATGTGTGCACGTGTATGTGTGCATGTGTGTGTGCACGTGTATGTGTGCGTGCACGTGTGTGTGTGCATGTGTATGTGTGTGTGCACGTGTATGTGTGTGTGCACGTGTATGTGTGCATGTGTGTGCATGTGCACGTGTGCGTGTGTACCAGCCAGGATGTCAGCCTCGTCCATGTAGTGTGTGCTCAGCACAGTGACCCTGCCAGCCCTGCGACTCTTCAGCAGTGACCACACCTGGTGTCTGGAGCAGGGGTCCATACCTGCTGTGGGCTCGTCCAGGAGCAGGATCTGACACACACACACACACCAGAACACACACCAGAACACACACACACACGCACCAGAACACACACCACAACACACACATACCAGAACACATACACACACGCACAGCGAGACTCGAAGGGATATCACAGTGCACACAACACAAGAAACACACCAGAACACATGCACACAAGCACGCACGAACACACACACACCAGAACACATGCACACGAACACAAGAAACAGTGACTTAATATTCAGTATGGTACATGAGTTGATCTGAGGCCACCTGTGTGTGTGTCTCCACCTGTGTGCGTCTCCACCTGTGTGTGTGTCTCCACCTGTGTGCGTCTCCACCTGTGTGTGTGTCTCCCTGGTTGCTATGCCCACAGACAGTGTCCTTACCTTGGGGTCTCCCTGGTTGCTATGCCCACAGATAGCTTGCTAACCTTGGGGTCTCCCTGGTTGCTATGCCCACAGATAGCTTGCTAACCTTGGGGTCTCCTAGGATAGCTATGCCCACAGATAGCTTGCTAACCTTGGGGTCTCCCTGGTTGCTATGCCCACAGATAGCTTGCTAACCTTGGGGTCTCCCTGGTTGCTATGCCCACAGATAGCTTGCTAACCTTGGGGTCTCCCTGGTTGCTATGCCCACAGACAGTGTCCTCACCTTGGGGTCTCCTAGGATAGCTATGCCCATAGACAGCTTGGTAACCTTGGGGTCTCCCTGGTGGCAACACCCAGACAGCTTGCTAAACTTGGGGTCTCCTAGGATAGCTATGCCCACAGATAGCTTCCTCACCTTGGGGTCTCCCTGGTCGCTACACCCAGACAGCTTGCTAAACTTGGGGTCTCCTAGGATAGCTATGCCCACAGATAGCTTCCTCACCTTGGGGTCTCCCTGGTCGCTACACCCAGACAGCTTGCTAACCTTGGGGTCTCCCTGGTGGCAACACCCAGACAGCTTGCTAACCTTGGGGTCTCCTAGGATAGCTATGCCCACAGATAGCTTCCTTACCTTGGGGTCTCCTAGGATAGCTATGCCCACAGATAGCTTGCTAACCTTGGGGTCTCCCTGGTGGCTACACCCAGACAGCTTGCTAACCTTGGGGTCTCCCTGGTCGCTACACCCAGACAGCTTGCTAACCTTGGGGTCTCCCTGGTGGCTACACCCAGACAGCTTGGTAACCTTGGGGTCTCCTAGGATAGCTATGCCCACAGATAGCTTCCTCACCTTGGGGTCTCCTAGGATAGCTATGCCCACAGATAGCTTGCTAACCTTGGGGTCTCCTAGGATAGCTATGCCCACAGATAGCTTCCTCACCTTGGGGTCTCCTAGGATAGCTATGCCCACAGATAGCTTGCTAACCTTGGGGTTTCCCTGGTGGCTACACCCAGACAGCTTGCTAACCTTGGGGTCTCCCTGGTTGCTATGCCCACAGATAGCTTGCTAACCTTGGGGTCTCCCTGGTTGCTATGCCCACAGATAGCTTGCTAACCTTGGGGTCTCCTAGGATAGCTATGCCCACAGATAGCTTGCTAACCTTGGGGTTTCCCTGGTGGCTACACCCAGACAGCTTGCTAACCTTGGGGTCTCCTAGGATAGCTATGCCCACAGATAGCTTGCTAACCTTGGGGTCTCCTAGGATAGCTATGCCCACAGACAGTGTCCTCACCTTGGGGTCTCCTAGGATAGCTATGCCCACAGATAGCTTCCTCACCTTGGGGTCTCCTAGGATAGCTATGCCCACAGACAGCTTGCTAACCTTGGGGTCTCCTAGGATAGCTATGCCCACAGACAGTGTCCTCACCTTGGGGTCTCCCTGGTGGCTACACCCAGACAGTTTGCTAACCTTGGGGTCTCCTAGGATAGCTATGCCCACAGATAGCTTCCTCTTCTGGCCTCCACTCAGATTCTTGGCCTGGGCATCCATGATTTTCTCCAGGTCGAGATCCTTCAACACTTTGGTCACCTGAGACATAAACGACACAGAACAGTACGATAACATGACGATATTTGTGTGTAACTGTTAACTGATGGCATGAATATTCACTGGTTAATACAGTAAGTTCAAGTTGTGCTTTATTGTCATTCCGCTACATGCGGGTGCATACAGTGGAACGAAATGTCGTGCCTCACAGAGCCACGTTGCTACATAAGTACAGGCATACAACATGTAGGTTAAACTGTGTTACTAGTTTAGCAGTTATGTCGCTAGACTTTTTCTCCCTAGCGATAAAATAGCGCATCTAATGGCTAGAGACATGTATTATTGAGGCAAACAATTGTTTAAAACTTTTCAAAACATATTTTAACCTTTAAAAACAAACAAAAAAGAGACAAGATGAAACAGAGAAAAGAAAGGAGAGTCAGGAACAGCAGAGCCCTCATGAAGAACTTATTATTGAGGCAAACAAATGTTTACAACTTTTCAAAACATATTTTTTTACCTTTCTCTCAAAAAACCTTTCCAAACTTTTTTGGGGGCAGCAGATATCGTTGAACAAATCTTTTCGTTGAACGTAACCAGAAGATTTGATTCATAACATCCGTCACCATCGACTCCCAGCGACTCACCTCTGCGTTGATCTCAGCAGGTGGGATGCCTTTAATGGCAGCGAAGATCTTCAGGTGTTCCTCCACCGTCAGGACGTCGAAGATGATGTTGAACTGCGGGCACACGCCCACCAGCTGCTTCATCTCCGAACCCTCAGCGATCTCTGCCACCGGTGAACCGTAGATGGTGGCTGAACCGTCGCTGGGCTGGCAGATGCCACACAGGATGTTCATCAGAGTGGTCTTGCCCGCGCCGCTGTGCCCCAGCAGGGCAGTGATCTGGCCCTCGTAGATGTCAAAGGTCAACCCTGGAGGGAGGGGGGAGGCATAAGGGGGAGGGGGGGAGCACGAGGGGGAGGGCATGAAGAGGAGCACGAGGGGGAGGGCACGAGGGGAATAGGGGGAGGGAGGAGGAGGGAGGAGGAGGGCATTAGGGGGAGGGAGGAGAGGGGCACTGAGGGTATGGAGGAGGGGGAATAAGGGGGAGGGATGGGAGGATGAGGGGAGGGAGAACGAGGGCATGAGGAGGGTATGAGGGGGAGGGAGAACGAGGGCATGAGGAGGGCATGTCAGTGGGTAACTGTTTGCTGAGGAATCATTTCCAGTGAACATTCTACTGGTGTGTACGTTTCCTTACAACACAACTATAAAAGGTAAAAAAATTTAAAAATCTAAAACTGCCAGTCGTCCCGCTCACTAGGGAAGTCACTAGCGAAGTCACTAGGGAAGTCACTAGCGAAGTCACTAGGGAAGTCACTAGGGAAGTCACTAGGGAAGTCACTAGGGAAGTCACTAGGGAAGTCACTAGCGAAGTCACTAGGGAAGTCACTAGGGAAGTCACTAGCGAAGTCACTAGGGAAGTCACTAGGGAAGTCACTAGCGAAGTCACTAGGGAAGTCACTAGGGAAGTCACTAGCGAAGTCACTAGGGAAGTCACTAGGGAAGTCACTAGCGAAGTCACTAGCGAAGTCACTAGCGAAGTCACTAGCGAAGTCACTAGCGAAGTCACTAGCGAAGTCACTAGCGAAGTCACTAGCGAAGTCACTAGCGAAGTCACTAGCGAAGTCACTAGCGAAGTCACTAGGGAAGTCACTAGGGAAGTCACTAGGGAAGTCACTAGCGAAGTCTAGAGCTCAAATGTCGAAGTGCATATGCTTTTGGGCGAGTTATGGAAATGTCAACTACATAGATAGATGCTTGATTGAGACTTAGAAGCTATTGAAAGGAAGTCTCTTAACAGAGCTAGAGGTGCTTTAGTGTGCTAGGGGAAGCGCAAGTATTGTTATGTTCTAGAGGCGGGAAGGGGCTGCTTAAGTTTATTGGTGGTCTATAGTTTTGAGCTCTTCTATAAGCACGGGAGCATTGAATTCTTAGTGTTCAGGGAAGTCACTTAGTAGGATCGAAACTCGACATTGAGAGTATACGGCAAATCACTCTTCCTCCTATGCTTGTGTAGGAGTTCATCGTTACGTTTTAGAGTGTGGACCGAATTGGTCTTCATTTTTTCAATATCTTTTCTCTGATAGATGTTCCGGATAGGTTTGAGGATTTGTCGTCCCTGATATAGTGAAGCAAACAACTGTGTAAGATTGTTCCAGGTGTAATGTTCTGTTTACAGCGGAGGTGTTTTGTATCTAGTAGGAGGAAGAGATTAAAATACTGTAATACGATAGTTTATCAAGCGTAAAGTTTCAGACTTTTATGAACAAGCTGTGTTGCGTTTTTTTCATCTTAGTGAGAGGGTGAAAATTTTCAGAGTGATGGTGAATTGAATAGGTTATTATGGGTGAAAGGCGATGAGAGTCAGTGTATAATAGATTTGTAGTCGGTTTTATTTTGGCTCTATTCGGGTTTGTCTATATTTGCCTGATCTTCGCGTCTGTTTAACGTTTTTATCAGTTGGAAGTAGTTGTCTTTTGTATTAGAAGTAGCATCCAGTAAGTATTTGTTTAATTTCGGGCGTTGGTAATGTGTGTATTGTTGATTCTACTGTTGTGTCTGTCAGACCGGGTGGTGGATGCAGCTATTGGCATTGGAGAATACAGGAGTGTGTTTGTGGTCTTTTCCTCTGTCTTGTGCAGGTTGTATGACATAGTGCGCACTCAAATATTCATTTGGTATTGATCGTATCATTGCTGTGGTGTTGGACACGTTGCGACAGAGACACCAACTTGTGTTTGTAAACTTACTTGTCACTGAGAGAGATGTATAAGAGATTCAACGGAGGTCTAATGTTTAATCTATTTTCATGACTTTGCCAAGTGGCTTTTGTACTCCTTTATGCTAACCTAGTAACTTCTGCAGACATACTGACTTCGATAGGAGTGGTCATGTGAATACTGTGAATGACTGACAGGGGTTGATGACTACTCATGGCTATTTCTATGCATGTCTGATGAGACAGTGATAGCTACCTGAGCTAAAGCCCTTCTCTCACACTGAGGGAGCTAACGTAATGCTCTGAACCACCTCTGCTAGCGCTGCATGTGAGCCAGTAGGTTTGTGCTTCCTCTAATGTGCTGGTGATGTGTGACTGTGTTGCAGCGGTACTGGGTCAGAACAGGGAAATATCTTACCCCCTCCTGAGTGTCTGTGCCTTGAGAGGTTCATCAGTGGTCCTGTCCTGCTCCTATTATTACAATGAAAGTCACACAGTCACTAGAGGAGAGTGGCGTGAATGGAAGAACAGTCAAGGACACACCTACAACATCCAGGACCAACCAGAGTATGCAGGTCGTGTGCAGTACCTTGGGGATAAGAAGGGAGACTGCAGCCTGACCATCACAGACCTGAGAGACACGGACTCAGGATTCTACTACTTCAGATTTCAAACAGCAGCCTCTTCAAACTGGCAAACTGACTCACAGAGAATCACTCTCTCAGTCACAGGTACCAAAGTCTTGTAGGACCTTTGTATCATTTTAGGGATCCTAGTTTAGGTCAAGTGAACCTGGACCAACTGATACTTAATCTCTTTGCTTCCTAACCCAGCTCTGCAGGTGATGGTAACAGGGCAATACTGGAAGACACTCACCTGTAATTCCACCTGTACTGTAACTGGATCTATCGGCTACATCTGGTACAAGAACAACCTAATCCTGCAAGGAGAAACCAGGAAGCAGTACAGTGGATATGTATACAGTACTGATGTCAACTACTACTCCTGTGCAGTATCAGGCCATGAGGATCTCCCCTCTCCTGCAGTGTGTGAGTCTGGATTACGTCTCAGTCTTTTGTAGTTCAGGAAGAGTTCTGTTAATCAATGAATTCAATCGTTCCATCATGTCTGACTGACTTCGAGGGGAGGAGGGTTTTTCTAGTATCACCCAGGATACTGGACATGCTGCACTCATGTCAGAAAAGGTTTTGTTCATGAAACTGATCAGCTTTGCAGGGGTCTTTCAGGAAATATATTGTACATGCTGGAAAATACAGTTACATTTTGTTTGATTGTAGAGTTCCTAGTTATATGCTGACATTTTTCAGGTGTTTCTGGTCAGAACTGCTGGAGTGTGAATTACTCCACCAGGAGGGTGTGTGCCTTGAAGGGTTCATCAGTGGACCTGTCCTGCACCTACACACACCCTACAGACTATAAGATCACCAAAACATTCTGGATTAAAGTTGATCATTACAACCAGGAAAGATTTACTGACCTTAATGATGATTATGAGTACGCAGGTCGTGTTAAATACAATAGCAGGAAGGTGAACCACCACACTCTGACAATCACAGACCTGAGACAGACTGACTCAGCTGAGTATAAGTTCAGAATGATAACAGATAAAAATGGAAAGTATTATGGCTCTCCTGGCGTGCAGCTGTCTGTCACAGGTAATTCTCCACAAACACATCAGATTAGCGCCACAAACAGCAGCATCCATCTGATCGTGGATCTGTCTTGTCATCATCAGACATACAGGTGGAGATTGACCGGACATCTGTAACCGAGGGAGAGAAAGTCTCACTGACATGCAAGACCACGTGTCCGCTGGGTCTCAACACCTCCTGGTTCAGGAACGGAAAACCGGTGACCAACAGAAAGACCCGACAGAAGTTTCTGTACTTGGACCCAGTCAGCAGGGAGGATGCAGGCAGATACTCCTGTGCTGTGACAGAACACCTGCATCTCCGCTCTCCTGAAGAGACTGTCAACGTCACGTGTAAGACTCCAACATCCACAGTTTATAAACCACCTCAGTCAACCTTGTCTTCTAACTTCAAGCTGTTCTTCTCTTTAATGCCCCCAGACAAGCCAAGAAATCTGTCCGTGTTAGTCAGTCCCTCTGGTGCAGTAGTGGAGGGCAGTTCAGTGACTCTGACCTGCAGCAGTGATGCTAACCCACCAGTGCAGACATACACCTGGTACCAGGAGAGCATCCCCTCATCTAAATCACCTGCACAGAACTACACCATCACTAACATCACATCAGAGGACAGTGGAGAGAAATACATCATCACTGACATCGGATCTGAGGACAGTGGACAGTATTGGTGTAGGGCTAAGAATGTTGTTTGGTGAGGTAGTTCTCACTGTTTTGATCGATGTTTTTATGTAAGTGTTGACAAACGATCAGTTTTACGTTTTGGAAGATCCTCCATAATTATATGTTGTTGTAAGAGATCTCACATTAAACCATATTCTTGGCTGCATGTCCATTTCGACAAGCCTAGGAATTGGTGTGTGTCAGTCAGTTCACTCTGGTTGCAGTAGTAGGGAAGGGCGTTCAGTTTTGACTCTGAGTGCAGCAGTGAGCTACAAGTGAGACATAACTGGTACAAGGAGAGATGCCCCTTCTAAATACTGGGACAGAACTACACCATCACTAACATCACATCTGAGGACAGTGGAAGATACTTCTGTCAGGCTAGGAATACAGTTGGAGCTACTAACTCCTCTGTTCTAATGATCACTCTTCTGACAGGTAAGATACTGTTAATAATTGATTTACATTTAGTGGATACTATCTTACCACCTTCAAAATGCCAGCATAGGCCTGATACAAATATAAACCGTTCCACCTAGTGGACAGTTGTAATATGACACATGTTAGCATCCCTTGACTGTACAGTAAAGAAAGACACACCAGTGCATGAAGGTTGTGTTTCCCCTGTTATGTTGTTCAGGGATGTCAGCAGCTCAGGCTGCAGCAGTAGGAATCAAAGTCTCTGTTCTTCTGGCTGTCACCCTCCTCTCTGTCTGCCTCCTCTGCAGGTGAGGAAGGGAATGGAAAATATTGTTAGACATTGAAATGGTTTCAAAAGTATTCATATACGATGTACTGGTGCTCAGTTAACTATATAGCTATGTTAGCGTGAATCCTGACCGTTTATAAAAGTAGGAAAGTATGTATTAATTATTAATAGATCCATTAATCAATTAACAGGAAGAAGACGTTAAAACTGGCCCCTGCTAACAGACAAGCAACAGAGAACGAACGGGTTTGTGTGCGCATGTTTTCTTGTATATATACATGTGGTATATGTATTATCTCTGTGCCATTTTCCTCTCTCTCTTCTTTCCAGAGGGACTCTGGAGCTGTGTACAGACACGTGTCATTAAACCTGGAAGAGGTTTGGGGGAAACATCCTGTCTAGTTCACAGAAATTTGTGTGTTGTATGATGCACTGTATTGAAGGTTGTGACATCTTCTTTCTCTCTGACCTTCAGAGACACTGTTCAGACCACTGAGGACTCATCTGAATCTTCAGGCCTGTCACAAGAGCCTAGGATTGAACGCACATTGACACACACTTACAGGACACATACACACAGATACCTTTAGTAACTGAAGAATACAAAAAGAAATGTGTACCAGAATAAGAAATGATTAAGGTCTTTAGTGAAGGATAGTTCAGAATGTGTCGACAAAATGTTTTAAGAAATACACAAAAAATTACAAAAAGGTCAAAGGAAAGTTCGGGAGATAATTTGGGAAAGAGTTAGTTATGGATGAGACAGAGGGAGTTATTTGGATCGCTCTGACTGAGAGTAAACACGTTCCCCCTCACGGGTGGCCAAATATGAGGGAGATGTTGGATATTGTCGATGTCAACGACTCCTAGTGAATGCGCTGCGTCTCTTTACGGTGTTTTTGTATCCATGTTTTCATATGATGTGAGGTCAGTTAGTCGCTCATGCTAACTTTGCACTTGATTGTAGGCCGCTATAGCAGAGCGCTTTACTTTTTTACTTTAACTTGAGTGAAAAATTTGCTGTCAATACTTCAACTGTGACATTTTTAAACACGATCATCCGTTTTTCTATTTGAGAGTAGAATGTGTACTTTTGCCATCTCTGTAATCCAGTGACTTTGTCGGGTTAAGCTGTTGTATAATATTGCATAATATCGCTTTCTGGTTGACGTGGGCATTTTATTTTTGATTTTAGTGTCTCGCCTTTCTTTCATTGTTTAGTTAGCCTGACATGGAAGCACAAGAAATAATGTCATTGATAAGATATTTTTATTTGAGTTTTTTGGTGTCACCTGCCACCCCGAAAGAAATCTTTACGCTTGGGTCACTGAAAACGTGAAGCAACTATGATGTTATTTTTGTACGTTTCATATTTCCATCTTTTTTTTGGGTCCATTTTACTAACATGACACGGATTTCTCTTACTGTGATCGTGTTCATAATGTGATAGTAAGGCTTGTGATACTTTTAATACTGGATTTTCCTGAATAAATTCATGTATTGGAATAAATTCATAGTTTGTGTATCACTTGAGACGACAACCATCAATGCACACCAGTGAAGGAATGGTCGGTATCGACTCATGTTTGTGGTTTTTCACCACGTTTAACGGAACCTGGACTCCAGGGTTTGGAGGAGAAATCATCCGTCTGCAAACACAAGAAACCTGAACCTCTCTGATGTTATTAATATTATAGGAGATATACAGACATCCTTCCTACACCAGCAAGTCCAAATACAAAACAATACAACAGGCTATACAACAAAAACAAATACATTTTTGTTACGTTCCTTTGTTCATAATATAGTACACAGTTTTCAGAAATAGTTCAAGTCTTTAAGTCCAGTTAACGTAGGTAGCAGTTTATGTGATAAGTGAGTTGTTGTTTTGACTGTATTCGTCACGGCTGCTTGCGTTAGCTAGGATGCTAAAGCATTTACGGAATACAGTAAAAAGCACTCGTCTACAAATATATATCAATGCGTATTCAAAGTATTTTAAATGGTATTCAACGTTTGAAATGAAATATTTCATGTTTTCTTGCCTTCTGTTTTGTGTACTTTCGTCCATCTCTTTCTCCGCAGCCATCCCTTCTTCCGTTTGAATCCTCCGCTTGTCACTTGTAGCCACGCCCACCTTTTACTCAATTGGTCGCTTATCAAAATATAGGCGGGACATAAGATGCAGATGCTTGTTCGCGTTTCCGATATGTTTGTTTGAAAACTTCTTCAACCAGGAGTGACCATACGCTTTAATGAAACGTGGGTGACAGGTGTTATCTTCAAAAATTTAGCATGTTTATTAAGAATTAAAAAAATCACTGTCTTTATTCTTGGGCTTCTCTTTAAGAAAACCAGGTGTAGTTATTTCAAGGATATTTGTAACAAATTTTGGTTTTCATGAAACATGAACGATTTATTGCGATGATCATCTAAAAGAAATGCAAGGAATGACGTCTTCAATGACGTCAGTTAAAACTAGCCCACGGCCCTGTGGGTGTAAGGCTGTAATGTCTCTAGGCCGCCAGCAGGAGGATCTGTAGAACAGGAGAATGGAACTGTCAGACAGTGGAACCTTTCAAGCAAGGACCTTCCCGCCTGGGTATGAACAGGGCACTCACATATCAAACTAATCTATGATGCTTTGTTGGCTCGTCTCCTCTCTTGCCTCTCTCTCTTTCTCCTATCTAAATCGTACTCTCTCTAAGCTCTACAACTACATCCTCATCTCTTCGAGCCTCTCCACTCTCTCTGCCTCTTCGTCTCTGTACTTGGGTGTCTCCTTGCTCACTCTTTGGGACACACATTCTCGTGTGGCTCTGTGTTCTCGCCTCTTCCTCTCTCTTTCTCGCTCTCTTGTCGTCTCCTCTCTCCTTTCCTACCCTCCTCATGTCCTTGGTTATAACCTAGATCTCTACTGACTCATACTCACCCACCATCTCGATCCTTGCTCCCAGCTGTTAAAAATTGCCTACAGGGCGAACAGCATCCTCCTGTTAGACTGCAGTCTTGGCTTTCTCTAGCCCTCTTGATTCACCCAACACTACGCCTGTTCTCAGGCTCTCTCTCATTTTCTCAAACACAAACACACCACACACACATAAAAACACACAACACACACATCTATAAACACACACACACCCTTCATCTACTTTCCTATCGTCCCTCTCATCTTCTTCATGCTGGGGAAACCTTAACTCTACAACCACAACTACTCAAGTATATAATGTACCACTGATCTTGCCATTTTCTAAAATATCATCTCAACACATCATAATCAGCCTCTCGAAGCATAACATAACAACACAAAACAACTGACTCTCTTACAGGCCAGTACAGTTCTCTCTTTTCTGGTGCACATATGTTAATTGCTAGAACCAGAAACCTGATCCTCAAAAGCTAATCCTGGGTATTAAGTCGGATCGTTCTCAACCTATATAACCCCACAAACCTCAAACCTATATCTCCTATATCACACTGAATCAAGAACAATCAACCACATCCTCCTCCTCCCCCGCCCTCTGTAATTTCAATCATATCTCTTTCAGCCTCTTAAAACACAAATTAATTTTAATTTTTTAATGTTTTTATGTATTCAGTAAGGTTAAGATATGTCTTGATTTTTCAGCAAATAACTGTGTTCATGTTGTATTGTGTTAACAGGAGGTTTTCTATAAATAGGATCATACATACTGTATACTGGTTATATACAAGTTCCAATAACAACCGTGTTTGCGTTTCTCTCATGAAGGGTCAGAACTTTCAATGTATTGTAATAAGGTTCTTTGGTGCAAAACAGCCAATTGCAAAGTGTAAAATACTGTAAGTCCCACCCACTCTGGATCTGATAGGCTCAAGTCCAAGCCTCTGCTTCTTGCGTCCTAGTAACAAAATTTATTTAGTTAATAGTTCTTCGTTTTGTATCATACAGGCCAACACCTGAGTTACACGTATTCAAGTTCATTAGTGTGTTATTTTTGACCTCTTGTTGTGTCTGTCTTGACAGGGCGTGATGCACTTTATAGGCATTGAGAACTACATGAAGTGTGTTTTGGTCTTCCTTCTGCTCTTGTGGCTGGGTTATGTAGACGTGAGTGCCACAAACCACTCACGTACATCCTAGTTGCTGTGCAGCCAGTTTGCTGGTGTAGACGAGTGTGTGAACGTTGTAGACAAAAGACACACTGGTGTTTTAAACTCTCTGTCCACCGAGAGAGCTGGTGTGTCAGACATCTCAACATAGGATCTAATGTTTTACTTCGTTTATTTTGTACCTACTTTGCCAGAAGTGTGTCACAGTGTTACAGTGTCACAGTGTTACAGTGTCACAGTGTTACGTGTCACAGTGTTACAGTGTCACAGTGTCACAGTGTCACAGTGTTACCAACACACACCAGCCGTCTGGTCCTCCTGCAGTCCTGCCTGAACGGCTGATAGGCTCGTGGTCACAGGCACAGTGATACCCACACAGCCAATCAGGATCAAGCTACCATTGATTTCCTCTGGAAACTCTTAAAAGCCTGGATTTTAGTCTGAGGATGTCGATGACCAGGGCCTGGTTTCTAAATGTGTATGCTGTTAATATAAGGATACTGTGTGCATGCTTCATAATCGAGGCACGTGAGCCTAAACGGGTTCAGACGATATCATCATTCACCAGAATCATATCACGATAATAGCAATTTGTTCTCTGGATTAGCGGTCTAATTATGGTGTCGGAGCATTACTGATTAAGGAAAATTCTATAGGGCGATTTCCGAGGATAGAGAGGTCTATTTCCCATCGAGGTTCGCTCGGTTCCTCTCCTCCTCTGTGTGGTGTTCTTACTGTTGGGATTATTGTATATATAATCGGTAATGCGATCGGTTTGCTTCTTTGCTTCAAGAGTGTTTTAATAGGTGTGTGGTTAATTGTATTGTACGTTACGCGCTGTACCTGCAGACAGTTTGTTACTGCAGGTATGAGGTGCTACAGTGAAGTCAGCGAAAGCTCTTGATCTTCTCATGATGATCTGGGTGCTTGTTTGATATATTAAAGATTAGCGTATATAATGGAAGCGAGGAAGTAAGAATGTTCTGGTTTTTTATTTGGGCAATGGAACAGGTTTCAAATGGAATGCGCCGCGGATTCCCTTGCTCCCTTAGCAGTATTTGAAACCAACAGGGGGACCAGCGACGGTGTACTGCCTATGCGGGAGAGAATCTACGGCCTTGGCCGAGGAAGGTGGCGGAGGAGATGCCTTCTTACACAGACAGTCATATCTCAAACTTATCTTGAAAACTCATGATTCTATTAGGCATTGCTTGTATGTGTGCGCTCCTCCTTAGAGCAGGGCAATGCGGGCATGATGTTATACTTAGGTGATGCGTTCCCAATTCAATAAAAGACAAGGTGAGCGGAGACTGCTTCAGAGTGTGGCGGGAGAATTGTAACTGAGCAGTCTCCGGGCACTCTCCTTGCAAGTACAACCTTACTCAAACTCTCTGTGTCTCTTATTTCAGGTTGGTGATACAAATGTTCGGTGTTTAAACCTAACACTTACCGAATGACTTCCTTTCCCCTGAACTCAGGAGAAACAGGCTCCACAGGGTCGTCCACGCTGGGGGCCCCGTTCATGTCCATCTCGTACACGGAGCTCACCTCCACGTAACGCTTGCCGCGCTTCGACCAATAGGACGGCTTCAGGAAGTAAAGCAGGGACCGCCTGATGCCAAACTCGCCTGGGTGAGGGACACCAAACAGTGAGTGGGAGAGAGGAGAGGGGTTGAGAGAGGAGATGGTGTGTAGGAGGAGAGAGAGAGAGAGGGAGCGTGGAGCGGGAGGAGAGTTGTGGTGTGTGGGTGAGAGTGTAGTGGTTGCATGTGTGTGTGAGAGGGTGCATGTGTGTGGTTGTGTGGTGTGTGTGTGTGTCTGTGTGAGAGAGGAAGAGTGGCATGTGTGTGTGTGTGTGTGAGGAGAGCGAGTGCATTATGTGTGTGTGTGTGTGTTGATGTGTGTGGTGTGTGTGTTGTGTGGTGTGTGTGGGAGGTGCATGTGTGTGTGTGAGGTGCCATGTGGTTGTGTGTGTGTGTGTGTGAGAGAGTGGCATGTGGAGTGTGAGAGGTGCATTGTGTGTGTTGTGTGTGTAACATGTGTGTAACATGTGTGTAACATGTGTGTGTGTGAGAGTGACGGTGAGGTGTGTGTGTGTCTTTGATGTGAGATTGCACTCTGTGTGGTGTGTGAATGTGTGTTGTGTGTGTCCTTAACCTGCAAGCACCTGGATTCCAAGTAGAGGCCAGCAGCAAAGGTAAGGAAGCAGTGCCAGGATCAGCGATGAGCAGAGGAAGCATAGAGTTGGGATGGGGGCCGCTCAGGAGAGCAGGGAAGAAGAGAACTGCTCTCACTCACTCAGCGCCGCTCCAGGTTAGCACAACTGCACACGCGCAGACACACAGCGCATGCACACACAGACAGCCACACACACGCAGACATGCAGACACACACACCACACGCACACATGCAGACACAACAGAACACAGGGCGACACCGGCAGAAACACGCTAGACACACAACACACAGGTGCACACGAATGCACACGGATGCACAGTACACGAGACAACATTCGCAGCACATGCAGACAAATCAGCACACACATGATTTCACTTCTTGTTCAGACTTGCACTACACACGGGCAGATTACACACTGCAGACACAGTTATGAAGGATTTCCCGCAGACACACACACACACACGGGGCACAACAAATTTAGCAGACAAACAGCACACACGCAGACACACGCAGACATACACACGTGCGAACACACACACAAGCAGACCCCACAATCCCCATACAACACACGCAGACGACATTCATTCACGCCCGCATTACACACACATCACAGACACGCAGTCGCACACACACTACAGATCATGGTACCGTACACACATTCCTCATAAACCTGGTTAGCATTCTTTCAGAATTCTATAGTTCAGGCACACACCCGCCGTACCACACACGACAGGACAAGCGTTCTCTATGGCGAAATAGGACAGGAAAGTACATCACCAAGGGGACACAAGGCACACAACAGACGCGTTCACACACGACACACACTCACACAGCCCGCACTAGCACAGGGATTGGTGGGGCGACAGTAGTGTAACGTGGGGAGCAGGGCTGCTAACTGGAAGCGTGGGGTTAGGGGTTGGTGGCGGTATACCTTGGGCGCAGTGCTAGATGGAGAAGGTTACTGTAGGGAGAGAGGAAGGCCAACTTTGAGCCACACAGAGGCTGAGGGAGTCTCTTAAGTCATAAAGTGGAGAGCACTGTGAACAGGTTTAATGGCACGCCAAACACACACCGGTGTTTCTGTCCTATGAGCACCAGACCGTGCTGGACAACTTGGGCCTTCATAGTACAAGGGAGATGCGAGCATGAGGAGAAGAAGATCTGAAGGTGAGCAAAATGGTGGGGGAGGGAGAGAGTAGAAGAGGGGGAGTGGGGGAGAGAGAGGGGGCGAGGGGAGAGAGAGGAAGTTGGCGGGGGAAAAGGGAGGTTGGGGTAGAGTAGTTGGATCGTGGAAGAAGACGGGAGAGGTGGGATATCGAAGAGACGAGGATAAGAGGGAGGATTTAGGAGAAGAGAGGGGAGTGAGAATAGGTGGTAGTGTGGAGAGGGCAGAGAGAGGGTAAAGGGGCATGACGAAGAGAGAGAGGATAGTCGAGGAGTAATGATTGAGTTGGGGAAGAGTAGGGTGGTGGGATACATTTGGCTCACATCCTGAAAGCTCTTTAGTGCTTAGAAGCTGTCCTCTCTCCGAGCATAGCAAACACTCGCACACGTATGCTGAGGACTTGGATTAATGCTAACATATAGAGGGAAGGGCAAATGAAGTGTGACATTAGCCAGCAGATAATCTACGGTAAAACAGGACGTTCCTCGACAGGAACCACCAGGAGCCCAACAGTCACTTAATCCTGGATGAAGACGTTTTCACCGAGGGGTTTTGAAACGAACGCCAACAACGCAAACTTCAACGGCGCAACTCACTGAAGAGATCCCGTACAGGAAGATGAGGAGGAAGACGACCAGGAAGTGACTGTTTGGAAAGAGCGCAGTGTACGTGGCGATGACAGCCATCAAGAAGGACATGGTGGTGACCAGAGCGGCGTACAGCAGTCCCCATGACAACCTGGAGGACCAACACACACGACACGAAGGGGGTCAACACTGCGATGAACATGCATGTGAACAAGTGAGATCAGCTCACTTGGATTTGTTTTGTAGCTTCAATGACATGTTGGGTGACCTCATTTACGTGAACAAACGTTACTTCCAAATCTTATTGTGACACGATCTCCCTACACTGAACTGACTTGTTTCAAATGTCAGGTGAAGATGCAGAACATCATACCTGCCAACTGTCACGCATCTGATTGGTTCCACAGCGTGTGGAATGCGTGACAGTTGGCAGCTCTGGAACATGGACAGTGCCGTTAGCTGTTATTAAGCATGGAAAACAGGATACATCCAGTACAAAGAGTGAGAGGCCCCACCCCCCTGAGGGGCCTGGGCCCCCTCCCCAGAGCCCCCCCTCCCCCCTCCGGAGGGCGTGGAGGCGTGCGTTGGAGCTCACCAGAAGGCTGTGTCGTACAGGCCCATCATGCTCATGGTGTCTTTGAGCCGACGCTCTTTCTCAGCCGCCACATTTACGATGAGGAAGGTGACGAAGGGAGTGAAGGCCAAGACCAGGTAGATGGAGATGAGAGCGTGAGGAAACTTCTGTACCTCTACTGAGCCTGGCTGGCCCATCATCACCACACGCATGTCCATCTCACTCCACACCTGGCGTTTGGTCCGCATCTGGCCTCGGGAACACGCGCACACGCACGCGCACACACACACACACACACACAGGGACACAAACAGATGGACACACACAGACACACACATGCACGCGCACACACATATGCACGCAGGCGCACACACACACACAGGGACACAAACAGATGGACACACACAGACACACACAGACACAGATGGACACACGGGCGCACACATGCATGCACGCACACACGCACACACACAAATGGGCACACACACAGGGACACAAACAGATGGACACACACACACACACACACAGACACAGATGGACACACACACACACACACAGACACAGACACAGATGGACACACGCACACACACACATGCACGCACGCACACACGCACGTAGATGGGCACACTCTCGCACACAAGGACAAATACAAGGACACACACACAGTCAGACCATGAAACACACAAGGACACACACACACAGTCAGACCATGAAACACACAAGGACACACACACACAGTCAGACCATGAAACACACAAGGACACACACACACAGAACATGGGCAGTTGCGTTAGCAGTTGCTAACCCTGAGAGCAGGCTACACCCAGGCCTAGGAGAAGCGTACCCGCCCTGAGGAGGGGTGGGCAGGGTTCGCTCTGAGGAGCCACCTGGCCCTCTGTTCCTTCTCACCTGGATGATGGCAGCGTCGATAAGAGACTGGACACGGACGAAGCCAGAGTGCCAGTAATCAGCTGCTCTGCAGTTCACTGAGGTGGAGAAACAGTTGGCTGTGGAACACAGACAGACAGACGGACAGACAGACAGACATACACACAGACAGACAGACAGACAGACAGACAGACAGACAGACAGACAGACACACAGACAGACACACACACACACAGACAGACACACAGACAGACACACAGACAGACAGACACACACACACAGATAAACACGCACAGACAGACACACACACACGGACACGCACAGACAGACAGACAGACACACACACACACACACACACAGACAGACACACACACAGAGACAGACAGACACACACAACCTCTGTGTAAATCGTTTGTGTCTGTGTAAAATTTGCACTGTCTGTCAACATTGCCGTTTACCGTTCACAGTCAGTAAAGAGGGTTTTAATGATCTGTTCTGAAACGCAGACGAGGCTGACCACATTAAATGTGATACATTGGCCCCGGTGGAATTCTACACTCTGTTAAACAGGTGGACTGTAGAGAGCAGACCTAGAGCAGAGCTGTAGAGAGCAGACCTAGAGCAGAGCTGTAGAGAGCAGACCTAGAGCAGAGCTGTAGAGAGCACATCTAGAGCAGAACTGTACAGAGACCTAGAGCAGAGCTGTAGAGAGCAGACCTAGAGCAGAGCTGTAGAGAGACCTAGAGCAGAGCTGTACAGAGACCTAGAGCAGAGCTGTACAGAGCAGAACTAGAGCAGAGCTGTAGAGAGACCTAGAGCTGGGCTGTACAGAGCAGAGCTGTAGAGAGCAGACCTAGAGCAGAGCTGTAGAGAGACCTAGAGCTGGGCTGTACAGAGCAGAGCTGTAGAGAGCAGACCTAGAGCTGAGCTGTACAGAGCAGAGCTGTAGAGAGACCTAGAGCTGGGCTGTACAGAGCAGAGCTGTAGAGAGCAGACCTAGAGCAGAGCTGTACAGAGCAGACCCAGAGCTGGGCTTTACAGAGCAGAGCTACAGTGAGCATCCAGTCGCTCCTACCGATGGACTCGGTGTAGTCGCTGGGAAGAGGCAGATGGCTGTAGGGGAAGCGTAGTCTGTAGGAGGTGGCCGAGCTGTCCAGGAACACCACCCCGATGTAGCCCGATGGCTCAAACAGGCTGGCGTTCTCCAGGTCCTCCTCGCTGGAGAACATCTCCAGGTGGTCCTGCATGCCTGCAAGGACAGAACCAGGAGAACCCCATGAGAACCCCATGAGAACCCCATGAGAACCCCAGGAGAACCCCAGGAGAACAGATGCTGAAGCAGTCTGAGGTCCACAACTCACAGGCAAGGAACACAACTGGAGAACACTTGACAGTAAGATAGTGGGAAGTTCTACAAGGGCCTTGGAGAACACTGTTCTCATCCTAGAACAAGGGTGTTGAACTCAGGTCCTTGAGGGCCGCTGTCCTGAAGGTTTTCCATGTTTCCCTGCTCCAGCACACAGGATTCTAAAGACCCTTTATTAGAATCGTGTGCTGGAGCAGGGAAACATGGAGACCCTCGAGAACCGGAGTTCGACACCCCTGTTCTAGAACGTGTCCACAGATCAGACGCCAGGGTGTGTTCTAGAAGCCCGACAGGTCTCTTACGCATCTCCTGGGCCACCTCTTCCATGATGTGATTAGTGACGTTGGTGATGGGGGTGTAGCCCAGGCCACTGATGATGCGACTGTCGTCCTCCTTCTCCAGGACCATGGTGCTGATGCCGCCGTAGTAGACATGGGGGTTGAGAGTGCTGATAAGGATCAGGAGACCCAACAGCAGGAGGGGCAGGATCAACTCCTGGGAACAGGTAGGAACACAGGTGAGGAACACAGGTGAGGAACACAGGTGAGGAACACAGGTGAGGAACACAGGTGAGGAACACAGGTGAGGAACACAGGTGAGGGACAAAGGTGAGGGACAAAGGTGAGGACAAAGGTGAGAGCACAGGTGAGGAACACAGGTGAGGGATACAGGTGAGGGATACAGGTGAGGAACACGGGTGAGGAACACAGGTGAGGAACACGGGTGAGGAACACGGGTGAGGAACACGGGTGAGGAACACAGGTGAGGAACAAAGGTGAGGAACACGGGTGAGGAACACAGGTGAGGAACACGGGTGAGGAACACGGGTGAGGAACACAGGTGAGGAACAAAGGTGAGGAACACAGGTGAGGAACACAGGTGAGGGATACAGGTGAGGAACACGGGTGAGGAACACGGGTGAGGAACACGGGTGAGGGATACAGGTGAGGAACACGGGTGAGGAACACGGGTGAGGAACACGGGTGAGGAACACGGGTGAGACGTCAGACAGGTACTGTCTGGCTATGTAAGGTTTTTTTAAGGCATACCTAAACACTTTGAAGTGATACATTCTCATTAAACGTGATTGCCTTTTAATTCAAAGAAGCTATTCATCACATGATCAAGGGCTATGATACCCAGAGCTATTCTAAACATTACTGACAGAACCACACTTCACGAGAAACGGATGAGGAAATCTGAAACACTGGGAATTTGAGGACTGTTAATCCCATGTTTAAAGCCAAGATTATACATATTCCAAACTGCCATGGACCGACAGGGTGACAAAGCTTCATCGTGACTTTGCTTGGCTCATTATCAAAACCAGGATTATGTCTAAACAGACTGGCTGGCCTGGCCATTGTCCTGGGAACTAGTGATCTGAAACTTTCAGTGTGAGCGTGTGTGCGCGTATGTGTGTGTGCGCGCGAGTATGTGTGTGTGTGCGAGTATGTGCGCGTGTGAGTATGTGTGTGTGCGTGAATATGTGTGTGTGTGAGAGTATGTGTGTGTGCTTGTGTTTCAGTATGAGTGTGTGTGAGTATGAGTGTGTGTGTGAGTATGCGTGTGTTTCAGTATGTGTGAGTGTGTGTGACAGTATGTGTGTGACAGTATGTGGGTGTGTGTGTGCGTGTGTGTGTGTGTGTACGAACATGTGTGACGCCTGTGTGTAAACGCAGGGCTGGAGGATTAGACATGTAAAAGAGACTCATTTTAACAGCTGTATCAGAGCCTCAAATGAAAATCAATAGAGCTGAACTGGTATTCCACTCAGACAGGCCTACTGTTGCGTAATGTACTTAGGCCTGATGTTCCATTTAATAAAGCTGTGTTGATCTGCAGCCACAGAACAAGCCCACAGCAGTCTAGGGGGCGATTCATTCACTAACGCCAAACGCTTGAGTTAAAATGTCCTTCCCTCTACGATCTTAAACAGGCGCCTTGTTCCAGGAGACCATCAAATAACCAAACCCAGGATGGGAGGACGAAACAGAGAGACTCATTAAAAATGCATCGGCGCAACTTAAGTCCAGATGAAAAATGCATAGCGATACAAGGCAGGGGGGGGGTGAGCGCCGGTAGAGATGTTTCATTTACTCAAACCTTAATCAGAAGAAGAGAGGGGATGTGGGGGGGACTTTGTTGCCAGGCAAGAGACACGCTGGTCACAAGTTTTCAAACACGTGTGGGCGGCAGAGAGGGTAAAGTTAAGAGGGCTGATGTAGAAAATCACCCTGTGAACTTGCAAAACTGTGATCCTATAAACGTTAAGTGGCTCAGTAAGTGGCAACGCGTCGCAAGAGGACGTGCGATCCGATCCGCCTGCAGCAACGTCATCTCCCCCCAAAACAGTCCTGATGAGACCGGGGATGCGGGTGTCCCATCTCAATGACTCAGCCGCTCATTGTAGAGACGTCCTTTGTGTGAACGGCATTTAAAATGCGTTTACGCTACGATAATACATGTAGCAGAGACAAAGGAGTTTAATGGGCCACATTATTTGCTGTGTGCCACAGTTTCACCTGGTGTTGGGACACCACAGGCCAAGGGACAGGCAACAAACATCTAACGAAATCCAACACCAGATCCGCTCCGAAGCCGGTAACGGGGTTTAACGGGGTTTCCGGTGTGAAACCCCCTTAAGAGTGCTAATCCAACTCCGTCCCGCTACTTTGCCAATCTATAGCTCTCTAAACGATTTCCGTTAAGGAATAAGGGAGGTTAGTTCCCAGACACGTGTTGAAATGATACTCCGTCAGTCAGAAACATGCATGGCACCTGTAAAGTCTGTTGCTTGGTCCTCCATTTGATCAGTAAGTTCTTGTAGAGGAGACTTTTGGTCTGATTCCAAACGCCTGCATCTCTTCTACTTAAAGGCTGCATCCTTCTCTCATGCTGCAGTTGACTGCCGCATGAATGTCTCTCGCCAACGTTGGGCTCAGCTGTAATGCAAACAGATGCAATGACTTCAGTTACACGAAGCCCTTGCAAGACAATCCACACTAATAAATAGAGGTATTGCTAACGTTTCAGCTAGCAATATTGATTAGCTGGCTAGCTACAGCTAGTACATGTAGCTCTAACCAACTAACTCGCTAGTCTTGCCTGGCGTATAAATCTACATTCAACATAGTCACGCTGCTGTGAAACTGCCATATCATGAAATAGGCAGGAAAATCCAGTTTGTCTGTAAAGCTTAGACTAACTAGTAGCTAGCTAGTTACCTATGCTAAGAGCACTAGCAGTAAGGTTGTAGCTTGACTACCAGAAGCCAGTTAGATGCGAAATGTACACACAGCATTAGGCTAAAGGCGTCACGTTCACCCACACACACTGAAGACTGGAGTTGATCCTAGCCAAGATTAAGATTCGTGCTATTTATAAATGTACACTTTAGTTTAGAGTAAATTAGAGCAAAATAGCAAACATTTCAATCAAACGTTTTTTCTGTTTTGAGTGATAATATATCACTGTAATACGGCTAGCGTCTCTGGCAGTTTGCAAGCGGTACTAAAGCAAACAGCCAAATGCAACGTCAGGTATGACACGAAATAACACATTGCTTGGCTCACAGTTCTGGGAAGTACGGATTTTACTCACGTATGAAATACATTAAGGCATGTCTTTCATATCATTTGTTATTTTGACTTCCTTGGGTCCAGCTACTGCAGGTGCGTTTTTATGAAACAAGCTAAAATGTGAACCTGCTAGCGAGTAGCTGTCAACATACTTGGTCTTCCGCCTGCTACCCCCCCACCCATGACGTTAGCCAATCACAAAGTCACAAAGTTGTTACAGTCACGTTCCCACACTTCAAATCATAAAAACATGTATTTTTATTTTTAAACGCAAGAACAACAACAACAGCCTCTTGCACTGGTCGTAAATGTAACCTAACAAGTATAGAAATATCAAACAGTCGAACAATCGCGATTCCACAACAAATATCAAACTTTTTTTTTTTTTTTGGCCTCAGTATCGCGAAACTCAACTGTTTGCGGTAAAGTATATAGTGCCAACGACAGCACGTGATGGTGACGTAGCAGCGTGCTGGCTATGGAGGAAGGACGTCTGTGAACTGGAGGTATTTCTGTAGAGGGCCAGGAAGAGGAAGCTGTTGGACAGCAGGTGTCTGCATCAAGGAGTAAGCCCCTATCTGGTCCCTCACCTGTAGCCTGCAGAGGTGAGAGAGAGGGGGCACACCTTCTGCACACACATACGCACACGAACACACGCGCACGCACACACGCACACACGCACACAGAGGGAGGGAGACACACACACAGACAGAGACACACACACACACACAGAGTGGGAGGGACACACACACAGAGACAGACAGACAGACACACACAATCAGAGAGAGAGAGAGAGAGAGAGAGACACAATCAATTTGTGGCAGTTCACCAAACATGCTGGGACCGTTTGGCATCAGTGTGGTAAGTGACCCTGCTTGGTGATGCAGGTAGCTGACCTAGCTGTGCGTTGGGAGACCAGGTCATGTCGTCTAGTCGCTGGTCCAGTATTGTTCGAAGGTGGTGAGGAAGACACGACCAGTTCACAAACTCCAGGAGGTAGTTCAGGACCTCACTTTTCGCCTTCTTCAATCTAAGACACATAACACCAGAAAAAAGTGATATATTATGAGCTGACAATTGAACACTGAGGGGATCAATCTTAATAGAGATGTGTGTGTGTGTGTGTGTGGTGTGTGTGTGTGTGTAACAAGGGTGTAGGTTTGGTCTCAGCTTTGGTTGGGACATCCCCTTCACCCTTTACTTAGCAGCACGAAGGAGTTAAATATTAAAATATTGATGGGGACAAGTTTGTCATCTTTAAATATTGGTAGGGACTAGTACCTAGCGCCCTAAACCTTTGCCCACAGTCTGAAATGTTTGTGTGTCTTACATATCAGTGCGTAAGAGCAGGGAAGGTTCCAGTCCACCTTGCAATAACAAAGGAAGCCAGCAGGTGGCGTGATGCACTGTCCTGACAGCAACAGACACCAACCACGTCACCTCTTCAGCTGTCAACCACATATCCTTCAAGTCCCCTGACACAGACGACTTCCTGCTTGATTGTTCTGGGCTGGGCGTCGTCCAGCTAGGCTGCTCTGGATTGGACCAGCTCGGGCTTAACTCGTCCGAACTGCAGGCGATCTCGCTGGACTCCTCTGAACTCGACATGGTCATGCTAGATTCCTCCAGGCTGGACAAGGAGCCGTAGGACTGAGCAGGGCTGCAGATGCCCCAGCTGGGCAGGTCTCGTCTCTGCTGCAGCTCCTGCCTGCTCAGGCAGATTCTCCTGCAGCGCAGTAGGAGCTGCAGGGTGTCTGGCTTGTCAGTGTTCAGGGCAAACGCCCACACCGCCTTGTTCAGGGTGGCCCCTGCCAACAACAGAAGCTCCGCTGAATCGCTGAGGGCGAGCGAGCAAGCAGGAGAGAGACAGAGAGAGAGAGAGAGAGAGAGAGAGAGAGAGAGAGAATTAAAAAAAAGGTTCAATACATGAAAACAGAAGTGTCAGGCTGAGTGTTGGTGCACACCAGCCTGTATCTGGGTTCTGTATCTGGATTCTGCGTACTCTGGGGTCTTCTTGGATGCCTGGAGAGGATCCAGAGCCTTGGCAAGGGGAGACAGGGCTAAGAAGGAGCTGCAGTCCTGAGCATCAGGGTGGAAGCCTTGCTCCAACAGCACCTGAGTACACTCCCTCTGATGGGTGGCCAGGTACAGGGGGCTCACCTGGTCATCCGCACTGGCACACGCCCGGTCCGTCACGCCGATCAGACGACGCAGGATGCTGAGGGACGGAAAACACACTCATGAGAACAGAGAGGTTCCAGAGAGAGGGAGAGAGAGACAGAGAAGGAGAGAGACAGGCAGAGAGAGACAGAGAGAAGGAGACAGACAGAGAGAAGGAGAGAGACAGGCAGAGAGAGACAGAAAGAAGGAGAGAGACAGAGAGAAGGAGAGAGACAGAGAGAAGGAGAGAGAGGCAGAGAGAGACAGGCAGAGAGAGACAGAGAGAAGGAGAGAGAGAGAGAAGGAGAGAGACAGGCAGAGAGAGACAAAGAGAGCGAGAGAGACAGAGAGAAGGAGAGAGACAGAGAGAAGGAGGGAGGGAGAGAGAGACACAAAGAGAGAAATACATCCATAAAAGATCCAACATGACAGATGTAGTGAGTACATCCTGATACCTTGTGTGTCCAAACTCAGCAGCAGCGTGGATGGGGACCTGGGGCCAGATGTCACTGCAGAGGATGTTGGGATTGGCTCCGTGAGCCAGGAGGGTGTCGACGCAGCCCTCGTACCCCTCCTGAGACGCGATCATCAGAGGGGTTGCCAGGTCTGAAGCCTGGGTGTTGACGTCCGCACCTACAGACCAGCAGACACAGGTGTTCGTCTGTAAAAAGGAAGGCAAGACTGACTTGGAAGGGGATGGGGGGGAATCTCACACACTCTCACACACGCACACAGTCTCTCAGACACACACGCGCACACACACTCTCACACACGCACACAGTCTCTCAGACACACACGCGCACACACACTCTCGCACACGCACACAGTCTCTCAGACACACACGCGCGCACACACACACACACACACACACAAACACACTCACACACAGGTGTGTACCTGCATCGATAAGGATCTGAAGGCACTCCTGTTGTCCGTATTGAGCAGACAAAAACAAGGGTGTGATATTATTGTCATCCCGAGCCTCTATCTGACAGTCTGGTGCATCACTCAGGATACGGACGATGTCACTGTAACCCTGCCAGGGAATAGAACAAGCATGTAGTTACAGCAGAGTCATAAAGCCTTAAGGTTCACTGGTCCTGCATGTTTCCCTGATCCAGCAGAGTCTTAAAGCCTTAAGGTTCACTGGTCCTGCATGTTTGCCTGATCCAGCAGTCTTAAAGCCTTAAGGTTCACTGGTCCTGCATGTTTCCCTGATCCAGCAGAGTCACGAGCCTGCCTTCAGCAATCAGCAAAAGAATCACCTCATTGCCTGCAACTCCACTCGGCCAACTGGGCTCACACATCCCTCTTCCGCCTTGGCCCGTGGTATTTGATATCGGCGACATGCCGACAGCCTAATAGCCGTTTCACTTGCAGTCAGATTATGCCTCATGGCAATTCTGAATTGGTCTTCAGAGCCCCGGATTCCTCTATTCCTCTTGCAAACTTCTCAGGTACCGACATCGGTTCACATTACTGTGGTGACTTCTGTGTGGTGCGTTTTTGGGTGTGTTGGGGTTGTTTTTATGTTTGTTTTGTGCGGGGAGTTTTTTGTGTGGGGGTGTGTTTGTTTATGATCGTCCTTTAATGCTTGTACGCCCACTGTAGTGCTTTGGTTTTCAGGTGGGTTTGGTATTTTCTTCACTAATTTGTTGGTGGTTTATTTTTGCTTTTGAGTGTGTCAGGTTGTTTGCGCACATGTGGCCTGTGTTTGGGAGGTTGGTGTGTCGCCTGTGGGCGCCTACGGACTGGGTTTTTGCGGTGGCGCGTGTGTTCTTGTGTGAGTGTGT